>WNWU01000006.1:36035102-36054588 GCA_012654045.1 Ptyas mucosa | reverse complement strand
CCTTCCTTCCTTCCTTCCTTCCTTCCTTCCTTCCTTCCTTCCTTCCTCCCTCCCTCCCTCCCTCCCTCCCTCCCTCCCTCCCTTAATCCTGCTGTGTTCAGTATGTTTTAATGCTTTACACACTAACTGAGGATATATTGCATGATAGGCAGGCTAGAAATGTTTTAAGAATAAAAAATAAACATCATTGCTAGTGTAAACTTTTAGGTCCCATAAATGACGATCGCAGAGGAAGTGCAGACTCATAATTTATATGAAATGGTAAGGAGTAAGGCATAAAATCAAAATCTAAACCATAAAATCAACATTAGCACGATAAAATACAGGTATGATCCAGGATGTCTTTGCTGTCTATTGGTTTTAGTATAATAGTTATGATATTTAAAAAGGTTTCATCTTTAATACGCCACATGTCTGCCGTATGAGGAAAGCGAGTGTATATTATAACGTCAACAGTGTTTGCTTTGTAAATCATTCCTGAATTTGAATCTCAATCAGACCCTTCACAGTCCTGTCTCTCCCCCCCCCCCCCCCCCCCCCCCGTATGGTAGGGAGACAATCATATGGGCTTAATTGATAGGCCTCTTGGTGATCCTGCAAGAGAAGTACTTGTGATTTGAAAAATAACGAGAAAAATATTGCTGGATCAGGTCAATTGCTTGCCTAGCCTGGTGTTTTGTTTTCCACAGGAGCAATCTAGAGGGTAATAATAATCATAATAAAACATCCAGCTGGTTCTCTATCCGTGTGCTGTAGAAATTATAACCACAATGATGCACAGCATTTTAATTTGTGAAAGCATTTTGATTACATGAAAACATCATGCCATCCCCAAAATAGGTTGTAGCAATAGAAGTTTCAAGCAAACAACCAACCTTCTCTCCCCCACCCCCAAGAATCTACCTCTGAAGCTGATTGTGCTGCAAAACATGCCTTCTCTTGTTATGCTTTAGGGTACTAGCATAGTATTTATTTAAAAGTCAAGACCAACTGCTGGTCTGATTTTGAAATCCAGCTAGTATCTCGGGAAAGAAAGCACGAGAGAGCAGACATAAACACTTCCCCTCTTTCAGAAACTTCATCTTTGGCTGAAATTCTAGAGTTGACGTCAAGACCGAATTGGCACTTGTCTTCAGGACTGGCAGAACAATTAGCTCTCTCTGTAGATTGCTTTTTTGTTTGCACACTTAATGTTACCATCCCCTTTGGCCGGCCCTGCGGTTTTCAGCATGCCCTGTCTCTCTCTCTCCCTCCCTCCCTCCCTCTCTCTCTCTTCCTCTCTGAAACCAGGCACGCTGTTATCCCGAAGGAGTCAGGGACCAGGCTGTGTGGCACTGGCTGTGTTTTTCAGCTAGTTAATCTGACAGTTGCCTACTGTGCCGAGTTGCTAGGAGAAGGTGAATAGTCGCAATTAGAGCATGCTCCTTCAGTGGCAACCTGTAGAGCTCTAATTTCCTTTGTGCAGGGGATGAGTACGCGGCTGCCAAGCTGGCTCGCGCTCCGTCTATTCATTCAGCACATTGGTGCTTACTTCTGCCCTCCGCAAAGCAATTCAGAGTCAACTTGAAAAGGCATAAGTGCGGCACCAGGCAGATGTTCCTTTTCAGAGGGCGGGCTCAAGTTTGAGATTGGCTTTTGCCACCTGCTTCCTGATTGCATCCTTGCTTCATGAACAGCAGAGTGCAGGCATCCATCTCTCTCCTGGACTAGCTAGGCAATTGCAATTCTTTTGTGATGGCCAAAAGATTCCGGTAGATTTTGAAAAACAGACTCAAACAGCCAACGGAGTGTTCCAGTGCACAGGACTCTGGCAGTTAGTCTGTAGCAAAGGCAAGTAGTGGGAAGTGTGTGTGTGCATGGCAGGGGGTGGACGGGAAGACCTTCCGTGGTTGGCTAGTGGTACCTTTCTTGCCTCAGTGAATTAATCATTGGGGAGATCAGAAGGGCTGCCTGCATGTGGGACTGGTAATTCGGCTGGCCAGCTGAAGAGGCAACTAAGGTAGAAGTGCTTCTCTGCTCTGCAATTCTGATTAGGTGTCAAGCGAGAGATAAACGGAGCGGCCATCTAACATGTACGGATCTTCTGGCATGTGTGCTGGGTGGAAAGAGCCTTTTCCGTCCCGCTGCTGAGCCTAACTTGAATTCAGTTGCTGTGGGACAGCTTGGACCATGGGCTCCACAGGTCCAGAGGGAACTCAGAAAATGGACAGCACTCCTCTGAAGTATCCAATAGGAGGCCATACAGAGAAAATGTGGCAACGCCTGAAAGGGATGTGAGTATCCTGCCTTTTCTCTTTATTTGAGCCTTTCTTTCTCAGGGAAAAAACAAACAAACAAGAACTGTCATTTTGAAAACACGACTAATGCATTTCTGGGCAGAGCATTTCAAATGAAAGAGCAATAATCAATAATGTCTTCTCTTCAGTAAGCTAAGCAAGAGAAAATATTGCACCGGAAATCTGTTGGTTTTTTTTTTATTGTGCTTAAAGTGGATAATGGAGAATAAAGCATGTAGCATGTATTTTCACAGTTAAGCCTTTTGATCGATGAGATGTGATCATTTCCCCAGCAGAACTAGTGCACCGTATCTTGGTGTTGGCTAAAAGCAGTAATCTTGCTAGAAGAAACTAAGTGAACTTGGGCACAGCATTTAATCCTTGAACTACATATACTGTAAAACTCCCTCCCTCCCTCCTTCCTTTCTTCCTTCCTTCTTTCCTTCCCTCCCTCCCTCCCTCCCTCCCTCCTTCCTTCCTTCCCTCCTTCCGCTAATCTCAGAAGTTACTTCATGGATTCTGTTAAAGCAGGATTTTCAAGTGTTTTTCTAATGGAGCTGGATGGGGAAGACGATACTGAAGTCACATTCAGGAAAAAATGACTTTCCATGACTCAGTCTCATAGGCACAAAGTAGAAGCATAGAACAAAATCAGAGCAAACTGGAGATGTTGGACAAAGGATCAAGCTAACTTTTTGGGGATGGGGGAGATTGGAAAATATGCAGACGTGGCAGCGTTCTTTTCAGTATGGAAGAGGTGCATAAGGAAAGTGGAAATTGGGATGTTTTTTCTCAAGAAAAGCTCATGAAGAAGAACATCATACATTTTTGTGTTATCTGCCCAATAGTGGGTGGTTTATGAGTGCAGATGAAAACAATTTTTTTTCATGCACATGTTAATTTCCATAAAGCAGTGATTTTCATAATGTGGTCTGGGGACCCTTGTGAGTCCTCAAAACTCTTTTAAGGGGTCTAGCCAAATCAAATGAATAAATGTTTTAAAATTTATCAGGTTGAATTTTTAAGGTAGCAAATAACGGTAGATAAAACCCACAAAAACCAAGGCTCTTTGGGATCCTCTATCGTTTTTAAGAATATAAAGGTGTGAGAATCAAAATGTTTGGGAACCACTGTGATAATCTGTATTTGAGTGAAACTTCAGATCAAATTTCATTCCATATCACCTTGCACAAACCATTTTTCAGTGGAACTATCAAGTCTGGAAAATCACAGTTATGAATCCAACTATGGTTTGTTAGTTAGAGGAAGTCCTAACGCTCTAACTAATAATAGCTCATTTACATACATTACATACAAAGCATAAATCAAAAGATTCTGTGATACTTTGCATATTTGGAATTCCATTCCCAGCTCTGAAATTGGGTTGGAGATGGATTTTTAAATGCTAACTATTATAGGCTGAGACACCTTGTACCAATGGAAAGCAAATATACGTTTGAGGAGTTCAAGGTGCTTCCGAAAGAGTTTCTCATTAAGTAATTGCCTTTTCTCATTCACAGAATGTTATGAAAAGTCAAAGCAATACAGTAACATATTTATAACTCTCCCATGTTTTTATATCACATTTTCTATCTTCTTTCTTACCGCAAAATACCATGTGAAATATAACATTAAAAATTAAGATTAAATAAAAATTGCATATATAATAGGTTAAAAAAAAGTAAAGCAAAAAGCCATAGATTATTTTTGGATTGGTGTCTCTATGAACCCATTGCAAAGCATCCTTTGACTTGGTATTTTAATGAAATGTAGATTATGCCATCTTTCTTCATCTCCATTCTGTTCTTCTGAAAGGAGAAGAGTCATGGACTATCTTTCCCTCGGTTTCTTCTATGACAAGTTCCATTGAAGGCAACAGAAACAGAACATTATCTTGGGAAAATATATATATCCCAACACCCTAAAGTATGCAAAATAAAGGGTGTTACAATGGGCTGATCGTTTATTGCTTTAATTGGAACATATAGTTGGAAAAGCTTGGATCATTGAAAAATCCAATTTATATGCTTCCCAAAGCATGGACTTTGTCAAGAGATGCGTGTCCATGTAGAATCCAAATAGGTTGGATGTTGCCTCTTAAAATTCTTATGAGTTCAACATAAGTACATCACAGCCATTCTGCTGGATCAGACCCAAACTGTTAAAATACAATTGCTCTGTCCTACAGCAGCCAAGCAGATGCATCAGGGAAACTCACAAAGCAGATATGAGGGCAATAACTCTCTTCTCCTATTGCTCCATAGCAACTGTTATTAAAGACATACTGTTTTTGATTCTGGAGACAGCATATAGCCACCAAGATGATTTCTGATAGATAAGCCTTATCCTCTCTGTTTTCATTGGAACACAACTCACAGTTTGGGCTTCATTATAAGAGCAGCTACCCTCTGGTGGTTCATGCCCACCAGATGGCATCTTTTGAGTATGCAAATAGACTATACTAGCTGATGTAGACATGTGTTACTGCTGTATAGCTTGTATATATTGTACACCATGGTTAAGATGTTGGATTAAGAGGGAGGAGAGTCAGGTTCAAGTCCACTTTCAGCCATGAAAATTTCCCAGGTGATTTTGATTTCCTTCATCTCAAACTACTTACTGTTTTTTAAAAAAATATTTATTTGTCTCCAAAATTAAAATACAAAATAGAAAGAAAAAAACCAACTACAAACAAAACAACAACAAAAAGTAATAAAAATGTGTGTACAGAAATAATAAACAACAAATATATCATCAATATTAAGCATAAAATATCCATCCTGATTGAGTAATGAAAAATATATCTCAAATAACTGATATCTTCCCCCACTGCACAATAGGTCTACAAATAGTTATAAATTTTCCCATCTATATTTACCAAACATATTATGTTACATAAAAAGATGTTACTGATGTAGAAATCTATTATCTATCCATCAAGTCAACCTACCATCTATTCACTTTAAAAAATCAGTCAATAGATAACCCCAAGAACAAAATTAGTCTCTAAAGCCCTCTGTTAACAGTCTGTTATTGTATTTAACACGCAGAAAATCCAGAAATGGCTTCGAACACCTAGAAGAAAGGCCTCAGGTCTCATTAGTATTTGCATTTTGAGTATTTTCTGCATTATCGTTACTATGTTATCATCCATTTTACCATAAATTCTTCAACGTATTCAGATTCATCTTAAGTAACATTTTATAAACTTTAGTGATCTAGTGGTCATTTCCAGAACATAAGTTCAAGTCCAATTCAGATTTATCTCCAGCAAAAAAACAAAAAAAAACCCAAACCCTTTTTAAATCAAGTTTAAATATTTTAAAAATTCTATAAACCAACCACAATTAAATCCCACACTTACTAATTGTTTTCTTGAGTGCCTTTTCTTCAAATATCAACAAGTCATGATATGTCATTAAGTTCTACTAACATCTCCTTTCTACATAATGCTTTATATGGTGATAATCATAAAGCTATCTTATCAGCCAACCTTCTTTTGTACTTCCACCTTACATGCCTAATCAACTGCCTAATAGAATGATTTTTAAAATCAGGGTTAACCTTGACCTTATACCATAAATAAGCATGCCACCAAATCTCAAATCAAAACCTTCAAGATCTAACAACCTTGAGTTTTTCAAAGTTATCCATTCTTTTTAACCATGCCAAACAACAGGCTTTGCAATACAATCCAAGGCAAGCCAAGACCTCCTTTTTCTTTGGCACTTTGTAAGAGCAAACTACTTACTTGGTATAAAACAAAGGGAGTTCCCTTATATGAGCTGCCTTAATCACCTAGATAATATTGATTGATTCATTGATTTATTGATTGATTAAGTGCCATCAATGTCAGTGTCTATTCTTAGTGACCATGCAAATAGATTTTCTCCTTGATGACTTGTCCCTAACCTGGTCTTTCAAGTCTCCCAGTCATGCATCCATCTGCAGAATAATCAGATATTAATTTAGCAAATAAAACAAATAATTTATTAGATACAAGTTTTGTGTATAGGAATTATGAGTTATAGAGGTGGGCCACATAAACATAAAGAGCTAGAATAACTTTTATTATGGTTTTCATCCCAAAAGTGTTTTTTCAAAAGGCAATTGGACTTTCTTGTTCTTTGAAAATGTTTTGCTTCTCATCCTAGAAACTTCTTCAGCTCTTCTTGAATGAGAAGTGAAACGTTTTCAAACAAAAACCAGAAAGTCCAGTTGCCTCTTGAAAAACTACCTTTGGAACAGCTATGACCTGAATGACTGTGAATCTCCATAGACATTATGGTTTTCACTTTTCCTAAAAATATGAACAAAAGAAAACTCGTTTCTCTCTTTTTCTCCTTGCTTCTTTCCCCTTTCTCTTCTCCCCTTTCTCATATATGTACAGGAAGTGTGCACTGCGCTTCCACATTTTTAACTACAATACTTCTCTTTATTGCTGGTTGCTGCCCTGTTACTCCTGAGCTTTGTTTCAAAGCCAAAAGTTTATCCCTTTTGCTTTCCATTTTCAAAAATTACCAGAGCTCACTGGGTACTTGACAACTATGCTTTGTGAACAGTAACTTAACAAAACATTGTTTGCTATGTCCAGGTTCAATAATCAGCTTCTATACTTTTCTTTTACAAGCATCAATACTTACATTGCTAATATTACTTCAGCTAGACTGTCTTGAATCAACACAATGCACTATTTTGTGTAAAATATTGTCGCTGAATTCTTCTCATGCCTTGGAGGATTGAAGAGAAGCTCTTGAATTAGAGAACAGACACACAGAATGTCAGAATCTTTACAATAAAGTATCTATTTCTGCCTCGAGTGGCCATCTACTGGGAGTTACTGTTTGTTTTAGCTTTTCAAGGGCCTCAGTTGGAAACTTGAATTATTTCCTGGATTTGTGTGTGTCTGTGTACATGTTTCCAGAAAGTACCATAAATGTATAGGTTTTTAAAACTTGGAAAGTATTTAACCACAGATCCGAATAAAAGCAATAAATTGCTTTTATGAACAATTTATGAGATTAGTTGTAAATCAAACAATGGGCAGCCGGATCATGTAGATTTTTCTGTGGGTGAAATTGTATTTCCCTTAACAGCAATAGCACTTAGATTTATATACCACTCCATAGCTCTTTGCAGCCCCCTCTAAGCGGTTTACAGAGTCAGTGTATTGTCTCCAACAATCTGGGTCCTCATTTTACCAACTTTGGAAGGATGGAAGCCCGAATCAACCGTGAATCAGTCAGGATTGAACTCCTGCAAGTGGTTAGTTCCCAATACCAATAATGTGTCTTTAACACGTAGGCTTGTTTAGATTTTCTGATTATTTTTTCTGTCTAATATTTTTTTTTCCCGTAGGGGAAATTTAAATCCAACTCATCTGTCTTCTGAATAAGTTACAAGATTAAAAAATAAATAGTTAATTCATAAAGGGAGTTTATGTCCATTGAGGAAATGAACTGTAAACAGAAGTTCCCTTGAGCAAGGTCTGCTTAATTACTCTTTGACAAGAGTGAGTGTAGTTTATACAAAACATATTGGCCAATGTTATTAAATTCAGCAGTCTACCTTGCTTTTCTCCAGTCTTGAGCAGTGGTGGGTTGCCCCCAGTTTGCACCGGTTCTATAGAACTGGTAGTAAAACCAGCGGGAGGCTCCGCCCACTGACCCCGACGTCACCAAAACGCTTCTGCGCATGCGTAGAGGAGCGCGCGGCCCCGCTGCGAACCAGTAGTAAAGGTAAGTAGAACCCACCCCTGGTCTTGAGGTATACTGTCTTTTTAAAATTCATGGTAAATGCTCATTATTGTAACATACAGGTTTTAAAGGCACAGAAACCATCTCTGCATCTAGGTTAGTGATGCATAATTGCTTGAATGGTAGGGCATAGCTGTTTTGTGTTGCAAACTGACAGAAGATTTCCTAGTGTTAAAATTCTGAACAGATCTGATCCCATCTGATGAGTGTTCTTTTTTTAAAAAAAAAATTCACTGGAAGGATCACTAAACAGTTATATGCTTGCATGCCCCCAAAACCTGAGATAAATCCTGCTTGCCATTCCCAACTTTTTAATCAGGGAAACAAATGACCAATTGACAATCTTATCGGTGGTTAGCGATGTTAATAGCAGCTGTGTCCTGATATCAGTTTCCTCCCAGAAGTTCTGCAGTTCCTGTAATTGAGGACAATTTGATAAAGTAAGGTGGCTTTTTAAAAAGATTTATTAGCTAGCCAGGCACTATGCCATTTTGTCCTCAATTGCAAATGGGCTTAAACTGATCATTTAATATTTCAGATTGCAATTTATTATACATTGTGGAGAAATAAAAATGTTGCTATCTTAATGTCCAAAGACTTCACTGCTGTTTTTAGAAGGCCATTCTTTGTTCGCTACTTTATATATGTAATTAAATCTTAGATTTAGTCCAAATGGTTTGCTTGTTTTCGACAGACCAAGTGATTTGTGTTGTATCTGGATTTTTATTGTTATTTTTAAAATCAATGTTTTTTATAATGGTTGTAGGAATCAGAAATACATGATTCTGTCTTATCTAAACTGAAATATTCTTTTCAGTAGAGAACTCTGTTATGATTTGATGAAAGTTTCACTTGTCCTTGATTTTAATGAATTTTCATCCCAAAAGCATTATGGATATGCATGGATTTCGGTACTCATTTTTCTGCGTGTAAGTCCTAGTCTGTACATTTTTGAAACTTGACAGTATACAATACAGTATATATATATTCTAATGTACATATTTTTCTGTGTATTTTCATCAATGCATTCAGTTTCATAAGCAGCACACACCTCTGAAAATTATGCTAAGGTGAGGGATTCTGATGTGTTAACTCATTCATCCAGCTGTAATAATGTTTCTGAATATTTCAACATTAATACAAATGCTAATAATTTATTGAACAATTGATCCTATTTTGCGGGTAGGAAATGTTCATTCCTCATGCATTTCAAATAGCTGTTCTTTTATAGACCTTTGCTAGGTAACTAAAATATTAAAGATGCATAATTAGTGATGAGTAACAAAGCTCCTCACCTCATGCTATTTTCTACAAACATTTCCTTACAATAATCCCGAAATATGACAAATGCCATAGAGGTATGTGAATCAACAACAACTATATCTCTTTCTCTCTGCCTCCTCCCCCACCCCCTCAGATTAATTGATTTTATGCATCAGGTTGATTTGACAATTTGAATCAAGAATTCAAATCACCTACTGATTATACATACATACATTTATATCCATCACACTATTTTGTTTTAGGATAGACAGTATTATGTAAAATGCAGAAATAAAGTACAGTTAATTTTAAAAGAATTTTAAAAATGAAAAGTACAATATCAGAAGAAGAGACAATACCAACATCATTTTACTATGAGTTTCTATATCTTTTTATATCTGCAAACCATCTTTGCTTCCACCATCCACCAGTTTCATACATTGTCTTGTTAAACTTTTCTCTTCTCTCTTTCTGAGGATCTGATCCACTCTATCCATCCATAACTTTCCCTTATCCTTCAGCCAGTTCATTTTTCTTTCTTTATGTTTGGAATTTCATTCATTCTTCCTACATTCTTCCTAAACCACATATATTCATATACTTGCTCTATTTTTCTATATTGATAGCTAATTTGCAAACATTCCATTTTATCCCCATCAAACAAAAGTAACTGGGATCCTGTATTTTAATGTTTAATGTTAACAAGGAATGTCTAAACATTCCTTGTTGCATCATATAATTTATCTAATATCTATTGCAAGTCATTTGGTTTTCATATACCAGTATAGTATCATTGGTGCACATACTTTCACATCCCACAGATTATTTGCTTTTTTCATAACATTTTCTTTCAATCAACAAATATTTAATACATTTGTTTCTCAGATTCTACATTTTTCAAACACTTGCTGAAGGTCAGATATCTGATTTAGGCTTTCAGATCAAAGGTTCAAGCTGAAGCTTTGCACAGCGCTGAAATGTGTGTTACACTGCTAAAGATTTCTATACCATGGCAAATGTGGTATATTTTTCCTATAAAGTTTAAACATGGCAGAAAATGACCAGTCCTTCAATTATCTTTCCTGTCTGCATGCATAAATTTAGTTATGCTCTCCCTTTTTCTTTCTCTGTAATGTTGAATATCATGTTAACTAATTTTAGGTTTCCAATTCATTGATAACATTTTCAAAGGTCCACAGTAACTAATGTTTGCCTGACATATCCTATCCATTGCAACTACAATAGCCACAAGGTCATGCAGAAACAAAAGAAACCAATCTGTCTTCCAATGAGCCAGAATAAAGGGCCAATCTAGATATTAAACGAGACATTTTAATTACTTCAAATTTTTTAACGGGGATAGAGGCACTGCAGTCCTGGGAAAACGTACTTGAATGGAATCGGCTCTGCAAAATTCTAAGGAACTTGTTTCTGCATAAAAGTGGAAGATCAATTTGTAAATTCCATTGTATTTATTTAGAAAATGGCTATTTTGAATCAGTAATATTGCATATTTGATCCAGATATTATGGATCTGGAGGGAAATTCAGCCTGGGTTCACAGAGTCAGGCTGTTGGTTTAATGAAGTCTGCTGAATGAACACAATCGCTATGGCTTGTAAATCAGTTTACGCAATGGTGAAATCCAATTTTTTTTACTGTGGGCGTGGCTTGGTGGGCATGGTATGGCTTGGTGGGGGTGGGGTGGCTTGGTGGGGGTGGCAGGGAAGGATACTGCAAAATCCCCATTCCCACCCCACTCTGGGGCCAGCCAGAGGTGGTATTTGCCGGTTCTCTGAACTACTCAAAATTTCCACTACCAGTTCTCCAGAACCTGTCAGAACCTGCTGGATTTCACCCCTAAGTTTATGGCTTATTATTTTATTGAATGTCATTATTTTATTGAATTATTTATTCAATAAACAACGGTTAAATAAAGCATATCCAGCACAATGAATGAGCCATCAAAAGTATCTTAATTTTAACCATGGGTTTGATTCCAGCTTAGAGCAAACATAAAATGCAGGAGATGCATTAAGAATGGTTAAAATGAAGTATACTAAGAATAATAATTGAACAAAACAAAACAAAAACAGTCCAGTCAAAACAGACGTTTGCCCCCCCTCTCTCCCCCCCCTCCCTCCCCCCCCTCTCTCCATCATGGCCAATATCTTAACTTTTTTGACCACACTCGGTGAACACCACCAATTAGGTCACTCCCACCATGGACCAGCAGCAAAGGAAGATTAAATAGCATCATATATAGGGGGAAAGTCTTTGGTTTAATTGATGGGCTGGCAAGGGAAAAAATCACAAACAATTAAAAGACAATCCACATGTTGTAGCATAGATCAGTTCTTAGTCTGATATGGCATAGTACATTCATGGAGGGTGCGTCATCTTTCCATTTTTAAACAGCATTGGATTGCATCTGCAAGAATTGCCTCCAAATAGGTAGAGCTGGTGAAAAAATGCAGGCAAACATCTCCATCAAGCAAAAACTAGGATGCAGGAAACTTCCATAGTGCAGTGTGGCACCCTTACACTCCCATCTGTCCTTCTTTTTAAGTATCTGCAGCATATTCTTCCTGCCAAGGAGTCACAGTATACTTTGCTGCTGCAGCTTTAGCAATTTAATTGCTAGGCATGCCATCCCTGCAGTGCTCTTTCCAAGTGTCACATTGGCTAGCTGTTCAAAAGACGTCTTTTGAAATATACTTATTTTTCTTTCAGAAACATGTGGCCACATTTGTAAAACTGCAGTTAAGTTTTCCTCGTGTTGTGTGGCTTGTGGCTGCCATAATGATTGGGTTCATATGTAACCCTAAGCAATAAGCCCTGGTTTTGCAAACCACACACTAATCCAAAACCAAAGGTAATGGCCAGTGCTAAAGGGTGAAATGCCTGTGTAACTAGCCTGTTTGCGGCCATTAGAAGGTTCAAATGAAAGGAATCGGTACAGGAAAAGAGTTGATTTGACGCGGTGGCTTAGTGGGTAAGATGCTGGGCTTGTCGATTGAAAGGTCGGCAGTTCAGCGGTTCAAATCCTTAGTGCCACGTAACGGGGTGAGCTTCTGTTACTTGTCCCAGCTTCTGCCAATTTAGCAGTTCAAAAGCACGTAAAAATGCAAATAGAAAAATAGGGACCACCTTTGGTGGGAAGGTAACAGCGTTCTGTGCGCCTTTGGCATTGAGTCATGCCGGCCACATGACCACGGAGACGTCTTCAGACAGCGCTGGCTCTTCGGCTTTGAAATGGAGATGAGCACCACCACCTAGAGTCAGGAACGACTAGCACATATGTGCGAGGGGAACCTTTACCTTTACCTTTTTATAGTCAAAGCAGGCAATGGCCAAGTCCCAGAATATCACACAGGGAAAAGAAGGGTAACAAATAGAAGAGAAAGAGTCTTAGAAGCACCTTGCAATAACAGAGACGGGTGGGTTAAAACTGACTGTGGGGATCAGTTGAATATATCTTTAACATTTGTTGCTGCAGGTAACTGTGATAAGTATTTCAAAGTCCAAAGCCAGATACCATTTCACTAAACTTTGGCAGTGTCACTATCTACTTTGATTGGAAGTTGGTTAAGAAAGACCAAAAGAGCTATCAAAAGCTTCTCAGATTTTTATTTCAGCTTCTTCTGCAGTGACCTTAACTCCCACTGCAAGTCAACAGAGTCAATTATGGCCCAAGGAGCAGCTGTTGGACTCATTGATGAGATTGGCATTCAGCTGTTGAACTTTTGCTATTATCTGCCAGAGAAATGGAGCTGTTCCTCCTTCCACTTACTAGCTCAAAACCCAATACGGCATTCAATTGGCAGTTAGCTTTTTTCTCCATTCTCACATCTGATCTTTCTAATGTAACCTCATTATTGTTGTACTGATACTGATATCTTTCTCTGTGTGAATCTTTATGTTGCCTTACAATTACCGAATTTCCAGTGTCCATTTTCACATACCTCCGAAACCATTTGCCTCTTTCTTCTCTACCAATGCAATTTTAAAACATTTTGCATAAATCAGCTGGATAATTGTGGACTAGAGTACTCAAGCATATAATAAGCTGAGCACTGCAGGAATGCACCTTTAAAGTTTTGTGCTTTTGAAGTGGGATGGGCAACCTGGGATTTTCAGGCATTTTGTGTTTCAATTCCCATCAGCATCAATCAGTCAACATCAAGGGACAGTCAGCAACATATTCCAAAATATTTGAAAATAGTTAAGTGTCAACTCCCAATTTACATGCTAACCTGAGAATATGTTTCATGGAACTCAACAGACTTACTTTTGAGCGGATGCATGATTGCCTATTTCTTGTGAATTTTACTTCATATTGTATGGATATGGGTTGCTAGAATATTATAGAGTATAAGTGGAGGTTACTTTACATGTAATTCTGAGAGTGAGGAGTCATACCATATAGGGCTACTAGATAGAAGCAGAGAGTTAATTTTCTGCTATCTAGTAGACTTCTGGATTTTTGCAGTCTAGATCTGGAATACCTAAGAAAAGACCAAGATAACAATAAATACTGCCATAAATAATGCTTTAAGGCTTATTTATGGCTTCTTATATAAATAAAGTGGCTTTATTTATAAATATATTTTTAAAAAAATCGTTTCTGTCCTTTGCGATTGTGGTGACATGCAGACAACAACACATATGTATACATGCCCTTGGTGCAGTGGTGAAATTCAATTTTTTTTTTACTACCGGTTCTGTGGGTGTGCCTTGGTGGGTGTGGCAGGGGAAGAATACTGCAAAATCTCCATTTCTACCCCACTCTGGGGCCAGCCAGAGGTGGTATTTGCCGGTTCTCTGAACTACTCAAAATTTCCACTACCAGTTCTCCAGAACCTGTCAGAACCTGCTGGATTTCACCCCTGCCTTGGTGCCCTAATCAATGACCACTTGAAGATCTCATGGCAGCACGACAGAATGCAATTAATGTTGCTAGTTTCTGGGCAAGATATTTCAATCTTGTATTTTATATTTTAAATTTTAATCCTGATGCTTCTGCATCATTAAACACATGGTGATAGAGAAGTGCTTCACAAAACCAACTGTTATGCACATACCGTATACCAGTGGTGGGTTCCTCCCGGTTCGGCCCGGTTCTCCCGAGTTGGTAGCAGTGACGATATGACATCACCGAACCAGTCTGCCTCCCCACCCCCACGCGCGCCCCCTACCCCCCACGTTATTCTTACCTTTTATTTGGCCCCATCCCCAATCTATTGCTGCCTCTTGAGTCCCAGCTGATGGCTAGAGGGAAAAAAACTGTTTAAACTCATGCCACGGGGCTTCAAAGGGCTGCCCTACAGCTGATCAGTGTTAAAAGAAAACAAATGAGTAGACCAGTGCCTGCAAAAATACATGAGTAGATCAGTGCCTGCAAAAATACATGAGTAGATCAGTGCCTGCAAAAATAAATGGGTAGACCAGTGCCTGCAAAAAATAAATGGGTAGATCGGTACAGCTCTGCAAGCAGTTAAAGCCTGGTAGACCAGTACCTCTGCTAAATTCTAAATAATTGTCACATGATCATCAAGCCACACCCACAAATAAGCCAAACCCACAGAACTGGTAGTAAAAAAAATTAGAACTCACCCCTGCCGATGTGAACTAATTACCCTGTTGTGCTTTTTGCTGATCTTAAAATATGGCAGTCCTAAGTGAAAGATTAGAAGGCTTTACTAAAGTATAATACTACTAGTATCACAGTACGTTCAGGCTAATTATGAATCATCTTCTTTTGAATAAGATGTTTAGATGATCATAACAATATGCTAGCTTTAGGTTCATTGGCTTGCTTATTTGTAGGCAAACTTGAGCTAAGATCCTTTCCTTTGATTTAATTCTGTGCCCCTTCTGAGCTTTATGAACAAGATGATGAATGATGAAAATGTGAAAGCAAACTATGCCAGGGAGAACAACTGGCATGAGTGCAGCCTGATTTAAATGGATATTCAGTTTCAGAATATCCATAAGTATTCAGTTTTATGTATCATAAGTATTATGATAATACCTCATAAGTATTATCCTAAAACATAAGACAATAATTATCATCTTTTAACCTTTCCTATTACCTTCTCCCATTGGTATCTTATGATTATATTACTTTGTTGTTTGTATGTACGCTGAGAGCTTATGCACCAGGGACAAACTCCTTGTGTGTCCAATCCCACTTGGCCAATAAAGAATATTTTATTCAATATTCACTGACAACAGCATGGCAAAGACAATATACCAGGTGCAGTTCACTTGATGTCTATACAAATGCAGTTGATTTTTCTAGTATTGTGCTTTTCCTCCAGGTCTTTACAAATCAACAAGAAGACATTCAGGTGTTATATTCACTCTACAAAATAGCTTTTCCTTGCATAAAAATATTTACAATAATAATAAACTCTTACACTTTTCCAAATATCAAAAAAGAGTATTATTGTTATGCATTTTAGACTGTCCAGTTTACCCAGGTTCTATCGTTGAGGGAATTATTTTCCTTCTTCATAAAACTGTTTTCTCTTCCAACACAGTACAATTTAATTCACGCTGTAATCAACACTCACATCTTCCAATAATTTCTAGCTTTTATTTTATCACCATATGCAAGAAACTAATTTTAGGAGTTGCTTTTGCATTGGCTATTGCTTCGTGCAACATGATGCAAAGTCAATTTATTTGATGCCAGAAACAAAAACTGTGTTTTTTTTAAAAAAAGTATTACAATCCAGAATCGACCATAATTATATTTTAGAAATCTATCCATCAAGTCATTTTACCAGACTTTGTTGCTTTGGCTAAAGATGTTTGTAGACGAATTTAGCATGACGTGCAGCATTTATTTATTTACACATTTCTATTCCAGCAGATATTCTGTCTCTCAAGGATTAAAGGAAAGAGTCAACAAAACAAAGCGTTAGCAAGAAACAGAGGAGCAGTCAAAAAAGTAAAGATGGCAGTCACATTAACTCCATGCAAAATTTTCTGTGTTGTCTAGTGTCTGAGTTTGTTTCAAAACAGGCAAGCTCAAATGTGGCTCTGTCTTCTCTTTGTAGGGGATAGGCTTTCCTTCCATTTCTCCCTGCATCAGAAGCACTTCCCTTTTTTGGCATCCTCCAAAATGGGTTTGACCACAACTTTGTCAAATTGCCAGCCAGCATGATTTGAGTTACAGGAATCTATAACTGATTCTAACCAGGATAAGGAAAAATAGGGGAGGAAATCTATGGGACGATGTCCTAAAATGCCATCAACCATGGCAGCAATAAGTCAATGGATGGAAAGATACCATATGTCTTCCTTTATAATGGGACTCCTCTTCCATCCTACAATTACTTTTCCTCTGGATTCCCCTATCAATAATTCAAACCTTTCTCACCCTTCTTCATCCTCTGGAAAAGGGCTTCTTTTGCTTCCCTCTGCCTACCCTCTACTTATAATATCTTTCTAGAAAGTGCAATGCTGCCACTTACGCTGGCATGCTCCAGCCAACCTCTGAAATTTGGATATTTTGCCAGATGTTGGATACCCAGATGAATAGTATATTGGAAGTTTAAAAATAGGATATGCCTGAGAAAAATCTGGGTGGATGGGAAACCTATCCTACACGTAGTCTTTGGTTCCAACAGCATTATTTGAATGGCCTGCTAGGGGGCACTCACCCCAAAGAAGCCAAAGCCAGATGAACGAAATAGATGACAGTGGATAAAATTTTAAATTAATATATTTTTGTTTCACCTTTCTTTCACCCAAGACAAGACAGCATATATAATACTCCTCCTCCCATTTCCCCCCCACAATAACCACCTTGTGAAGTGGACTAGTCTGAGAGACAGAAAGTGACTGGCCAGGATTCACCCAGCCAACATTCATGCCTAAGGAAGTCCTAGAACTCAGAACATCCCAGTTTCACCTTAATTACCACATCAAACTGATTCTTAAACAATTTCCTGTTGGTAAACCAGCAATGTTTGTGTTATAAGAAAAAAGTTACATTAATTGTATTATTATTAACCGTCAATGTATATTGCAATAATACAGTTAGTTATGTTTAATATTATTGAACAAGTATTTAATGTCCTTTACTGTCACACCAATCATTACAACACCATGTTGACTGTATTGGAAATTCCTGGAACGATCGTGCATCTCTGAGATATAAGATTATAAACTACCAATGAATCATTCATGTGTTTCTGTATATAATATATTTGCTCTTTTATTAAGCAAAACATAAAAACCAAAACTAATAAATGAAGAGTTTAAAAACTAATACTGTAAATGAAGAGTTTATAAAAAGATAAACCAAGAACAAAACTAGAAGCAAATTAAAAAGAAAAAAAGAAATACTTGGAAGCACACATGTGAATACATGCCAACATCCATACCATTTTAAAACATCCTCATATATTAAGTATATCAATGTGTATAGCTAATCTAGAAAAAAATCTAGAAAAAATACTTAATATGGGTAATTTGTGATCCAATTTGAACACTCTTATCTTCATTGTAGGGTTTTCAAAATTTGTCGTAGTTAATTTTTCATTCAAACCAACTTCTGAGATTTTAAATATCTCTATCCAGTGAAAGAAATGAGTGATTTTTACGTTTTTTCACAAACAAAGGTGCCCCACTCACTTTTCATCCATAATTCTGCTCAGTTTTAAAGGTGTTGCTCTTAGCATGTTACTCAGGTGTTAGGTGCAACCCTTCTGGAACTGATTATTAGCCCAGCTTAAAGGATGTGGATCCTCCTTGGAGATGTCCCAAAAGTGTGTTTCATGTTGTTTATATAAAACCAGCAGGATGATGCTGAAAAATATATCACTAGATTAAATAGTGTAAGGTACACCTATAACTTAGGTTGCTACTAGGGCAGTGGTGAAATCCAAATTTTTTTACTACTGGTTCTATGGGCGTGGCTTGGTGGGCATGGCAGGGAAGGATACTGTAAAATCTCCATTCCCATCCCACTCCAGGGGAAGGATACTATAAAATATCCATTCCCAACCCACTCCAGGGGAAGGATACTGAAAAATCCCCATTCCCTCCCCACTCCTGGGGGAAGGATATTGCAAAATCTCCATTCCCACCCCACTCTGGGACCAGCCAGAGGTGGTATTTGCCAGTCCTCCAAACTGCTCAAAATTTCTGCTACCAGTTCTCCAGAACCTGTCAGAACCTGCTGGATTTCACCCCTGTACTAGGGTGTTACAGGTAGATGCAGATCTCTGTATTTTTTATTGTGATAACAAAAAAAAAAAAAAAATCAAGAGATCCATAAAACTTCATAGGGGGAAATAAAATACCAAGGTATTTCTATACCTTTTTTGGGACTCCCCGTTATTTTATACTAAATAAACCACAACTGCACCTGCTTTTTATGAAGTCCAACTGAATCTGATCCAGCAGTGTTTACTCTGACTATCTTGGGTTACCGTAGCTCTCCAAGGTCTCAGATGGCTGCCCCACTTCTTCCTCTCCGGGAGATGCTGGGAAAAAAATGAATGAGGGACCTTTGTCAAGGGCCACACATACTGTGTCACTGAGCTGTTGCTTTTGATTCCTATGAGGGGGGAAAAAAGCAAATGGACAGTTTGTCTCTGGCAAGGTTTTCCTTGCTTTCAGGTGTTTACTTTAGTTCTACAGGACCTCAGGGGACACTAACAGTAAGCTATGCTCACTGTCAGTGCTCTGTTCACGCACTGTGGAGCTTGCTTACGCTAACTGTCAAAACCAATCATCATGAAGAAGAGCAAACATGTTAGGGAAAAAAATGTGCATTTGGACGGTTATGCATTGAAAGATGCATACAATTTATAATAGGGAAACATTTACTTAATTGAACAATTTACAGAGTTGCCTATATTACACAACATATATACTTTCATTTAGTACCTTGGTTTCCCACCTTGATATCATTAAAAAAAATATTCTCTAGAGTCAATCTTAATTCTTGATTTTATGTAATTTTCTTGGCAATAAGAGTGAAGTGATTTGCCACTGCCACCTTCTGGAAAGATTTTCTGATTACCTAACTTAGCTTACAATCCTAATATTTCCTGGTAGTTTCCTAGTATCCTAGCCCTGGCCATGACCTGCTTAGGTTCCAACTTCAGACAAGGCTTCTTTCTTTCCTTCCTTCCTTCCTTCCTTCCTTCCTTCCTTCCTTCCTTCCTTC
>WNWU01000006.1:35973752-36035092 GCA_012654045.1 Ptyas mucosa | reverse complement strand
TTCCTTCCTTCCTTCCTTCCTTCCTTCCTTCCTTCCTTCCTTCCTTCTTTCTTTCTTTCTTTCTTTCTCTCTCTCTCTTTCCTTCCTTCCTTCCTTCCTTCTTTCTCTTTCTTTCTTTCTTTCTTTCTTTCTTTCTTTCTTTCTTTCTTTCTTTCTTTCTTTCTTTCTTTCCTTCCTTCCTTCCTTCCTTCCTTCCTTCCTTCCTTCCTTCCCTCCCTCCCTCCTACCCTCCCTTTCTTTTTTTTCTCTCTCCAAAATAAGGTGACATATATAAAGTTCCTTCCTCCTATAAACCCCATAACAACAACCTGATGAAATGGAGTGAGGAGCTGAGTGAGAACGACTAGCCCTAAGTCACCACATACGAGTGGTGGGTTGCTACCAGTTCTCCCTGTTCGGGAGAGCCAGTAGTGGAAATCTTCATAGGAGATCGAACCAGTTCGCTCTGAAGTCAGTTGGGCTCTCCCCCCGCCCCCGCACTGTACTACCTTTATTTCTTTTGTTTTTTTGGTCAGCTGTAAGGCACGGCAGAGTGGATTGCCACCGCATGCGCAATGCAAACTGGTGGTAAAACTGATTAGAACCCATCACTGCCACATACCATTGTAAGCAAAGTATCTTCAAAGCAAATGGTTAAACAACAACAACAAAGCATTCTTCTTTCACTTAAGCCTTCTAATATTGGAGATGGCCCCTCCTTATATGAAATAGAATTGCTGTGGCTTTGTTGTTGTTTTAAAGCTAAAGTTACAGAGGTAATAGCCCTATAGAAGATATACTATCCAAAGTGAGGTGTTAGATAAGCTTTTACACTGAGGGTTCTCTGCTGAAAGAAAAATATGGGGGGAAGAAATGAATGAGAATAGCACTGGTAGAAACATGCTGTTGGCAACTGCACTTGTTTTCAAGGTTAACACAGAAGCTTTGGGACCAATTGTAAGTTCTAAATTACCAAAGGGAACCGAAGGAACATTAATTATCCTCTTGGGGAGTGCTACATGCTGATTGTATAAAGCCGTTAAGAAACAATTTTCTTGCAATCAAGGGTTTCCTCCAAAGAGGCTGGTAGGAGGAGTGAGAGTATTTGAGGAGTAATCTTTCTTTTTAAATATACCATATAGAGTTTGATTCCACCTTGTAGAACCTCTAACTGTGAATTCTGTTAATGAGAAGATTTATATAAAAATGTCAGAAGCAAATTTCTGGGCAAGATTCTCCTTCTGGATGGTATTTTAAATGCTAGGTAATAAGACCTCTCACATTTGTGATTTGATTGTGGAAAAAAAGGCTGATCTCACATATATTACCAAGACCTAAGTGAGGCCAAACAAGTGGTCTTTTTGAAGTTATGCCTGGCTGGGTTTAAGTGTAGGACTCTCTGAGAATCTGGCATAGGAGTGGTGGTATAGCAATTGTAGCCATCATGGATCAAATGAGATTGTTGCTGTTGTACCAGCCTCCCTGCTTGAGCATCTTCAGGTTAGTGATGGGATTTAAGGTCTTGATGGGACATCAATCTGAGCAAATACAAGTCACAGCTGCTATTAAGGCCTGCCTTGTAGTAAGTGCAGCAAAGTGGTTGAACTTCTTTCTCTTAGTGTATTGGCAGATTATTGCCCTGGAACGCTGTTTCAGGTGACATCTTGGCAAAGGGCACACACAAAAACCTCTTGCGGGGACATGCGGAAATATTTGCTCAGCATCTAGTGGACAAAATCACTCAGATTTCCCAGTTGGACACTGGCCTTGTTGCAGGCCCTGAGGAGGTGCCTAGAGTGCAGTTTTGCCTAATTATTTGACAACTGTTTGAACCTGTTGCACCTGAAGAAGTGGACAGAGTCCTTAGGATTGTGAGCTCAATCACCTGCTCTTTAGATCCATGCCTCGTTGGCTTTTGAAAGCAGCCCTGGGATATTGTGTGAGTGTGTCCTAGTGGTAGTTAATTCTTCTTTGAGTATGTAGGAGTTATACTTTTATATCTTAAGGAGGCCTTGGTTCTTAAAGGAGCCATTGGTTGATACTGGATAACTTTTCCCCAGTATCCAATCTCCCTTTTTTATTGATGTAGATTGAAAAGGTGGTTGTATAACAACAACAAAGTAGATTATCTGGATTCTTTTCAGTCAGGTATGGGACACAGGCCTTTTCAGACCTGGATATGGATCAGAAATAACATTGGCCACGGTTTTGGATAATGTCTAGCACCTGATGATGATGATGATGCATGCATGCATCTATCCTTGCCTTGATTGACCTCTCAGCACAGGGGTGGGTTCTAATTTTTTTTACTACTGGTTCTGGGGGCGGGGCTTATTTTGTGGTCGTGGCTTGATGGTCATGTAACAATTCTTTAGGATTTAGCAGAGGTACTGGTCTACCAGGCTTTTAACTGCTTGCAGAGCTGTACCAGTCTACCCATTTATTTTTGCAGGCACTGGTCTACTCATGTATTTTTGCAGGCACTGGTCTACCCATTTATTTTTGTAGGCACTGGTCTACCCATTTATTTTAACAGGCACCGGTTTACTCATTTGTTTTTGCAGGCACCGGTCTACCAACAAACTGCCTTTTACCACTGATCAGCTGTAGGGTGGCCCTTTGAAGCCCCACGGCAAGAGTTTAAACAGTTTTTCCTTATAGCCCATCAGCTGGGACTCAGGAGGCAGCAACAGATTGGGGGTGGGGCCAAATAAAAGGTAAGAATAACCTGGGGGCGGAGGAGGGCAGAACCGGTTCAGTGACGTCATATCGACACCGCTACCGGCTCAGCAGAACCGGGCAGAACTGGGAGGAACCCACCATTGTCTCAGCAGCTTTTGATATCCTCAAGTATGTCCAATGCAAGATTACTTGTAAAGCCCTATATGAATTGGGATCATGAGGGCTTTAGAGCCACGGTGGTGCAGTGGTTAGAGTGCAGTACTGCAGGCTACTTCTGCTGTCACCGGCTGCCAGCAGTTTGGCAGATCGAATCTCACCAGGCTCAAGGTTGACTCAGCCTTCCATCCTTCCGAGGTGGGTAAAATGAGGACCCAGATTGTTGGGGGCAATATGCTGCCTCTGTAAACCACTTAGAGAGGGCTTTAAAGCACTGTCAAGCGGTATATAAGTCTATGTGCTACTGCTATTATGTTATTTGAAGGACTGCCTCTTCCTGGTTTCATCTGCCCATCCCACCAGAATTAATGAGTGTGTTATGTATTCTGTCATCTTTTCTGTTGTGGTCTCCCCTATGGAATCTCCTCCCCCCTCCCCCTGAGATGAGGATGGCCTCCTCACTCCAAGGGCCTCCAAAGGTCTGGTTATGAGATCTGGTTATGACAGCAGGCCTAGGAATCCCAGAGGACTGGTAAACTACTGAGGTGGCTCCATTACTATTAACATCACTTTGTCTATTCCTGCTTCAGCTGTTTTTATAGTTTTTAAAGTTCTTAAAATGTTTGTTCATGATTTTAGATATTTATTGTTTTAGTTTTGTTGGACACCACCCAGGGTCACTTGTTGTGAGATGGGCAGTTATATGAATCATGCAGTTTTTAGGAATTGATGTGAATTTTGTCTTTATTATTGAGCCTTCTTATGTAATTGAACTTTATTTAATGTTAGGATATGTTCATGTTATATCCTGCCAATTATGATTGGCATATGTTTTGAATTGAAAAGACTTTGCTTTCTAAATCTGTTCCTGCCCAGACAGTACTTCCGTCATTTGAAGTTGTTGCCAAGGTTAACATTTCCCACATTCCCCCCCGCCACATATAAATTCTGTGATTTGAGCAAACTAAAATGAAGCAGGTAATTTAAGGAATCTTTCAGAGAATTAGTCTTATATGTGTAGACTTAGATTCTTTTCTCTTGGAAGTTATAATAACAAATAATATTTTTGTTTATTATTATTTATTTTATTTAATGTATATGCTGCCCATCTCGCAGTTCAAGGCAACTCTGAGAGGCTAGTATGTAATATATAAGAGAAGATACCATACAGTTTTGTTTTATTTCTCTTGTAACTGGAAAAATTAGACTCAGTCTTGTTTTCTCTCCCAACTTTTATTTGAGCTTTTCATTCCTTTATTTCCTCATTGCTTCTTTCATCTGATATTCCAACCTCTCAACCTTGACTCCTCCTGTTTCCACATTGGGTCTCTTCTTTTTCTATAGCAATGTTTTTTGTGTTCATTAATAATCACCAAACAAGAGAGTAAAAGAGGTTACTCAAGAAAAATTATGTCTGTGATTTCTAATTTATAGAATTATGGAAATAATTTACTGAAAATGTCATGGAAATTACCCTGGTGTGGAAGTTTTGGAATATTCCTAGGCAGGTATCTGCTTTCTTGGCCTAATGTCTAACAGAAATCAAGTTCAAAAAGAATCACACAGTTTAGCATAAATCCTAAAAATGCGTATCTATATCTCTGTGGCATAAATATTACAGAAAAAAAGAAAACAGGGTTGCTGTGGGGGAAAAAAGGAAGATGGAGGAGATATGTTCAGCACCTTGAATTATTTATTAAAAAATGACAAAGGTGGCATTAAAAAAAATCTGAAAAAGAGAAAATAATTTAAAAAGCAGTGGCATCACAAATCTAAGCCCTTGTTGCTTGGATGCATGTGGACATATAAAAGTACAACTAGGGCAAAAAACCCAACAACCAATAAAACCTTTATTTAGACTCACTTGGTGATTTATGCACCTGTTTACTCAAATCTACAGGTTAACAATATAAAAACCATGCATTCCATTGTAAAGGTTTTGTTATGCTTAGATTTGAACTTAAATGGAATCCAGAGGATAGTAGAGGACAGGAAGGCCTGGGGGAACATTGTCCATGGGGTCGCGATGAGTTGGACACAACTTCGCAACTAACAACAAACAATATGCTTAGATTGGAATTAGACCAGGTTGCTTATCAGTGAAGAAGGATAAACAACATGTTTTGGCCTGGAGGAGTCTTTTTTTTGGGGGGGGGGTATGCTGCCAGGACACAACCGAGATTGGCTCAATAATCCTATGTTTCAACCATGGCTTAGTGTGTGAACCAGAATTCTGAAACCTACTTCAATACGTTTCAATACAAATTCTATGCATGTGTCTGAAATATACTTTCCCCACAGATTTTTTTTTTAATATTGGGTTTCCTTCCCCACATTCCATTGTAAAAAACAGGCGGAATTCCCATACTTTCTGATTTCTTGATGCTTGACTGAATCCCATTGACAAAAGAAGGGTCATTAAAAAAAAAAAACAGAGCAGAGTTAGCACCTCCCACTTTTCCAGGGTCTTCTTCATATATTTGTTTAATATTCCCCAAACAGGCTTCTCTATCAACAAATCAGTATAGGAGAAGAAAGGATTTCATTTTCAAACTTTGGTTATAATTCCATGAAATCAGAATATAATTTTAATTTTAAACAGAATTGCTCTGGGATTGTCAGGGAAAAACAGTCTATATTTCTTGAAAATGATTGCTTGCTAATGGGAAAGGTGTATATGCTTTCTAAAGTGAACAACCTGCTTTGTGAACATGTATTTTGTGGTTACAAATTCCACAGAACTACATACAAATTAGCAACTGTCTGCTGTTTTAGAAGCATCCTTCAATGTCCAATGCCTTTGATATCCTAGATACCCAGTGTCTTATTATATTTGAAGGCGAGCCATTGGTTCCTTCTGGGACATTTTTTCAACTCCTCCAGGTAGCCTACAATAGGTGATATTTGATTGTCTCCTCCTCAAGCACTTTCCAGGTCTGATTCTACTTAACTTTTTATGTTCAACCTGCAGAGGTGCTATTCAGCAGGTTCTGACCAGTTCTGGAGAACCGGTAGCGGAAATTTTGAGTAGTTCAGAGAACCAGCAAATGCCACCTCTGACTGGCCCTGCCCCCATCTATTCTCTGCCTCCCGAATCCCAGTTGATCGGAAGGAAATGGGGATTTTGCAGTAATCTTTCCCTGGAGCGGGGAGGGAATGGAGATTTTACAGTATCCTTCCCCTGCCACGCCCACCAAGCCATGCTCCCCAAGCCATGCCACACCCACCAAGCCACGCCCCCAGAACCGGTAGTAAAAAAAATTTGAATCCTACCACTGTCAACCAGGTGTTGCCACCTACAGTATCTGGGCAAGCACATTTTATAAATACCTCCATAGAAGTCTCTCTTTCATAATGCAACAGACTCAGAAAAAGTAAAAAGCTCACCCTTGGCTTACGCCTTGCCACGTTCACCAATATTCACCAATACAAGAAAAGGAAAAAAAAGGGTACACTTTTGCATTAAAATTGCACTGATGTAATTTTGTGGGTCACTGCAGTGACCAAATAAGGTATAGAAGGCAATGCCAATCTGAGAAAGCTGCAGAGAAATTGTCTGTGAATCTCTTACAATACAATGCCAGTGCAGAGAAAATTGGTTGTTTCAGATACTAGTGTCATTGGCAGCACCCTACACAGGATGTTGATGCTTTGCTCCATTGTGGTTCCAGGAAGTATGGCTGCCAGATAGGATCCTTGGATTCTTGCGGGATGAGCAATGAGAAAGCAAAGAAACTGCTTGTCCTGATAAATAATTTTAATATACCTGATTTGTGAAACTCAATCAAATTAAAGTGTGCATAGAGCCAATTACTGTTGGAAGAGGCTGCAAATCTACTACATCTACCACTGACAAGTGTATAATTATAACAGCTTGGAATTATAAAATCCACCCACATGCAGCACCCAGAAAGTACATATGACATATGAGATACTCTGAGAACAAGCCACTAGTATATTTTTAAGGAAAATAGGTACGCAGTGTTTTAGCAAATGATCTATCCAAATCTTATTCTCAATGGTAAAGTTATGCAGAATATTTACTGATTTTTTTTAAAAAAAATAATAATTATATAGCCACCCATTTCGCAAATGAATGATTCTGGGTAGCGTACAACAAAGTTAAATATAACCGTTCATTATTTTTAAGAAAAATTATAAAACACAACTGAAAAATATTGAACAAAGAGATGTTAATAATAACAGAGCCTCCTCTTTAATTTTCCAGTTGCTTACCATCCCCAGGCCTGATGACACATCCAGGTCTAAAAGGATCTTTGGAAAGTCAAGAGCGATGGTGTCACCTAAACTTGGGCAGGGGGAGAGTGTTCCATAATGCTGAGGCCACAGCCCAGAAGGTCCATTGCCCAAGGGCTGCCAAATATAGCTCCCTAAATGATGTATTCCCCCTTTCTAGATCTGGTGGGATGACAAGATATAACTGAGGGAAGAAGGTCCTTCAAATAACCTGGTTCTATGCCATATAGAGCTTTACAGTCAAACCCCTACTTTGAATTGGACCTGGAAACAAACTGGTAACCAATGTAACCTGCAGAATAGAGATGTAATATGTGTTCCGCAAGAATCACATGTAACAGACTTTGTCACTGCATTTTGCCCAAGCTGAAGTTTCTGGATACTCTTCAATGTATCCAGAAGTGGAGTGCATTATAATAGTCCAACTGGGACATAACTAGGGCATGAGTGATCATGAGTAAGGCCCAGTGGTGAAATCCAAATTTTTTTACTATCGGTTTTGTGGGCGTGGCTTGGTGGGCGTGGCTTGGTGGGCATGGCAGGGGAAGGATACTGCAAAATCTCCATTCCCACCCCACTCCAGGGGAAGGATACTGCAAAATGCCAGTTCTCCGAACTGCTCAAAATTTCCGCTACCGGTTCTTCAGAACCTGTCAGAACCTGCTGGATTTCACCCCTGGTAAGGCCCCTTGACTTTATTTATTTATTTTTATTTATTTCAAATTTATATACCGCCCTTCTCCCTGAGGGACTCAGGGTGGTGTACAGCCAAATAAAAACACATAATACAAACATTAAGAACAATTAAAAAGAATATTTCAATTTGGCCCAAAATTTTAAAAAGACAAACCAATTTAAAATCATTTAAAAGGATTTGTTAGGCCATGTGATTAAAGAACAGGTGCAACTGGTACACCAAACAAAGTTGTGTGAAGTTCTTCCTAGCCACCTGCTCCTTGAGCAGGAATCATGAATCCAGGAAAAAATCCAGGTTGCACACAGGGTCTGTTTGGGGCAATGTAACTCTATCCAGCATCAAAAAGGCATAGTCTCAGAACCAAAGAGTCTCTTGGGGTCACTCAAGCTTGTCAGTATTCAATTGAAGCCTGTTGTTTCCCATCCATACTCTTGCAGCCTCCAGACACCATAGCATTGCTTAAATTGCCAAGAGCAGAGATGAACAATTGAGTACAATTAGCATATTGATGATACCTACCCTACTGCGCTCATCTGGCATCTCATGTAGGTTAAATAGGAGAGAAGATTCCTGCAATAAGAATTTGCAATAGGTCGATGGTGGAACTCTCCTCCTCCACAATCACCACCAACTGGAATAGTTTCTGGAGAAAGGAGGTTAACCAGCCCAATACCATGCCACTCATTCCCAATCTTCTGAATTGATCCAGAAGGATACCACTTAATAGCAATAGCATCTAGATTTATATACCACTTCACAGGGCTTTTTGGTTTTGGTTATTCTATTTTATGCTTTGAGATCCTCTTCAACAACCTTATTCTTTGGCATAGCACAAAATAACTATTTTTTTTATTATGTAATGCCTATGCTCATCATGTTCCAGAGCATTTGGTACATCTTTGTGCATGTATATATATGAAGAAACAGACACATCAACTGGGATTGCTTTTTTTTTCCTTTGTGAACTCTTGAAAGAAAGAAAGAAAGAAAGAAAGAAAGAAAGAAGAAAAAAGAAAAGAGAAAGAGAAAGAAAGAAAGAAAAAGAAAAAAGAAAAAAGAAAGAGAAAGAAAGAAAGAAGAAAAAAGAAAAAAGAAAGAAAGAGAAAGAAAGAAAGAAAGAAAGAAAGAAAGAAAGAAAGAAAGAAAGAGGGGGTCAGGAGAAAGCTAGAAGAATTCCAATAGGCCAGTGATGGCTAGCCTTTTTGTTGTTGCACGCCGAAAGCACACATGTGTGTGCCTGCACGCATAATGCAGTGTGTGTGTGCCCCCCATGTGCCCCGCCCCTGCGTATGTGTGCGTGACCCCCCCCTGCTCTGCCCACACTCCTCGCGCCCCCCACAGATGTGCACACAACCCTCCCCGCACTCCATTTTGGGCCTAGTAGGCTTCCCTGCATAATACATAATGCAATGTGGGTGCAACCCCCCCTGCGTGCCCTGCCCACCTGCGCAGGTGCAGGTGCCATCCCTGCGACCTGCAGCCTCTGCACATGCACTCGCATCTCCTGCATGCACCCCGCGCATGCATGGCAGAGACCCGAAAATAGCTGGCCAGTGGGAGACACGCATGCATGCGCAGTGCAGCTGAGCTGGGGCAGCGGCTCACATGCCTGCAGAGAGGGCTCTGCGTGCCACCTGTGTCATGTGTGCCATAAGTTAGCCATCACGGCAGTAGGCTAAAAGAGTTCCTGCAGTGTTGACAGCAAACCACGATAACACCAGAATAACAACAACTGATAGCAGTGTTTGTTAAGGTGATGTTAAGGCAAATTATTTTTTTTAATCCCCCTCCCTTCACAACTCCTCCTTTGTAGGTGCCCATCCCCACAAATGCACAACGCAACCGTATATTTCTTCAAGCTTATGCAATAATTTTTTACAGCATTCCCCCATCAAAAGAACCCCACAGTGAAAAATCTGGAGAAAATAGAGCTGAGATTGAAAAAAGAAGATAAATAAACATTAAAGGAATAAACATTATTCCTTTACTCCCACGTGATTTGTGGAGAAAAACAAGCAGACTTGATCAATGCACTGCATGCGACATCAAGTTATTTGAGCGACTTCCAGCAAAGCTGTACTGTTCTGGACCATTGACACTGGCAGCTGAGAACCAAACTATATCTTAATCAGATTCTAGGACTTTTAGGGAATTGGAAGCAGGATCATCGCTTAGCTGCCAGTTTCGAAAGTCTCCTTGTTTCCTGTAGCTTCTTGACATCAAAAAACATAAGAGAGTTCTTCCTCCCTCCTCACTTTTTTTTTTTTTTGCTTTCTCTCACACAAGTAAACAAATTCAGTAAAGAGGGAGAAGCTGGAATTGTTTATTGCTAGGAAACCTCGGAAGAGCAGAAGTGGCAGTGATAAAGATGACTGGCCCTTCATCAGTGCTGCATTAGAGTAAGAAGAACTTTGAATAATTTCTAAATTCATGTATGGCTACATAAAGGGAGAGCCTGGATCATTCTGCCGACAGTTTTGGGGAGGCAGAGAGAAACATGTCGATTCTCCAGTGTTTAGTTTCTAAAATGAAAGTAATCAGGTTCATAAAGCATTGCTTTGGTGATAGCTGTGGGACTCATAATAGGATAATAAAAATGGTACTTTGCTGTTTAAAAGCATTTGACCTTTCAATATTTACTCAGATATCCAACATTATTCTGACATAAGTGCTTTGCCTTTGAATAACTGTATTGAGAGAAAGTAGGAGAAAGCACGAGGGCAAAGTGATTTCACATTAGGGGAGAAATATAGCTGATTTTATATAAAGAGGAGTCCTAACTACAAGTCAGAATCAGTTCCAGGATAAATCAGATTTTTAAAAATAATCTTAGGCGGTTTTATACCCAATTAATTCCTCTGTGAGAGGTTGAACCTTTCAACCCATCCTTTTTTTTTTTTTGTCTTATACATCAAACAAACATTGAATCTATAGTGGTCTACATCACAGCGCGAGAAGAAAATAAAATTGTCCCATTACATATATAGGATAGCCAAGAAAAATCTATTACATATACCAAGTGACATGTTTATCATATACATCAGTTTGCAGCTCGGTTTGACATCCAATTGTACCATTGACTCCAAGTTATATAATAGTCTGTGTCCCCTCGTCCTTTCAGTATCATAGTAAGCCGATCTGATTCTGCACAGTTCATTATTTTCTGAATTACTACTTGTTCGGGTGGGCTGACATCCATCTTCCAGTATTGGGCCCATGCCAATCTTGCAGCTGTTGTTATATGTAGCAACAGGTGCCATGTCATTTTGTTTACATTTTCAGGTCTTATCCCTAATAAAAATACCTCAGGACACAGTTGTATATGCTGCCCCAACATCTCATTAAGCCATTTCTGAATATTCTTCCAAAATTTCATTGCCTTTCAACCCATCCTTGATACCTGCATCCCTTTCAGGCTGCATCAAATTGATCATGATTGTGTCATAGTGAGCTGAAACTTGATTGTGCAACTGGGTTGGCACTGCCAACCTCCAACTGGACTAATGAAGAACTGGAATCAGATGACAAGCTGGACTGATGCACTCGAGACGTGGTTCTCAAGATGCTGCTAATCTGTAGGTTGTGGTAACTGTAGGTCCTGGGAACTGTGGATTAGAAATATCTGGCGTTGCAGGTTTCATGGCGACACTTGGCATTCAATTATAACTTTGCAGACAGATGTTCACTTATTTCCTGTTGGATAAGTGGGCACTCCAAACCTGATTAGATAAGGTGGACACGCTCTAGGTTCCATTTATTAAAACGATTCTGTCTTGTGGGATGTAGAAAGTGTGCCTTCTCTTTTGCAATGTCTGCTCTCAGGAAATCCATATCCCCTGAAATTTACCAGGCCCTACTCTGTTGACAATTCATACGTCCCTGAAGACTTGGGTGTTCCCTTGGGTACACGGTCTGAAGCTTCAGTGAACCCACTGATACGATTTTTGTGCTTTTTACTATTTGAATCAGCTGCCTTTATTTCATTATTAAGTGTTGTTTTTCTTTGGTTTAATGTTTGGTGCACTACCCAGAGTTGCAATTGTGAGTGGACCATTTATTATATATAAACTGATGTCATCAATCACTACAAAATAAATTAGAAGCTTTGCTGCCAAGAAGAATGCAACCTTAACACAATAATTGACTCCCGCTCAAGCAGAAGAAGTCTTCTGCTCTTCTCAGTTAATTGGTAATTGGCTGCTTGCTTGGTGGCTTTACATGACTGGGATACATTTACACAGTGGTCTTTTCTAGCCTGCCAAGTGCTATTTCCTGCTTTGCCAGTTTTAGTTCAGCTACAGGTATTCTATTGCTGTATCCAAACCAGTGATGGGAAGCCTGGGAATAAATGGAAAAACTGGGGTGAAAACAATTGGGGTTTCCCCCCCCCCATTTTTCCGTTTCCCCCCCAAGGCTTTTCCATCTCTGATCCCAACATACTGAACTCCAGAGTGGACAACTAGATCTTAATGAAAAATCCCAATACGGGATTGTTTTTTCCAGCAACTAGTTTCAGAAATGATATATTGGGGTCTGTGAATCAAACACCCAACCCAACTGAAATTGAAGTTGATTTGAAATTTGTTTTGAAGAATCCAATGAAATGGATTTGATAAAAGTGTTTGTATGTGTGCATGTGTATAATAAACCAGGGGTGGGTTCTAAATTTTTTTACTACCGGTTCTGTGGGTGTGGCTTATTTTATGGGCGTGGCTTGATGGTCATGTGACAATTATTTAGGATTTAGCAGAAGTACTGGTCTACCAGGCTTTTAACTGCTTGCAGAGCTGTACCGATCTACCCATTTATTTTTGCAGGCACTGATCTACTCATGTATTTTTTCAGGCACTGGTCTACTCATTTGTTTTCTTTTAACACTGATCAGCTGTAGGGCGGCCCTTTGAAGCCCCGTGGCAAGAGTTTAAACAGTTTTTTTCCCTCTAGCCATCAGCTGGGACTCAGGACGCAGCAATAGATTGGAGGTGGGGCCAAATAAAAGGTAAGAATAATGCGGGGCAGGCGGGGGCAGAACCGGTTCGGTGACATCATATCGTCACCACTACCGGCTCGGCAGAACCAGGCCGAACCGGGAGGAACCCACCACTGGTATAAACCATCACTGAAGTCTTCAATAAATTTCAAAGTAGGATGCAACAGTTGTATGGTAACAGGCACATTGCAGTTCAACTTAATGTGTAAAAACAGTTTTACACCTAGGCAAGAAAAACCAAAGGTACAAGTACAGATTAGGTGAAACCTGGCTCAGAAACAGCAACCTGTGGGAGGGATCTTGGAGTTCTAGTGGATGATCATTTAAACATGAGTCAGCAGTGTGCGGTGGCAGCCAAAAAAGGTAATACAATCCTTGGTTGTATAAACAGAGGCATAGAATCAAAATCATGTGAAGTATTAGTACCGCTTTATAAAGCCTTAGTAAGGCCACACCTAGAATACTGCATCCAGTTTTGGTCACCATGTTTCAAAAAAGATGTTGAAACTTTGTAAAAAGTGAAAAGAAGAGCAATTAAGATGTTTAAGAGCCCGGAGACAAAAACATGACAAGAACTGCTGCAGGAATTGGGTGTGGCTAGTCTAGAGAAAAGACAGACTAGGGGTGACATGATAGCAGTATTCCAGTATTTGAGGGGCTGCCACAAAGAAGAGGGGGGGGGTCAACTTATTTTCCAAAGCACCAGAAGGCAAGACAAGAAACAATGAATGGAAACTAATCAAGGAGAGAAGCAACCTGGAATTAAGGAGAAACTTCCTAACAGTGAGGACAATTAACCAGTGGAAAAGCTTCCCTTCAGAAGTTGTAGGTGCTTCATCCTTGGAGTTTTTAAAGAAAAGGCTGGACAGCCACCTATCTGAAATGGTATAGGGTCTCCTGCTTGAGCAGGAGGTTGGACTAGAAGACCTTCAAGGCAGAGGTGGGTTTCAGCAGGGTTCTGACCAGTTCTGGAGAACCAGTAGCAGAAATTTTGAATAGTTTGGAGAACCAGTAAATACCACCTCTGACTGGCCCCACTCCCATCTATTCTTTGCCTCCCGAGTCCCAGCTGATCGGGAGGAAATGGGGATTTTGCAGTATCCTTCCCCTGGATTGGGGAGGGAATGGAGATTTTATAGTACCCTTCCCCTGCCATGCCCATCAAGCTATGCCACGCCCACCAAGCCACACCCACAGAACCGGTAGTAAAAATATTTGAAATCTACCACTACTCCAAGGTCCCTTCCAGCTCTATTCTGATTGATTGACACATTATCTTTCTACTTCAGAAGCTGCATTGGATCACCATTGATTTTGGAGTGTAATTCAAGATAATGTGGTTGTAATTTTAAAGCCCTGTGCAGTGAAATCCCATAGGAAAGTCTTCTCCTATGAGGACTTGTTCATAGCAGCACCCACACCCACACCCACACCCACATCCTACCTCAGACCCATTCTTCATATTGTTCAGGAAAGTAGGCAAGACCTGGCTGTTTTGGAGAGGTTTTAGGATGGGATGGACAATTGAGTGGCTATTGCAAAAGCCGCACCACATGACTGTTGCTTATTTTAAGATTATGATGTTGTTGCTACCTATGCTGTGTGGGGATTTGGGTGTGTATTTCACCTTACTACTATACTGAGGATGATATGCTCCTCCAGGCAACTTTTTTTTGCAGCCATATATAAGCCTTAGTAAATAAAAATAAAATAAATTTGGTAGAGAAAAGGTACATTGCAAATTGCTGTTAAACCAGGGATCTGAAATCTTTTGTTGATTTCCTGGAAAGGTCAGTCTTACACATGTTTGAGATTGAAAGAGCTTAATTGAAAGAGTCACATTCTAAGAGGAGATGGAACCTCTTTGATCCTCTCTAAATTATGGAGTGACTCATTTTCTTGTATTAACCTTGTTTTTAATAGATCCCCTATAAAAACTTGCTATATTTCATTGAAATTAACTCTATGCAGCAGACATTTCCATAGCTTTGCAGTCCATATAAGGCCCAGTCTAGAATTTCAGTCACATCATCTTCGAGACTTCTTTTTTCCTGTTCTCCAAGAAGCTAAAACATAATCTTTTAAGGTTATAATGCTGGCAGTCACACATTTTGGATATGATTCAGACCAAGCTAAAAGTGCTTATTTTTGCAAAGCTATGCTTGCTGATTTGGGAGTTTATTTTGTTGAATTGAAGGACATCTTCCACTCTCCCCATTGAAGACAATCCATTTATAAGAATGTGTAGATTGAGAAATGGCAAGGAGTGATAAAGTTAAACCTTACAGCCTATAGCCTGGGAGAAAAAGCACTAACATGTTCACTATTTCTATGGAATTTCCCACTAATATTTTTTGAACTTCATGGCTTGGGAGCCCATTTTCACTGGCAGAGCGCTCGGGCCACTACAGTCGCCCTCCCCAAGTGACATTGAGCTGGCCACGCCCACCCTAGCCACGCCCACCCCTGCCCCCTGAGACCAAACACAACCCTGATGAGGCCCTCAATGAAATTGAGTTTGACATCCCTGGTCTAATGCTTAGTGAGGATAGAGGTAGGGCATCTGATTTTATATTGTTTTTTATTGTTAGATTCTACCGTCAGATTTCAGGTAATGAGGAGATTCTTGTCGGAGATCCTTCTGCATGCGGTCCAGAGTCATTTAACTGAGGTGGCAAAATGTTGCTAAATATATACATGCACAAATACCAGAAATGACTGTAAACAAGTATTGGTTAGCAATCAGGCCAAGATTATGGATATGGCAGATTTGAAATATTTGTTCTCTGCTGAAAGCTACTATCTAGCAACTTCCTGTTTTACATTTTGGGGGTGGGTGAGATGGATAGATCTTTATCTATTTACAAGTTTCATCTGTATGATGGGCATTGTGAAACATGGTGGCTCTTCTCAGATTCAAATTGTAATCAAATTCTAATCTCAGAAAAAAATATTATTTTTGTTTGCACTGAAACAAGAGGTATTTTTATACAAGTTACATAATTTTGTTTTCAAATATTTTAGGGTAAGTCAATAGATTTGAAGGAAGAATAGACTGCCAATTTTTTATTTACTAGAACATGTAACATTAAAAAAAGGGATTTTTTTTAAAAAAAACCAATATGCAGTGAAATGCTTCTTAATTTAATACTTATTTCAGTATCAGCGTTTTTATAAATAGTTAGGCAGACATTTAGCACAAATTAAAATACTATTTTTTTAAAAAAAACAACAAAGCTGCTGACAGACCGTCAGACCTGATAAAACAGGAAGTCAGAAGATTTTGTATGTTATCCAAGAGTAGAAAATTGTTCAATTTTATGTGTTATTATGTATTTGATGCTAGGGCCAGGAAGAAATGCTTGGAAATGCTTGTGGGATTTCCTGCCTGTGCTGGTTGTAGTATCCAATGGCCTCGAACTCAAATAATCACAAATACAAGTTGCTACAGTTGGGTGGAAATAATAATATCAACAACAACAGCAACAAGTTTATTAGGCTGGGGAGTGCAGCACTGAAGCCTTGGAACTATGGATACAATATTTTCTAATACGTTTTAGAAGGAGAAAATAAAAATTATCACAGGATGTGTCTCTAGTAAATGTATTAAATAAAAAATCCTCTAACCAATTGAGATTAGGGACATTAGGAACATATTGGAAATATGAATGAAATTTTCTGCACCTTTCTGTACATTTACTTTCATTGTTCTTCACTGCCATAGTTTGTTTCCCCCAGTTTGTTTCCCCATTGCTTGGAAAAAGCAGTGTCTGTTTTTGAGCAATTTCTCTTTTTGATTGGATAGAAACAATCCCCATTTCCAACAGGGTCTTTTACACATCCACAGAAGTGTTTTATTTGTTTCCCTTAAAAATGATTAGCACTTCTGCTACAACAATGGAAAGCTTAAAGGAATAAGGAATAAACAACATTCAGGAAAGTATTGTAACATGACTTTTCTGAATCCAACTACCTCAGTGTTACATTGGTGTCATTGTTGGCAAAAAAAGGGCATCATGAGTGAGTTGAGCTGTGCTACTGTTGGAAGATATGTCCATCTGGGTTCAGTTCCAAGAGAAAGACACTGGAAACATGGAGACTGCTTGAAAAGATGATTTAATGGTGGACAGGATCACATGGTTTTGAGGTGGGAGCACATGGGTGAGAGAGATAGATAGATTTATACCCTCTCTTGGGCCCCGCCTTGGAGCTTCCTGTTCCTGTGGCAAGCTATTGGCTGCTGTAGGGGTCATAGCTAATCTTGTAGGTTTTCTGAGTCAAGCTTGGTTGAATTGTGCTGGGTGATGTAATGAAGGGGCTTTGGGCAATTCCTATTATGGCTGAAGGCCAATCCTAGGTGAGGGCATTTGCTTATGAATAGACCTAGCTATTCTCTTTATCTCTTAAGTGCTGACATCTGCTCTGGGCTATTGAGAGTGTGGGGGCTATTAAGAGTGAGTCTGCTTCCTGCCTAAAAACATGTTTCTCCATTTTTCATCCAGGGAGGTATAATATTCTGCCTTTTTAATATTTCCTAGAATATTTCATTTTTCTAGGAGTGGGGTGGGTGCTAACTTCCTACACTACTTTTGGCACACAACTGATATGTTGGAGCTCACTTGGACATCTAGCTCACTTTCCTCTTGTTATCAATCCTTTGTACTATGACCTGATAACAAGAAACTTATTAAATTGTCAATGTGATGACTCCCGGATGCTTCCCCAGTTTTCTCTCTAGATGTCAGCTCGGAGGAAGATGAACCAGTTCCAGGCATGCCTGGAGAAGAATTGTTTAATGGCTCCAAGCAGCTGTCTGAGAGGGATTTGGCTTAAACACAGTTGCAGTAGGACAGCCCTGAGGCTTCAGGTGGAGAAAGCATGCAACTGGAGCCAGTCAGTGATGAGGAAAGAGGAACTGCCTTCTGCACCTGATCCAAGAACATGTAGGGCAGAGAAAAGGCAGGAGCAGAGAAGGCCAGCCAGATTACTTGTGAGGAGAAAGCCTCACCTTCTTGATGAGCTGCATTGTAAGCTGGCTATTTAGCATAGCAGAGAGCGGGAAGTATGCTGGGAATAATGTATTCATTTCCTAGCTGTGTGTTTTCTGGTCATTGAGAGTCTTGTCTTACTTTGGCTTGACATTGTGCCTCCTGTATTGTGGATTTAATTTTGCCTTGTGGACTTATTGGCCATTGCTCTTTGGACTAGCATTGGTCTGCTTGTGTCTGGACTTAATTGGGACAGTTTGGGTTTTGGGTGAAAGGAGTTGTGGGGGAATATTAATAAATCCACTAAACCACAGATGTGTGTGGGACAGTAGTCACATACTAATATGCAGTAGCACAGGTAACAATAGGATGTTTCATACATTTAAGGCTAAGAGGGAAGGAACAGCAGTTGTCTTATTGATAATAGAGCTCTAATAACTTGGGAAAGAGTTTTATATATATGGGTGGGGATGTATGGGGAGAGGATGGAGATCTAGCCTTCTCTCGGTCCTTGTTTTTCTAAACAGAATTTAACAAGTGCTTTGCACAAGCCGGAGTGAACCAACTAGATAATACCTCTTTAGTGAGTTAATCAACTAATCAAAAATCAGTTAGTGGCTGAATCCATCTTCTGAACAACCCTTCACTTAAGTGATAAAATACCTGGTGATCTCTTCAGATGTGATCAATAGGAGGGTGCAATAAAGAGTATTCAGATGGCTTCTGCAGCTCCTGGAATAACAAAAAAACCCCTACCTGTGTCCACTTCACACAAAAGTGAACTCAATGGTTAGCTTCCTCTCTCTCCGCCTCCCACATTTCAAACAGTCTTAACTGTTACATCTGGGGGAACCCATTTGCCTGCAAAGATCATTTTCCATGAAAACCCAGGACAAACTCTAAAACTGAAAGAGTCACATGCCATTATTTTTGCAACAAGTTATTTCCACAAGGGTTATAGCTGCTTGTGACTGCTTGTGACAAGAGTAGGCAAGCACAGCTGTGATTGACCTGGACTGTTTGGCTGCTTACAGATCCTTGGAAGTACCCCAAGCAAAGCCAGTGAAAATGACAATAATTTCAGTCATTTTATTTTATTTTGAATGATGGCTTTGAAATGGGATTTGCCCAGAGGCACCATTTAAGTTGAACTTGAGGGGAAAGTAATGGTTGTTGTGGCGACGTGAAGCAAGCATCAGTCCCAGTAGGGAAATTGTACATCAACTCCCTATTTTAAACATTTTACTAAAAATGCCAGCTTGGTTGCAGTTTCAGGTACAACCCAATAGAATCAGAAATAAATTGATCTCTTGAATGCCACAGAAGTGATGGGAATCATGGAGGCTTTGGCGGTGTTTACAAATTCTGATTGAGACCTTATAACAAAGCACCTTTAGTCCTTAATGCAGTTACGTTTAAATCCTACCTCTATTCTGTGAAGCAAAAATAGTTAAAGACTTGTATTACTTCTAACATATTTTTAATTTTTTTTGGTGCTGCTCTGTGACCATAATAATGTTTGAATACTTTAATTTTTTTTTATTGTCCACTCCCTTACCCCATTTTAATGTAGGTAACAAAGGGATGATGGAAATAGGAAAGTGATTCTTACTTATTTCTCCTTCATTTTTACTACACAACTTTTATATCTGCTGTTTATGATGCTTACAATCTTGTGGGCAATTTAGATGGCACAAAGTTACTGTCAGTGCAAACTTACCTTTCTCCCCCCTTCCATATGTAATACTTTTTTTAAAAAAAATTATATTCTTTCTTGAGGTAAATGGAATTAAACCCGTCTTTGTTTTGCCCTCTCAAAGAACTGTAAAACCCTTCAAAGTAACCTTCACATTAAATTGGGTCATGTAACCATTGCGTTATCCTACTCCCTCGTGGACACAGGAATAAGAAAGCTTTATGGAGTTTTAAGTATAAGCAATTATAATGGTCAGTGAACTGCAACTTCCAAATGGATGGACTTAGGAAACATACACAAAAACAATCCTCATAATGCACTCAAATAAAGAGCCCGAATTCTGTTTACTCGGGCCAATAACAACATCCTCACTGGCACCAAACCAAGGAATCCCATGTTTTGACTTGTGTGTATCCCAGAACAAATATAGCATCCTCTTGACTCTCAAGGGGACCTATTTCTCTAGTCTGTTTTTCTCAACATCATTCCTGGTTATTTCTCAATTCATCTTCACTGTTGATACCAAATGTACAATGTTGGTTAGAAATAGTGCTTATAATGTCATTGAGAAATAATGTTATCTGAGAATGAGATCCTACCACTACTGACCCAGAATTGTCTTCTTTTGGTTGAGTTTTAAAGTTAGTTAGCTTATGAATAACCTGAGCCATCCACCTCAGTACTGTAGCAGTCTTTTCTTGGGACTCTCTTATTGTCCTCTGGCATCTCCTGGTAATACTGGGAATGTACCATTGTCCAATATTAAACTAGAAATGGAGAACTGGTGGTGGTCTAGTTGCTGTCAGATTCCAATTCCTATCCTCTTTGATACAGAGGCCCATTAAATCCCTGGGTAGACAGCAGTGGCTTAAGATGCTTGACTTGTAAAAGGTATATTGTAGATATACCAACACAAAAGTAAGCCAATGGGTTTTGTTCCTGAGATGCATGCTTAGATTTGCTTTGGCTGAGCTTGAAGACCATCCAAAAGCTTCATCTGATCATGAATGTAGTCGCATGGGCAGTTATGGGTATGCCTCAGTATGGACATGTAACACTTCTGCTTCAGAGATGCATTGTTTGACACTTTGCTTCCAAGTACAATTCTAGGGGCTGGTTGTTTCCTATAAATTCCTTCATGGCATAGGGCTGGTTACTTGAGGAACTACCTATCTCTCACTGTACCATAGTGGCAATTGGGTGGAAAGGGAAGAAGGTTGTTAGATGTTCCAGGTTCCTTCAATTAAGCAATGCCATCTATTGAGACCCTGGAAGCACGCCTTCTCCGTAGCAACACCTGCCCTCTGGAATGAAGTTCCTTGGATTTGAATGGCTCCCATCCTATGAGTGTTTTGAAGAGGCCTGAAGATTAGACCTTTGGCAAGGATGACTGAAGCCTCCTTTTAACCTAGGCTGTTTTTCTTCGCTTACATCATGTTTTGTCATCCTGCCATTTCTTTTGTTTCTAGTTTTTCTTGTTTTAATGCTTAAAATAATTTATAAATCACCCAGAGTTGCTGAAGATGGAATTTATTTCTTATTAATACTACTACTATTTTTTTTATTATTGCAAATGATATCCCATGATCTTGGCTTCCTTCAATAATGTTATTTTGCAAATGCCCAGCACTCTGTTCAATAAGAACCAAAAGATCAACTCTGCCAAATGCCATTGTTGGGTTACTGAGAGTTCTAAATGAATTAGAAGGAATGGGGCGTATATTTAAAGATAGAAAGAAAAAGCCCCATGAAATAAATCCAGCAATGGAAACACGAACAGTCCTCAAGACAATCAGCCAAATGTGATCTGACCTTTGGGGCAAGAAGCTGTATTATATACTTGGAGATTCATTTTAATTGACTTAAATATAAGCATAAATTCTTGTCTATGTATATGGTTATGCATGATGAAGGTAATAAGCAGTAATTAAGATGGGTCCTGGTTTTATTATTTAACTTATTTTAATTATATTTATTTTATATAGATGCACATAATATATAATAAATAAAATTAAATAAATTAACATAATATTAGTGTTCAGTATAGAGAGAAAGGTAGCATAAAATAAGGTGAATGAGGGAATAAATGAATAAATTGAAAAGGTTGTCGACCCAGCCCTTTTGAATAAATCTACCATGTTTTCCCGAAAATAAGACCCTGTCTTATTTTTTTTGAACCCTGAAATAAGCACTTGGCTTATTGCCTCAAAAGCCTGATTGGGCTTATTATCAGGGGATGTCTTATTTTGGGGGAAACAGGGTATTTGGGTTGAAGAATCTCTAGGAAAAAAACACACAAAGAGATTGGATCTATTAATCTCATTTCTTTCTTTTTCAGTGGTGAAGTAATTAGGGAAAGGTCTTCTCGATTTACCTTTTGATGGCAAGAGAGCTATAGCTAGGATAGATAATGAGCCTAATATTAATTAATAATAAATCTGCATAGATGTCACTTTTTAAAGAAGTAGAATTGCATTATTACTGCAAGGATGTTTTGGGTTTTTTTGGTCTATGACTGCAATAAAGTATGCTGCTGCTGTTGCTGCTGTTTACCTAATCTGTTTACCTTACCTGCAAGGAGCCACACTGGAAATGCTTAGACTGAAGATATTATACTTTAGCCAATGGAGGTGACAAAGTTTCACAGTAAAATTAATCAGTCCTATGACATACTGTAGGTGTGTTCAGTTACTTCTGTAAACATTCATATTGACAGAAAGTGCAAAGAAAAATCAGAGCTTAAAGTTCTTTACAGTTGTTTGTTCAGAACTTCACTGCACAAATACTGGAATGGATAATACTGTTAGGGTTCCTTCCTTCCTTCCTTCCTTCCTCCCTCCCTCCCTCCCTCCCTTCTTTCCCTTTCTTTCTTTCTTTCTTTCTTTCTTTCTTTCTTTCTTTCTTTCTTTCTCTTTTCTTTTCTTTTCTTGTTTCTTTTCTTTCCTTAGTGCCTGAATGAGTCACTGTTGCTTACATTCAGTAGTTTCCCTTTGTGCAAGCTTGGAAAGTCATTAAGTTAAACTTTAAAGTGTCATTTTCCATTTGCTGATGTCAAGACAAGGAAATAAATTGAGGTAATCTTACACATTTGTGTACTTCAAGTTAAACGTAAGCTTGGGAGTTAAACGTAAGCTTGGGCACCTTTTTTTGGACAGGTTTCTTTCTTTGCTTTTTAGTTGATAAATACCCGTGGAGACAAAATTAATTTATAGTGAAGTACAAATGAAGAAAAGACAGAACCCTAAAAAATTCACGAAGATATGTGTACTAGTGTTTGTGCCTGTTACCAGTTATGTACTACATGAATTTGTTCATTTGACTGACTGATTAAAATTTCTGCATTATTTTGTCATAATTAAAACCAACCTCAGAGTGGGATAGTTCTGTCTGAAAACTGGTGGCCATTACTGCTTCTTGCAGTAAGAGGTTTTACAACTCAATAAGTCAGAGGTTAGGAAAGAAGGAGAGGAAGTTATGCCAAAGTCATATATATGATATTGTGCATGAGAATTCTTTGATAGCTTGAAAGGTGTTCTGGACACTTGCAGTCAGTGGTGTTGAAGAACTGGGATGATTTATCTCCAGTTCAACTGCTGTATAGCTTAAAGCGTTATGAAGTTAGGTTGTAGGACAGTGATGGCTAACCTTTTTGCCATCGCGTGCCAAAAGTGGGTGGAGCACAGGGGGGGGGTCACACGTGTGCATGCCCACACCCATAATTCTATGTACCCTGCCCCCCCATGCCTGCCCCTGTGACCCCCCCATGCTCCCCCTGCTTTTGGCACGTGATGGTACAGTGGGCCTGGTAGAGCCATTTTTCACTCTTCCCCAGGCTCCAGAGCCTTTCTAGGAGCCTGGGGAGGGCGAAAACAGCCTTCCTCACCCCCCTGAGGCCCTCCAGATGCTGGAAATGGCCCGTTTGCCAACTGGTGGGCCAAGAAGGCCCGAAAATCAGCGCGCCAGAGCTGAGCTTGCATGTCCACCGATATGCCTCCGTGTGCCACCTGTGGCACACGTACCATAGGTTCGCCATCATGGTTATAGGATGTGAGGCTCTGCTTCCCCATTGGAAGGAGCCATGGCCTTTACCAAGGTTCCTAAGCTTCAGGCTTTCAAGGGAAATGCTAGCTGGATGGCTTTGCAGCTCTTACTCAGTGCCTTGACAAAACACACAGAAGTCAAAATGATAAGATGTGCAAAGATGTGCAGATTGCATATCCTTTTCATTGATTTTCAGCTTATACAAGTTGAAGTATTTCTGTTTTCCTATACTCCCTCATCCCCAACACTTTTCCCCCTATAGTTCGGAAAAAGAGGGACGGGATTTTTGTTGTTGCAGATCTTGTAACAGTTCGGGGCAAGGTCCATGAAGATTCTCAGGTTATGGTTGTCCCAGAGGTACTTTTTCAAGAGGCAACTGGACTTTCTTGTTTTTCTTTGAAGGTGTTTCGCTTCTCATCCAAGAAGCTTCTTCAGCTCTGATGGGGTGGTCATTCCCCACCATCCTGTCAGGGCTGAAGAAGCCTCTTGGATGAAAAGCAAAATGTCTTCAAAGAAAAACAAGAAAGCCCCGTTGCCTCTTGAAAAAGCACCCTTGGGACGTTCAGGGCAAGGCTTGAACTCCTGCGCTTCCAATGTTGGTGAAAGACTTTGAAATCTGTACATACTGTATATGTACAGATAACAACAAATAAATAGGAACAGTGGTGGGATTCAGCCAGTTCGCACCACTTCGGGAAAACCGGTTGTTAACTTTCTGAGCACTTTGGCAAACTGATTGTTGGAAGAAATCATTAGGGCAGAGAACCGGTTGTTAAATTACTTGAATCCCACCACTGAATAGGAAGAATTGTGAACCTTATCACTGCTGTAAAAAGAGCAAAACAAGGGTCCCAGTCCATGTATTTCTATTCACCATAGGAAAATAGGGAAGGAAAAATAAAAATTGAATTTGCTACTTCAGTGTTTCTCAGCCTTAGTAACTTTAAGGCCTGCAGACATCCATTCTCGCAGTTCCCAAGACACCATGCTGACTAGTGAATTCTGAAAGTTGAAGTCCACACTTCTTAAAGTTGCTGAGATTGAGGAACATTGTGCTACATTTTGGCTGTTAGAAAAATAATCCAAACCCCTCATCTCTGCTTTCCTAAACTGTCCATGCCACCAAATCCCAAAACCCAAAGACATAAGAAATGGCCGAGCATTCCATGTTGGACTCACTAGATGGCGCCCTCTTCAAACCCTGTTTTACTGCTTGTTTCTAACTACAAAGCAAAATTAAGCTTGCATCTCCAGATTCACCAGCAGTTGTTGCTCTTAAGCTTTCATAGGGCAGGGAAAAGTTCACAACTTTGGAATCACTACTCAAAACCCTCACCACACCAATGAAGGATTGCTTTCCTCAAAAAGATCAGCATTAAAAATTTTCCCACAATTCATCAGAAATACATGGGCTACTTAGTTAAACATTGGAGCCAAAACAATACTTACTATATATATCCGTTTTTGATAATTTTCCATGGTTGATCTGAATTTTGGCCAATTCACTGACTTCTAGAGAAGGCCATGACTGCCAATTTCATATTTGTATCTTCAGAGAATCAATTCGGTAAGTAATTCAGTCTAGAAAAGTTCATTACATATTGGCAGAACTCTTTTTAATAAAAATACCTCAATTAAAGGACATTTTGTGTACTTTTAATAACAGTATTGAGGAATTTCAGGCCATAGAGAGAGAGAGAGATCTGAGAAATTTTGTTTATAGGCATACATATAAGAAATATATTTCTATGAGCATGGCTATTTTATTTCAGGCTGTTATACCTTGCCATTTTTTTGAGGTGAACAGAAAGCTATTAGGAACTGATTAATATGATCTGCAATATCTGATAAGTGGCTATACAATAGTGGCCCAAATTGTGGAAACCTTTTGGGAAAAGTGTATTTTTTAAAAATTAGGTAATAATACCACTTTTTTTTTGGAGCAGTACCATAAAATTATATATCAATGGAAAGATAATTTAACCAAGCAATAACTTTTATGAAGGATTTGCTATTAGAATAGCAGTCATAGTATAAAGAAGAAAAGTGAAGCGCGTAGAAAAAAATGAAAAAAATATACAAAAATTATCACCATAGAAAAAAATGAGATATACAAAAATTATCACATCAATTAATACTTAGTTGGGTAACCTTTAGCATGAATTATGGCCTTACAATGTCTTCCCATGGAGTGAACCAAGTCTTTTTGTTCTGCAGCTGTTATAATGTGACACCAAGATTGAATGATTGCTTCTATTGGCTGGGTTTTATTGCTGGATCGCTTCTGACTAACAAGTTTCTTTAGTCGGCTTCATTGATTTTCAGTTGGGTTAAGGTCTGGGCTATTCCCAGGCCATTCCAGCAGTGGAATATGATTATCTTGAAACTCCCCCAAAAAAGTGGTGTTATTAGCCATCAAACCTCAAAAATACACTTTTCCCAAAAGTTTTCCACAATTTTGGCCACTACTGTATATAGTCATTTCCCCCCACTGATTTGTATTCCTCTTTGTTCAGCGTAAATTAGAAAACGCAAGAAAATATAGGTAGTCCTCGACTTAGAACAGTTCGTTTAGTGACCATTCAAAATTACAATGGCACTGAAAATAGTGACTTATGATTGTTTTTCACAGTTACAACTTTTGCAGGATCCCATGATCTGGTGATCAAAATTCAGATGCTTGGCAACTGGTTCATACTTATGACCATTGCAGTGCCCCAAGGTTATGTGATCATCTTTTGTGACCTTCAGACAAACAAAGTCAATGAGGAAGCCAGGTTCACTTAACAACCAGGTTACTAACTTATCTATTGCAGTGATTCACTAACAACTGTGGCAAGAAAGGTCATAAATAGGGTGAAACTTTTTGGGCTCAGTTGTGGTCATAAGTCAAGGACTACTTGTAGACATTTATGATAAAATCAAAATATTAACACTAAAAAAGTAACAGATGGAGTCTTCTTTGAGTCAGGCTCAACTTTTAATGTCCTAATGCAGGATCTCCAACCCTCAGTCTGCTGCCCAGTACTGGTCCATGGCCCATTGGGAACCAGGCCACACAAATAGCAGACGAACATGTGAGTGCATGGAGCTCCATTTGTGCAAGCGGTGGGCACACACACGAAACCATCCCCTCTGCCCACCACTGCCGCCGCCGGCAGTCCACAGAGCCAGAAAGGTTAGGGACTGCTGTTCTAATGGACATATCCATGTTGTATTCTTGGTTTTCTTCCCAACTTATAGTTGTACTGCTTTCCTTCCAAATATTAACTGAGTCTCGCCTCTGAAATCAGTCAAGCTTCATAAGATGCTGTAACAATAACAAGACATTTCTCAAGTTCTACCTATAACTTGGTAGCAAAGTAAATATGGTGTGTAACTCTTTAGTAGGAGGGGCAGTTATCACCAACAAGGTCCCCTACTATTATATCATATTACTTATAAGAAAGGCATTTGGAGAAGAGCTTCAGCAAAGATCACTGTTCTGACCTAGGCTTCCTGAGTCAGTAAAACACACTAGTAGTCCCAAAAACCTGTTTTATTTTTAACAGCTGTGAATTCTGTTCATTCACAGATGAGTCCCAAATAGTTGTAAAGAGTCCTTAGGGATAAGGCTGATAATCACCCACCTTCGTCTCCCTTGTCACACTGCCAAATATCTAATTGGCAAAGCCACACGGAGTCCAGAATCAAACAGAGCTTCAGATTTTAAACTGCACAGAATTAACAATGTTGCTTCCTGCAAAGGCCCATGTGCCTTTGCTCCTCTTTTAAATCTTATGGGAGGGGCCAATCATCTCCAAGCCCTACTCCCAAGTCGTCCCTTTTGTTTTAACTGTTCTTGCCTTCTGGCAGCTCTGCACATGCTCCCCCTGTTCCTCTGCTTTGCTGAGGTCTGACTCTGGAGGCTCTGGAGGCAGCACGTATCTCCCAGATGGCCCTTTCTCTGCCTTTGTCACAGAGCCCTCATGCAAGCCTTCCCCAGACTCCAGGACTGGCCCTTGCTCCTTCCCAGCCTCCTCACTGTCCAACTCTGCTGCCAGCTCCACAGGTTGCTGGTGGACCACAACAATCACAAAATATAGACTGATGTTGGAAGAGATGCTTCTCCACAAATTGGAATCTGTAGTAATTAAAGGCTTTGAAGGTAATCAGTATCACTGATTTAGAAGTCATTCTCAGCTTGCTGGCACTCAACTATATACATGCCAAAAACAGCTCTTGTAAAATAGTTTTGGTGCTCTGTCTGCTGAAGATCAGGCAAAGATACCATAGAGTGTGAGATTGTTTGGCATAATCCATAAGAAGCAGTTGTTACACTTTTGGGGATTATTTTCTGTCTACCGCCACAATGAGAGGAGGTTATGGGGTGAGATCTGGAGAAAGTTTCAGTACAAGGAGAAGGAATGAGGTTTCTTCATGACTGCTCCTCAGATGATCTGACTAACCTAAACAGGAGGTCAATTGAATGGCTAAACCAATGGCTCTAAAATGAGCCTTTCCATCCTAAATTCAGGTTGTAAAGGTTATCTTCTTCAAAAGCCCATCAGAACCAGGATACCCAGTTTTTTATTATTTATGATTATATTGATGCTACCCAGGGGTGCTATTCAGCAGGTTCCTACAGGTTCTGGAGAACTGGTAGCAGAAATTTTGAGTTCAGAGAACCGATAAATACCACCTCTGGCTGGCCCAGAGTGGGGTGGGAATGGAGATTTTGCAATATCCTTCCCCTGGAGTGGGGTGGGAATGGGGATTTTGCAATATCCTTCCCCTGCCATGCCCACCAAGCCACGCCCACCAAGCCACGCCCACCAAGCCACGCCATACCCCCCAAGCCACACCACGCCCACAGAACCGGTAGTTAAAAAAATTGAATTCCACCACTGATGCTACCAAATTAGAATTTGAGAACTTAGAATTTGAGAACTTAGAATTTTGAATCAATGTTGACTCCTGGCAACTGCCCAGACAAGCTTCTGCAGTTTTTCTGGTAGGATTTCAGAGATAATTTGCCCTTGCCTACTTCCTAGGGCTGAGAGAGCTCAAGGCCATGCAGTTGGCTTCATGCCTAAAGTGGGACAAAAACTCCAGGTCTCCCAGCATCTAGTCAGATACCTTAACCACTGCATCATATACACAGTAAGTGACTTCTTGTGAGATGGGTGGCGATATAAGTTTGAAAATGATAGATAGATAGATAGATAGATAGATAGATAGATAGATAGATAGATAGATAGATAGACAGACAGACAGGCAGATAGATAGGCAGATAGATAGGCAGATAGATAGGCAGATAGGCAGTCCAGATGGTGCACTATCTTTAGAATTGTTCACTTTTCACAGTTTTTAGAAGCCATCACTGAGACGGCCAACCTAGTTTCCAGTAGGAGGTTATTCTGAAGTATAGACACCATGATTTTTTTTTTTTAATTCTTTTTGCCTTCAATCTCCCTCACTTCACTAAGTGTAGCAGCGTGAGAAATCAAGTGTGGGTGTTTGCTACGGATGGCTATTAAAATGTTTCCCAAAGATGATTTCAGGGCAACTTACAGCCTCCTTTAAGAAAAGCTGTTTCTCATTGCCACAGGAGTCATGGCAGAAGTCATGAACTTTCAGAGTCCTACATAGGGGAAGTATTAAATTACTCTTCCACAATCAAAGTGTGACTTGCTACGTGTTCAGGTTTTTCAGCTGTTGTTTACTGTATCTCAGGGATATATTTGCTGGGTTCGTTTAACAGGTCACCTATCATAAATATCAAGGTTCATTAGGGAGACCACAATGCTATTTTTAAGGAAAACTTTCCAATCCTGTTGGGTTGCAATCAAGTTTCACTGATGTTTAAGACAAATAATGTAAGACTTTCTTCTTCCTTTGGGGTTATTCTCTGGGAGAGAGGCTGAAGCATGGCCAAAATAACATCAGACACCCCAATTAATGTGGGCTAATTTTGTTTTAAATAAATATATTTTTTTAAAATTGTACCAAACATGCACAATGCCTCTTCTCTTCTTTGTGCAGTCCCATCCCCCAATTCATAGGATTGGAGCCTGGGAATAAAAAGTCTACCCGTTGTACAACATGACAAGGTGGTGGTTTATACTTGTGTATAATCCCCTACAGAGATACATGCAGAAAAAGTAAGCTGGCAGGATCAGGGCAAGAGGTACATGAAGCTCTTCTCTATGATATGCAAATTTTCTTTATATGTCTGTAGCTGCTAAAGATGGTTTAGCAGCTGCCTCTACTAAACCCAGTCCCAAGAGTATGGATCCCCTTCATTTCTATAGGACTATGAAACCAGAGATGGGAAGTATTGTGGAATTATAATTCTTCCACACAGGAAGCCCTCAATTGGCAATCACACTTGGGACCAGTGGTAGGTTTCAAAATTTTTTACTACTAGTTCTGTGGGTCTGGCTTGGTGGGCATGGCAGGGGAAGGATACTGTAAAATCTTCATTCCCTCCCCAATCCAGGCGAAGGTTATTGCAAAATCTCAATTTCCTCCCAATCAGCTGGGACTTGGGAGGCAGAGAATAGATGGGGGCGGGGCCAGTCAGAATTTTTACTACCGGTTCTCCGAACTACTCAAAATATCTGTTACCGGTTCTCCAGAACTCATCAGAACCTGTAGAAACTCACCTCTGCTTGGGACCGGCAACTGGGTCATTAAGTGATGCAGTTGCTAAGTGAAACTACGTGCACACACTCTTCTCTCAGCTTACCTCAGATGTTTTTGCTTTACAAAAGACCCAAATGCAAAGATTGGTTGCAAAGTTGTTTTTTTTAAATGAAGACTGCCTGTATTTGAAGAACTGTTACTTTGTAACCCCTTTGTCAGCCCTGCCGTAGAAAGTCGAATATTCTGAAATAATTGTTAGCAGTCTTAGCAGAGCCCCAGCCTTTTAATTTTTTAGGAAAGCCATCAAAACCTGGCTTTTTACCAAGGTTCTGCGATAGTGTAGTACAAAGATCCATAGTATGGAATGAGGGAAACTGGATTTGCTGTGAGGGGATGATTAAGGCTCAGAGGTTTGTTTGTTTTTTTGGTTTTCTTTTATTTATTTATTTTCCTCTTTTTAACAATTGCTTTATAGACATTGGTTATGTTGTTGTTGTAAGCTGCCCAGGGTGGCTTAGGAAGGGTGGCTGTTTAAATCATCTGAACAAACAAACAAATAAATGATCTATGTTTTGCCACATGGCCAGAGTGAAACGAAACATCTGACTTTGCCAATAAAGAAGCCCTCTCCATTTTTATGTTTCTAACTCAAGGATAATGGCTCCTTGCCGTGTAATTAAGATCCCACCAGTTGCAAACATCAGGCTGTGCTTCGGCCGACTGTGGGCTCTGAGGTTGTGTGGGTGCCAAAAATTATGAGTGGTGGTTTAATGCGCATAGTTATAGTCACCCATCAGCCAAAGTGAATAATAGCCAGACTGTAAAATAATTGCAGCAATGTCTTGAAGTGAAGCCAGGAAGGGAGATCAGAGCCATCCGTCTCTGTTAATTTGTATACAGTTCTTACAACAGCACAGAAACATTTAGAAAACACTTGCAGGGGTTTGCTCTGAAACAGCTGGACAACTTTTATTTTGAAGAAAGGGGAGGATTTAAAAAAAAAAAGAAAGAAAGAAAAAGGGAAGCCTCCCAATGGACTGGTCTTGTTTCACAAAGCAAGGCAGCCTTCAAGTTGAAGACTTTGACCAGTGTGTGTGTGTGTGTGTTTTGAAGAATTCTCATGCCTGGAATAATCTAGCACAGGTTTATTTTTATTTTAAACTTTGGTTAAGAATTGGTAAAAGTTCTTCCTTTTCTTCAGGCAGCTGAAACCCTTCCAGGAGACTCTGCTTTGCTCAACTTGTCTTCGGTCTCTGTGTAACAGCCTGCATGTTTTGGTGCTGCTCAGACTCTATGTGGTCTCTATGGCCTCATTTTACGGGACTGTCACTCGGAGGGAGGCTTTCCCCAGCATCAGAAAAAAACCTTGGTGTGGTCTCTTCAGCACAGTAGCTAAGAACAAGTTTCCCGATTGCTCCCAGGTTCTCCCGGGAACTCTTTTCAGGAAGTGGCTGTTCCTCCCCCACACTTAAATGGATGATTATGTTACAATTAGGAAAAAGCATCTTCAGAGACCTATCTTTAGGTAAGTGGTGTTCTCGTTCCTCTGGATGTGAAGTTATTTTGAAGAGAACTTTTCACAACTCTTCCTGGCTTTCTAATATGAAAGCAAACAAGAGGCTTTCACAGGAGCAGGAATCTGAAGTTAAACTTGCTCTGCCTGCTTATTTGTGTGAGTATGTGTGAGTGTGTGTGTCTGCCAGCAGAGTTTTGAGATGGACATTTTCATGCAAGTTGTAGTAAACTTTTGGAGGCTTCTGATACGAGATTGGAATTGAAACAGCAGCAACCTTCTTCCTCCCCCCCAAACATCATTAACTTTATCTCGGACTTTGAGCTAGGATTTTGAGGTTTGTGAAAAATCCCTGGAAATGAATTTCTTATTTTTAAAGCTGGCCAATTGCTCAGATACATTCTCTTTGCCTTACTTTGTTCAGACTCAGTTTAACTGAATATGTTGGTGGGCCTGAAATGTAATACCTATTCATCTTTTCTTGGGTTTTGTAAAATGCAAAAATTTTGAACAGACTTACTTCTAGGAAATATGCTTAGATTGGAGCCTTAATATAATGCTCAATTTGGAAACTAAATGCAACTGTTTTGCTAAAAAAAAAAACAATTAAAAAATCAGCTACTCAATAGCATGGTCCTATTAACCATACTATTTATCCTAATAGATTTTAGTCCCTAGCAACTATTTTAAGATTTCAGTCCAAATCATGATGAAGTTCTCTTTTGCAAAGACTTCATGGCTCTGATTTTTAACATGCTTGTGTTTCTTCCCTTCCCTCCCTTCCTCTTCCTTTTCCTTCCCTTCAAGTCAAACTTGACTCCTGGCAATTATTTGCCATTGCCTTCTTCCTCAGTCTCAGAGGAAGAGTCCAAGTCCAAGGTCACCAAGCTGGCTTTTGTGCAGAAAGCAGAACCAGAATTCAAGTTTCGCTACTCTTAGATCAGCACCTTAATCATTAGACCAAACTCACTCTCTAGATTCTTTAGATTCCCAGTAGAAAAAGTTTAAAATCCAGTCTTAGAAACCAAATAAGATTTACTTCTATGTAGACATGTGTAGAATTGTGTCATTATGCAGCATAGCTTCATGCTGTATTACATCCTGGGAAGTGATCATCGCTTCATCTAAACATCAGGACCAACTTAAGAATTTTTCTATAAATCCAGTCTCAATATCAGTACTCTGAATATATTTGATCTTTAAAACAATCAGTAAATACTCTGAATATATTTGATCTTTAAAACAATTAAGACTTCTAAAAACTATTATGTTTGTATTATACGTGTATCATCTAATATATTTGATGATAAATGCCATTATATTTATACTCACACATGCCATTTAGTTTAGTCTCCTGTGATCATTTTTGAACCAAAATGGTTTTTCAAAGTAATTACACTTCAGCCTTGCTACTGTGTTGTGATAGTTGTATAATATATTTTACAGCTGTATAATACATCTCAGAATAATTGCAGCTACTTCTATTGGTGTCTTTAAAATTCTTCTGGAACGAATGAGTTTGCAACTAAGAAATCTTGATCCTGAAGTGCTGACCAACAATGATCAACAAATATCAGACTACCTTAGGCCCTAGAAGAGTACGTTGGGTTGCATCTAGAAAGGACAAGAGTATCTACCCAAAAGTTAAATTCCAAAGTTAAAAGCGATTCTATTCTCACAAGGAACATCTTGGATCTTGTTGACTCACTGTTGAAGAAAATGTTCAGCATAGGATGAAATTTAACCTAGAAGTTACCATCAAATATATTAGATGATACATGTGTAATACAAATGTAGCAGTTTTCAAAAGTGCTTTCTTGACTGTTTTAAAGATCAAATATATTCAGAGCATTTATTGATATTTAAACTGGATTTATAGGAAAATTCTCAAGTTGGTCCTGACGTTTGGTTGAAGTGATGATCACTTCACAGCTTGTAATACAGCGTAGACTTTCCCATTTACTCGGGTTTTTTTGTCGATTTGTTTCAAGCAGGAGATTGACATTGCAGGCAGAGAGTTGCCATCTCCCTTGAAGTGAATGAAGAATCCTTTTGTACAGCACTAATGTACCAGTATTCTACCATTTGGCGAATATGCTCAAGATTGTACATGGCATTTTCTTTTCCCTTTCTCTAATTCTTGTGGCAACAATGCATGATGATACAGAGAATTGTCACAATATGCTTATGAATGTCTACTTAATCTTGGCTGCACTGGATTTAATCCATTTTATTTAATTGTACGAGGTATTGAAAGGTAAATTAATAACCCAAGCTGGATTTGCATGCCATAGGTTTATCTTTCACTGGACTGTGCAAACACTGCCAAGGTGATTATCACGTGGTGGGGTTTCTTTTATTTATTTATATTTTTAGACCTGTAGTGTTTAGAGGAAAAAAATAATGTAATTTATTTAATGGCGCCCTAAAATTTATAATTTAGGCATAGAAATATTTTCATCAAAGTAAATTACTATAAATTTTAGTAAACTTTCCTTTCAATCTCTTTCTTTAGATTTGTAACTGCTTATTGGATTGAATTAAATGTCTTCTATTCTTAGAGGAGACAACTTCTAGAATGTCCATTCACCCCGCCCCCCAGGAATTCAGCTAAGTTTCAGAATTATCCCCAGGGAGAAAGCTGTCATTTACATGCGTTTCCCTTAATATAATTGAGCAAAAAAACAACAACAACCAAACAAAAAAAATCCGCATTGATATCCAAACCATAGAAACATCAATTTTTGCAAATGTCTGTTGAGCATTCTAAGGAGAATTCACTTAGTGGTTGATCCATTAACTTGATTTGATTTCACCTTGTGTTTTGAGTTTCATTCCATTTTTTTTAAAATCATAGAACAAAGAAGGATGGTTACATGGGAGGATTGGCATATAAAGCCACATTTCAACTTCATATCCCACAGGTGTGATTCTGGGGTTGTACTGCAGTTGTCAAAAAGCAATTGTGGAAAAAGAACTTATTTTTCCCTTGAAAGAATTTCAACAGAAAGTAGTAATGCTCCTGAACATGAACAAAGATGTTAGAAGTGCATTGGCCTGTTTTATTTTATTGATAAAAACTATAGATAATGGAATTTTACATTTTAAACCAATTTGATAATTTAATTTAAAGATGATTTGTTTACATTTTATTCGATTAGTCAAATCAATAATGAAGAATGAAGGGAAGGGAATGGAATAGAATAGAATAGTTTTATTGGCTAAGTGTGATTGGACATACAAGGTTGTCTTCGGTGCATAAGCTTCCAATGTACATACGAACAACAAGGTAATATAATCAGTGTACATACAAACATAAGAGCAACATGTACATACAAACAAGTATACATGCATAGAATAAGGTCATATAATCATAAGATACCAATAGGAGAAGGTAGTAGAAAATATGAGAAGGATAATAGTAATACAGCCATACTACATGGGTAAATATCCTTAGACATAAGACATTGGTTAAAGTTGACTAAACTCGACTATTTGAATTGAATTATAAATGTAAATCAAACTGGCAATTCAAATCAAACAGAAGCATAGATTTAGATAAGATCTTGATTGATTTGTACAATTAACTGATGTTGTAAGCTGCCCGATAGTGAGATGGGCAGCATATACATTTAATAAATAAATTATTCTCTTTGATTTTGCTGTGGTCCTTGCTAATGTTAGGGGATCATAGAATATCACTCAATCCAGCCTCATACTCCAGGTGAAATCCTCAGAGCTTCACCACTACCTGTTGACCTCACGGTTGAACCTTTGTACCATTTAGAACTTAATATTTTGCCAAACTGTTTCCCAAAATGTCTGGAATGGCATGTGGAGCCACAGTGAAGAAATCTCCATGGTAAGGCTGGGCCTTCATATGAGGCAACGATTATTTATGTCCATAAAATCCCCCTGCATGAAATATCTCATTGTTTCAGTTTACCATTTCTTAATATGCTGTAGTTTATAGCATCCTTTTAAAAAATACGACATGTAGAACTGGAGACCTTTTTCCAATACAACACAATTGCTCTCTGGAACCTGAGGACAGTGCTTCTTTTAATGCAACCTAAATCACATTTGTTTCTATTACAATTCTGACAATTTCCTGGGCTGCTCTGAGAATTACAGTTTTAAAGAATATCTTGTCAGAGAAGGAAAGGAAAGGAAAGGAAAGGGAAAGTGATTTTTTTTAAAAAAAAGTTATGTATATTTTATTCAGTCTTTCTATGTTTTTTATTTTCTCTGACAATATATTTCTATCACAATTATCTGTTTTCTTCTTTTTCCTTTTCTTTTTTGTTATTTTAAAAGCAATAATTTCCTTTAAAAAAAAATCTAGACAGCATACACTGAACCACACTAATTAGAAATCACTGCTTACATCATTCCTGCAAAATAGTTGATTGTTGCAACTCCAGAATTTTTTTTTTCAGGCTCAGATAAGGAGGCAACTATGCCCCAACTTTGCTCCATATTTTGGAAAACACTTGAAATAGAAATCTTCATCCTAGACACTGAAACAAAATCCATGAAATATATGATCTGTCAAATCCTGCTGATTAGCTGATTCCTGGAAACTGCATTTTATCTGATGTTCAAGGCATCATCGCATGTAAAATAATGCAAAAGACTTTGTTAATTTTATTCTATTTTAATTTTTAAAATCTAGTTGTTTTGAGATAGATAAACATCTTGTACAATATTCTGGATTGTGTTTTCATGCACATACAAACAATCCCCAAACAAGCCACCATTATAAAAAAATACTCTCTCTCTCTCTCTTTATATACACACACACACACACACACACACACACACACACACACACACACACACACATATATATATATATATATATATATATATATATATATATATGCAAAAACACAGTGCCCTTACATGGATTACTTCTTGTCTGAAAGGTCAGTTTAAAAAAGAGTTTACAATTACAAATTAGCCAAGAATTGTACCATTGCTCATATGTTTTCACTTACCGGTTTGTCTTAGCTTGATTGCTTTTTCTTATACACAAGGCATGTAACTAAAGTTATTTAGCTGAAATTAGTTTTGTTTATGTCTTGTTGGTTTTCATTGCAAAAATGCTTACACTGCAGCATTGTTTTAAATATGTACCTATAAAGGTATTACAAACAGATTCCTCTTATGTTGTGTCCATTGATAAGAGGACTTGCTGTGCTTTAACAAAGAGCTCAAGACAATTGTTTAGAAGATGCTTCCTCAGTGGCTTCAGATATCTAGAGGTTAATAGCTCCTGGGATGACTGACATGTATGGATAGGTGTTGGATTTTGGAAGGAAGCAATTTAGACATTGAAACACAGGCAGGGAAGAAAATTAACACTTATGTTCTGTGGAAATTGGGAAAAAGTTATATTTGAGAAGAATTAAACTCTAGTTTGTTGGTTTTAGGTTGAATTGCTACTACTTTGGAGGTGACAAACACATATCTCCACTACTGATAAATTAAATTAATTAAATTAAATATCTCCACTACTTTGTCTCTAGCACTTTGCTTGGTTAATGTCAGCATTTTCTCCTTAGAATGAGATAGCCGTGTAAAAATCTGCCCTCCTTCAAAAACAAAAATGAGCTATCTTTCCATTGCTCCTTTTTGTTTAAGGGAAGGAAGGCATAAACAAAATTATCAATATCTTTCTTAAGGGAAATATTGATAATTTTTCATCTAAAAGAACTCTCTGGCCACTCTCATATGTAATGAATTTGCCAAGGACCATGAAATATAAACCTGGCACCTTGTTTTGAAAGAGCAGAATAATATAATGTAGCAAGAGTGATTTGGTCAGTTCCCATGTTAAGATGGAGCTTGTAGGAGGGCTGCCACAATCTCTCCCTTGCATGGAAGTGAATTTCATTGCTTTGCCCAAAAGGCCACCAATTAAAAGGGACACGGTGGCTCAGTGGCTAAGATGCTAAGCTTATCGATCGAAAGGTCAGCAGTTCAGCGGTTCAAATCCCTAGTGCCGGTGAGCTCCCGTTACTTGTCCCAGCTTCTGCCAACCTAGCAGTTTGAAAGCACATAAAAAAATGCAGGTAGAAAAATAGGGACCACCTTTGGTGGGAAGGTAACAGCGTTCCGTGCACCTTTGGCATTTAGTCATGCTGACCACATGACCACGGAGACGTCTTTGGACAGTGCAGGCTCTTCAGCTTTGAAACGGAGATGAGCACCGCCCCCTAGAGTTGGGAACGACTAGCACATATGTGCGAGGAGAACCTTTACCTAGGAGCTTGCCAAATAATTAAAACAGGAAGCAAAAGCGGGAAGGAGCCAGATCATTGATCCACCTAACTGTATTGTCTCTAGACCGTCCAGAAGCTTGCAAACTTTTCAGAATGGACATTTCTGAAAGTTGTCCTCATGCCAGAGATGGCATCTGAGGTTTTCTGTGCAAGAAACATATGCTATATCAGTCAGTTGTGTCCCTTTGCTTAAATTGGGGAGGGGGGAATGGGACGGGACGGACATCCTGACACCCTAGGGAAGCATGAAACCCCCTTTTAAAAGCCCTGCAATTGTTTCAACCATTGCTACTGAAAACCAGAGCAGTTTTCTGCAATTCCGAAAGAGAAATGCATAAAAATCCAAATGAATGCCTGAACTAGATTTAAATTTAAAAAGAAAGAAATAGCTGACTCTATTTCCAGGTGTGCCAAGTTTTTCCCCCATTGAAGATTTGGCTTTCTTTAAAATCCATAATCACAAAAAAATGTGCTCACCCCCTCCTTAAGGAAATAATGAACCCTAGTGCCATTTCTTTGCATTTGTAGTTGCGTATGTTACAGAATTACATGACAACATGGTAAATTGTCCTGTGAAACAGATATTGTGACCAGAAAAATGACTGTATGTGGTGGGGCTTTTTAAGATCCACAAAGGAAGGAAAGAATAATAATCAATCGGCGGGTAGCATAATAATGTGATGATCTCCTGCTAAGGGCTTGGTAAATAAAACGAAGGAAGGTACAATATAAATATTTGAACTGAATCCATCTGCAGGCTATTTGGTGTGGAAGGGATTGCAAAATCCAGTTGAACTGTACCGTCGACCGATCTAAGACAGAGATAACAGAAGTTTTTAAAGAAAAAGGAGCCGTGTAAGGGAATATCCTTCATTTGTTTTGGCATCTTCCAACTCTTCAGATGTATTTAAACAGCTGCCCAAATATTTGCATCCAGACTCTTCGTTGTTCTTCATGAAGATGAATGGCAGAACAATCTCCACTGACATGCAGAGCAAAATAATAGTTCCAAATAGAATAGGACTTTATGCAAATGGGCAAAATAGTAAAGCAAAATAGAGACTATACCTGTTTTTGAAATGGCAACATTAACAACTATGGAGCACAAGGTTTGGTAAGCACCAGGTGTTCCTTTGGGCTTGTTTAAGAAATGAATGTTTGTGATGACATTTATTACCCCAAACATTGTTCATATGCCAGTATGGCTTAAATATTGGAACTAGTAGATGTTAGTATTTTTTTAAAAAAAGGCATTTAAGCCAGTTGTTGAGCTTGGCTAATGATGACATATTTAACTGGATTGAGAATTAAGAAAAAGGAATACACAGAATTATTATATTTTGACTGTGTGATAGACCCATTCAACAGCTGGAATAGAGTTCACTAAAACTAGCATTTTGGGGACAAAAGCCCAATTTCCATCAAAATTATGAAATGTTATTGGGATGTCACAATACAAGCTCTGCTCTTTGTGTATACACACAAATACACACACTCAGAGCTCATTGACACTTGTATATCTATTATTCTTTCATTCCAGAATTGTACAGGTCTTTGATATGGGTAGAGGTCTCTTCCATTCCAAAAGTCGATGAGTAACTAATGATGACAGTATAAAAGTTCCTTATTCAGAAACAAAATGGCGCTGAATATCAGTTGCTAGGAAGCAAGAGAGAAAAGCTGTTGCTCTCTGCTCAAGCTCTGGATTTCTCAAAGGCATATAGTTGAGCACTATGGGAAACAGATAGCATCTTGTGTTCATTTCAACCTCTCATTCCTCCCATATCAGAAGATCTTGTGGTTCTTCTCTTCCATAACAGGAGATGGTTTTCTTCTGCTGAACTGAACAGGAAGCTCTTGTTCTATGAGTTATTTTACAGCCCCTGCTCACAACTAACATGTGGACATTACATATTAATCAGGATTCATTGGACATCTGAGTCTAACCTTTAAAGAGATTGATGAATCCATGTCTCATCCAAGTATGAGTCATGAAAGAGAAAATAATATACCATGGGAAAAATGAAATCTCAAGGGTTAGGTTACAATACTGTAAAGGCTGTGGAAATGACAATAAAACTTCTAAAACGGTCCGTGTGTGTGCTTGGGTGTACGCACAGACATACATGCACGTTCATATATAAAAATGTTGAATCAGCTAGAACTCTGGCAAAACTTTAAATCGCAGGGTTTTCTCCTTTTATGTCCATTTTTAAAAGTTAATCATGGAAAAAATGACACATGCTGTCTGGTCACCTAAGAATGGTTCTGTTAAATGAACCGTTTTAAAAGCCTGGAAAGTTATATATAGCACAAGGCATGAAAGAAACCCACATACAACTTCCAGTCGCTGCCCTCTGACAATGCAAGCCACCACCACCGAGATTTTTGTAGTGAAGGGCCTAGAAAATGATTAGCAGGGAATATAATGCTATTAAAAACTCGGGGGGGGGGGGGGGAGGAATTCATCCATTCTGTTTTTTTTTCTATAAAGTTCAGAGTTCTCCCCCAGACTTCCAAATCTCAAGCATTTAGTCTGGAGTGGACAGGCTGTTGCATATGCGAAGGCTGACATTTAACAGTGGAGAAGACCGTGTATGACCTTTCAGAAGTTGAGCGTAATGCATATTAAATATGCCTTCTTTGTTGTGATTGGAAAGAGATGTGTGACTTTAAACTGGACAGCTTTCATTGCCAGCATTGAAGAAGGAATGAAAGACTCCGAACTTTTTAGGGAATTGAGAAACAATTTAAGTAATAAACATTTCTTTCATCCCTTCCAGGTTAATAATATTTTTTTAATGCAGATTATTTCCCCCCACCCCCTTTTTTTTCTTTTTAAAGAAGCAGCAATAGATTATACTGTGAGCCATGTACTTTTCTCTGGGTCTTCTCCCAGATCAGCAGATTGTCATTCATCTGTTATTATAACTTTGGCTAAAGTTTCAGCCACCCTGGAATGTCATGAATTGTGGTAGTTCAGCTCCCGGGTTGTCCTTGGGATTCCAGGGGTTAAGGTTCACATGACTAATAGGTGCTTGTGTTAGTGCAATCTGATATACAGGTCAGAGTTAATCTATATTTAATCTTAATTCATACTTTATCTTGATTCTAAACTACAGTACATTCAGCGATAAAACGATTTCTTTGGGAGTGAATTAAATGACATGTCATTTAATGGGTTTTGCCCAAGAGTGTACTATTAATGTACCGAAGGAATCTTCGGTGAATTGAGAGGTTTTGATCTTAACTATGGATTCCATTAAGAGAAATAGCCACAGAAATAAAGAAATAATGTTTTTCCTTTATACCTCTCTCCTATTTCTTCAGAATCCTTTTTAACAACCTTCCATACTCATTTGTAAAATTTTGGAACTCACATCTCCAAATGTTGGGGAAGGGGGAAGGGCTAGGTGCAGTAGGAATGGTGGCAGTGCAGAAATGCCCTTCCCATTCTTTGAATTTTATCTATAAATAAATGAGAGCCTTTGGACCAAATCTCTTGCACAAAAAAGCTATCTTACAGTGATGTGAAAAAATACAGTGTTGTGGTAAACTTAAATTAGTATGGTCCATGTGCTCCTCCCATTATAAGTATTGTTTAAAAGTAAACAGTATAGTTTAGTAAAAGTAAACAGTACAGTTATCACACGGATATTCTGTGGAAAGAGTTCACAATGTTTTTTAAACTATCAGCTTGGAGTTGGAATCAGAACCTCCCATGAACCAACCTTCCTCCCTCCCCCCTCCCTCCCTCCCTTCCTTCCCTTTTTGACAAGAATTGTGTATGAAAGGCCTAGATAGTTACAATATTCTACTATTATATGTCTATGCACACACACATCACCTATATAATCTTTTTTTTTATTCCTTGGTAGAATTGGATCAACTGTCCCTTATCAAGGGATAAATATGGACAAATACAGGCATACAGATTTGTTGCAGTCATATTGGAGATGATTCTATTCCACACAATTTCATAATTAAGGGATTTATGGTAAATTAAAATAGTTAGCCTATGTGTTTTCTCTTCAGCTGACAGTACTAGAATTTTGCAAATGCTCATCCTTGCTGAGCTAGATTAAAAAACAACAAAGGTGAATATGCACACCAGGGGAATCAATAGCCATGGTACAGAAAGCAATCTTTTCTAGTCTAGTTCCCATGTTATGCTTCAATTGAAATTAGCCCTGGCTCATTATTTGACCCTATATTAAGTACAAGAGTGCAACTGTTTGTTTCACCCCCTTGTTCAGCAGATGTGGATACCATTTTCATTGTTACAACTCACTAGGTGCTTTGAAATCAATAAATAAAATGCAAAGTGAAAATAATAGTTTCAACCGCTATAAAAATATCATATTTAAAAGTGTGGAAAAGAAAGAAACCCATCAGTAAAACCCATCAGTAAAAAAATATTGCATCCATGCAGGAAGGCACGAGGGAAGAAGAAGAAGATGTTCTTCAAGAGGCACCTAAAAGATGTGATGCAGTCATAGGTGCTTCATGAATTTCAGAGCAGAGTTACTACAAGAAGGCTCTCAGTCAAACCTTTCTCATTGTAACGTCTTCAAAGTCTCAATGCCCCAAGCAAATAAAGTTCTTCAGATATTTTTTTGCGGGCTCTTCACACACTATACCAAAGCAAAATTCAGCTAAGGCACATTGTATTTTAAGATGACAGGCAAACCAGAGTTTCAGACTGAGAAAGAAGCAGTCTGGAAATTGCCCAGTGAGTTTTGTCCCTCTTGGCTGCCTACCTGGAGCTTCAAATTTAGACCTTCTTTACCAGGAGATTAACAGCTATTCTCCCTGTCTCCCATATTCTAGGGGAGTTTGAAACAAATGGTGTGTGTCAAAATTAGTTGAATTTGTTCATGGTTTTAACTGGGTTGTATTTTCATGTTATACTGAGCCGTAAACTATTCACAGATTAGCTTCGTGGGCACACTAAGCTAAATTATGCTTGGCTAGCTGTATATATTGTGTGGGCTGTACCATTGTGGCTGTGCTTACATATTGCATTAAGCTGTAGGCCTGTAGCAATAGCACTTAGACTTATATATTGCTTTGCAGTGCTTTACAGCCCTCTCTAAAGAGTCAGCATATTGCCCCCAACACTCTGGCCCCTCATTTTATATATTATTTTATAATACAGTTTGATTAGTTTTGGTGGAATGTGTGTGAGGGGCTGATGTCGGGAGACAAACAGAAAATTGGATTCTGAAGAGCTATCCATTATAACCCAGAAAGTCCAGGCAGTTATGGCAAAGACAACAATGTTGTCTGAGGCAACAATGCTGTTATCAGACTCACAAACCCAAACTGAAAACCCAAGAGGAGCACTGGATGGAAACATGTATAAAGGTTATTTCTTTATTTAAATCTAGAGCTTCACCCTCTCCATAAATGGGGTCCCTGTGGAAATTCAAGGGGGGGAAAATAGATTTTGGCAGATCTCTCTGTCTCTTTGTCTCTCGTTTCAAATTTCTGAATTATTCCCAAAGCTGTGATAGAGTTCAGATTCAAAACACACACATCTACTTAGTTTGGAGCAAAAATGACAGGGTTTCCCCCTCCCCCCCAAATTTTGTAGCTTCTTTAATTTATGATATTTTCCTTCTAAAAAATAAGAGACTTTTAAAGCACATATTGTAGGAAAAAACAGTTAAAAACATTTTAACATACAAAGAGCAATAGCAAGCACACACAGTTAAGCTGAACTCTTTGTGAAGACACAACTATATAATTTTATTGGGAGCAATATGGAAGCCTGTCTTCTCCTGGGAGGTTCCCCCCCCCCCCAACTTCTTTCTGTAGCCAACAACTAGTTTGTAGAAGTCTCCCTTGCGAGTATTAACTCGGCCTAACACTGATAATTTTCTTTGCTCAGGTAAAGTAAAGTAATCATTTGCACTTTCTGAGCCCGTATGAATGGAACAAACTATTACTCAATAGAATTAATTATGTGATGCAACAATTGAATGAATCAAAGACTTTAAAGTTTTCATTTGCGAACTGAATACTGACAAGAACCCAGACCTGGGCATGCGACGGGTCTTTCAACCTAACCTAATTTCTGCCTGTAGCTTTCACGTATAACTTAGTTTCACTCTTTAGCTCAGACCTGCAAGTGAGAACTTGCATAAAATTAGGAGGTTGTGCAATTCTACTCATGGTAGGCCGATATCTGTGCAACTATTAGTGAATTCCAATTCGATTGCAATTCCAATCTTTTAAACTTTCTCCAAACTTACAATTGAGTTTAAAAGAACCCTCTTATTTTTTCTCCTTAAAGAAGTGAGATTCAATCTGCCTTTGGGTCCAACATTTTTTAATATGCTTTATGTATCAGCTCTATAAAGTAAACTAGACTAGGAAACCAAAGTCATACAGATCTGGATTACTTTTATCATAGCAGCCACAGTAATACAATATTTGCAAGTTCCTCACTTTATCCTTGTGTAAGCAAAGGGGAAAGGCTTGTCTGAGATGTTTTCTCAAAGTAGTTTCTTGGCTTGGGCTCAAACCCTGCTTATCTGACCGTTGCCTTGGTAGTGGCTCTTCCTCCTGTCCTCCCAGGCCCTTGACATCATGTTTGTATTACAGAAAGAACATTTGTTCTCAGATCTTCCCCCATGCTTTGCTGTCCCACATTCAAATGAATGCTGACAATACCTGGAGGTTCAAGCAAATAATTGTGTGCAGATTCAAAAGTGTATGTGGGCTCTCCAACTCAAATTCTGTTTACGCTATTAGCATTGAAAGACTTACTGCATCATTTGGCTGAACTCATCGGCGCTGCAAAAGCAGATTACACTGGCATTTTTCAATCTCACTATTTTGTTAAGTGAGAAATTGAAGTGAAGCATCTGTACACTTCATAAAACACATGGTCTGAATTAGGTACATGCAACAGCATTTCTTAGAAGGGTAGGAGAGGCTTTAAAATGGAAAATTAGATTTTTAGGGCTCTTGTGCATTCTAAGGATGACAGGCTACAATTATGCTATTGAATCCATCCCAGATCATATCAAAAATATTTTGTTACAAAGAAGAGCATGAGAAACTTTGCCACTGATGTCACTTCCTAATATTTTTATTCATGAAACTACACTTGATCTTTGCCAAGAGGCAGAGAAGTTTAAGTTTGCAGTCCTGCACACAGTTATGATAGAGATAAATTCACAGTCTGATGCATCCTTGAGGAGGAATGGATAGAATTACATAGGAATTCATAATTAAGACTGGGATGGTTGCACAGCAAAAATCAAAGCCAAGTGCAACTCTCTTCTCAATCCTTCAGTCTCTCCATTACTGGAATATGTTAATTTTCAGTGCAAGAGGAACAAAGAATTATTAAATACATAAGAAGTCAGTTTAATTGTATTTAAAAATTTAGCCACATATTTTTTTATATCTGTTGCTACAAAAAAAAAAGACTTTGTTTAAGAGGACAGAGTATGGAATTTAGTGCAACTTGTTTAATCTCAGGTATTTCCCTCTAATTTAGTCTGATTGCATCTTGGCAATATATCACATGATCTTTATTTAAATCAGGGATTGTTATTAGGTTCCTATGTCACAAACTCATGTATGCATGCACACATTTATGCTTCACTTCTCAGTACAGATTAGCTTTCTAACTAGGTTAGCATTTAAAATCCATTTAATAGAAGCATACTCTATATCAGGTGTGTCAAACGTAAGGTCCACGGGGTGCTTAAATCTGGCCCATGTGGCGGTCTGGAAATACCAAAGGACCAGCCGGTGGTGGTGCCTCTGCCGGGCAAAACGGGCCCATTTTCAGCTTCCTGCGGCCCATTTTTGGCCTCCCTGGCCTCCAGCAGCACCCTGCCAGCCTCCATGTGGCCCATTTTCGGCCGGCAGAGTGCTGTAGGAAGACTGATTGAACTGGATTACAAGTGCCTGATCTGGATAGCAAACAAGCAACACTCAATATCCGTGATGGTGAACCTATGGCATGCATGCCACAGGTGGCACGCAGCGCCCTCTCTGTAGGCACACGAGGCGTCACCCCTGTTCGGCTCTGCCGCACATGCGCTCATGCCTCCCACTGGCCAGCTGGTCATCGGGTCCCTGCCGCACATGCTCGGGGGCCAGGGCGCATGGGGGGGGTGCGTGGGGGGGGCATGCGCACATGCGCAGGGAGTGAGTGTAATCCTTGCCTCTAATTTCAAGCTTGAAAACAACAGCTAAAGCAAGGCATGAGTGAATGGATTTTTTTTGGTGTAGTAATAATTTTAGCAAATTTATATAGCTGCCCATCTCACAAAATATGATCCTAGGTAATTAAAAACCACAAACACTGAAACATAAAATTAAAAAACCAACATGGCGGGAGAACAACTGTCACTTGACATCATATAGCAGGCTTACCATGGGATCCTCAGGGTTGAGGGAAGAATCCTGTTGCAAGAAGGCTATTAGAAGATGGGGCCAATCTCACCTTGGGGGACATGATGTCCCAGAGGGCAGAAGCCACAGCAGAAAAGACAGGCCATTTGGGTCCTGCCAGATGAAGTTGTTTAGTAGATGGGACCCACAGGATACCTCTTCTGCCTGACCTAATGGGGCAGCTAGATATAACCAGGAAGAGACAGTGCTTCAGATAATGGGCTTGTAGGCACCAGAAATTCAGTTTGAGTCAAGGGAGACATTTTTGTATTTTATTAACTATAGTGAACAAAGCCTGAAATGTATTATATGGAAAGAAGCAGAAGCATGTTATTACGAATGTATCAAACCCAATTTATGAAGGGAATCATGGGGCGGGGGGGAGGGGGGAGAGAAAATCTGGAATCATTCAGGATTTTTTTTCCCCAAAAGAAAACGATTTTTATACATATTTCCTATTTATATATGTGCCAGAGATAGGGTAAATATAAATATTTATATATATATTTATATATATATATAAATAGGCTTTATATATATAAAGCCTATTCTTCACTCCACAATCTAGCTTTACTTTACCCCCATCTTCTTATGCACTTTTCAGGATGCAGTGACCCATCTGAATTTTCTCAGCTGAGAAGAAAGGTTTATAGCATGCAGAGAACGAGAAGCGCATGGGAAAATGCCTTCAGTAACCTTTTTCCAGTTCTTTTACTTAACTGTGAAAAATGTGTCTGCCTCGGCCTAGGATTATTAATTGCTTAGCTGCTATCTTGACGTGGACATGCAGCAGAGAATGGCTTCACAAAGTGACATCACAAAGTTTCCAATTTAAAACAAAAAAACCATAGGAAAAAGTTTTTTTTAAAAAAAAACCTAAGAAACATCCCATTCCCAATAATAGAAAAGGGAACGAGTCATTGCCATTTCAGTCCTACAATCTGGGAACTTGCTGAGATTTAACTTGTTCTGCCTTGCATGTGTATCCAGCAGACTCCTTGGTTTATTTAAGGCTCCTTGCTGCAATTAATTCCCTTAAAATATGTTTCTCAGTAAGTAGTAACAGTTTTAATAGTTACATATTAAGCTGGTTCCTGAAAGTTCAGACTTTCCTTTTTTTTTTAGTCTGACTAGAAATTGAGACATGAATAGATTTAGGGTACCATATCACACAACTCATAAATTGTTCCCAGTGCGTCTTTTCTAAAATGGCGACTTGGATGTATCCCTGAGCTGTATTGAACCCACAACTCCTCTGTGCATACAAATTACGAGTTAATGCCACGAAGATACTAAAAATTGGAGCACAGTGTAGACTCACTTACTCTCATGGCAGAAGCCCAAATTCAGTTTACATAAAGGAATATCTTTTCACATGTGAATTATAGGATTTTATATTAGTTAAGTTCAGCAGTGGGATTCAAGTAATTTAACAATTAGTTCTCTGCCCTAATGATTTCTTCCAACAACCAGTTTGCCAAACTGCTCAGAAAGTTAACAACCGGTTCTCCCAACGTGGTGCGAACTGGTTGAATCCCACCACTGGTTAAGTTCCTTCATTTGCTCACACCATTTGTATAGTGCTGAATCAGTAAAGGTTCAAGGTGACTAAAATAAATAGAACCAAGTAAAAAGTCCATGTTAGGTATTGTTAAATCCAAATTGCAGCCAGCACATCACTCATTTATTCATTCCTTGCAAAATGAGAGGCCCTTCTCTTAACAGCTGCTGCTCATAAAGGCATAATGAGCCATCACTGGAACAACTTCCTTTTCCTGTGGAACGTCTTTCCCAGGGAGATCCACCTGGCATATGTTTAAATGCCGCATCAAGATTTACCTCTTCTGTCAGACATTTAATTTTTTTCAAGTTTAGTTAATTTTTGGAGCTAGCTTTTAAAATTTCTTTTGATTTTTATTGTCAGTATTTTTTCTTTTTAAATTTATATTTTTAAGTTTGAACGCTATTTGAAGACACCCATCACCTGGAAGGAATACACACTATATACACGAATGAAATCAAATATACACGTCCCAGGATACTGTTGGGTCAGTCACTGGGACCAGAAGTTTAGTCTTCTGATCTTTCGGACTCGTGTTGGAGCCCATCCTCAGGGAACTTCTTTCTACTGGAATGTATCAAAGCACTCAGCTCCAGCTTGAGTCTGAAATCTCAGAAGACTAAACCTCTGGTCCCGGTGACCAACCCAGATTAGATCCTGCAACACTATATGCAATTCCATATGGATGGATAAATCCATACCAGTGGTGGAATTCAATTTTTTTTTACTATCAGTTCTGTGGGCGTGGCTTGGTGGGCATAGTGTGGCTTGGTGGATGTGGCTTTGTTGGGCATGGCAGGGGAAGAATACTGCAAAATCTCCATTCCCACCCCACTCAGGGGAAGGATATTGCAAAATCTCCATTCCCACCCCACTTGGGCCAGCCAGAGGTGGTTTTTTCAGGTTCTCTGAACTCAAAATTTCTGCTACCGGTTCTCCAGAACTTGTCAGAACATGCTGAATAGCACCCCTGATCCATACCCATAAATAATTATGGGTTTCCCAGTAGCTGAGCCCAGTTTTTCTGCTTAGCAATGCTTCTCTGTGGAGCTTTTTACCAAACCATCCCCAAGGTGACTTGGCACAGGCCCTTTATTGTTCAATATATCTCCCAGATGGGCTGAGGTGATAGTAAGACTCTTATCCTTTTGGAATTAGTCCCCCCCTCCCTGATGTGTTTATCTTGTGTATGGCTTGTGATCTCTCTTTCCTCATTTTTATATTTTGGAATGAGGTATGCACTTGTTTTCTTCCTCTCAAAAAATAATCTTTCCTTGTATTTTAAAAAATGAACAGGCATTAAATCCCTCAGACAGGCTCCTGCTTCAGCCATCGTTAAATAAATCTGCTAAGGGCATTAAGAAGCAGCACTAGACACAGTAAAAGCAGTAGGTTTGCCTTACTGGAATTATTAAAAAGACTTTGTCTGAAGCCAGTAAGACATTGACATAAATGTCAAATTAGTTTTTCTGCTATAGCCATTTGCTTGCATCTGATGAAGATCTTTCTACAGGAAAGCATCTCAGAAAGATCTCCTTCTGTTGATTGAAATTGAGGAAGAACCTTCTTCTAGTCCCAATTATGGAATTGAGTGTTAGCTGTCTCTGTTCTGCACTTTCAGTCAGTATAACAAGGGAATATTTCCATGTAATAGTGTCAGACAAGTTTGTCTGAGGTAGATCAAATGCATGCCTGACGGGGAGAAACATCTGGCCTCCATAAAATGGAAAGTTATTACAAAGATAATCTCATGTCTTTATGTGATTTGAGCTGGAGGAGCATTTCAACGGGTAAGTCATCTTAAGTGTGAGGACTGCATGAGGAATGGCCTTTTCTGTTTTGTGAGGGATGAAACATATGTGCTGCATTCCAATTAAAATTATTCAAGAATTTTGAATGCTGGAAGGGTTTTTTTAAAAAAAATTATCGACTTTTCTGTCATAAAAAGTAATGCTGGATCAGTTATAACTTGCATTCTTTGCCTTTCATTTTCTGCATCCTGAATGAGAACAGGGCTCCAAGTCATCAATTAATAGTGAACCAAGAGATGCTGATAGATCACAACATGGATACGGCCTCTGAGAAGCCACATCTTTTTACCTTCCCTGTTATCTGTAATTTTTTTTTTATGGTTTGTTTGGAATGATGGACCTAACCTCAGGTCATTCTTGCCTCTTGACCACTATCATCTTGACTCCAGTTTTATTAACGTGGAACTGACATTGGCTTTTTAAAAATGGCATTTGCTTTGAAATTTCATAATTCATCACCCTGTTCCAATGCCTGTGGCAGACTGTTTGTGGCTGCCTCCAGCCTTCCTTAAACAAACCCTGAGAACTCTTTGTACAGCATGAGCCTAGGTGCAGCCATGATAAAATCTCTTAGGTGAGAAGAATTTAAAAAGGCAGGCTTTTACCATGTTCCCCCAGTAAGAGGCTTTTAGAAAAACCAGCTAGAGGTAGATCAAATAAACAGATAGACATATGGAAAGCATGTAGCAGGCCCGTAGAATCGTGCCTTCAAAAATCCATAGCTTTTTATGATGCAACCAGTCACTTGTTGACATTTTTAAAAAATATTATTATTTTATATTAAAGAAAAAGATAGACTGCTTCATGTGAAGGAAATAAATCAGTCTCCAACTTGGATTCATTCAACACTGAGAAATCTAAGCAATTCAATTTTATATGCTGTTGATTTTATGGGAATGCAATAGAAATATGTTTTACGGAGTACTTTAAATATATTTCCCGAACATAATTAAATTGTTCATTTTAAATTCATATCAAGTTTAACCAAAGAAATTTAAGCCTGTGCCTAACTTTCTTAACATTGATATCCAGATAACCAAATTTTTCATCATTTGGAATTGCCTTGGCTCTTAACACTTTCATTAATTTTAAATATCTTTTTGGGAGCCTCATCCATTTGCTTCATGAATTTTCCTATGTCATGCAAAAAACAAAAAACAAAAAACCAGATATATTTTTACATGCTTCTTGGCTTAGGTTTCAAAGATGCTTTGTTCTAATAGCCTGTTTTTGGTCACTCTTGGAATTTTGGACAGATAAAAAAGCTTTTGTTTTTAAACACTGCTTCTTTTTTAATTATTCCAATTTTTAAATTTTAGGTTACGAACTGTCCTATGCTGGCTGTGTTTTAGCTCTAGCATATTAAAAGCTGGGTCAGAAAAAAACGAACCCCATATATTGAAAACAAAGGATTAGAATGCCTCCTTCTTCTCCTCTTCTTCGTTCCCCATGGAACTTGGTGACCATGAATACTATTTGTTCTTTTGATGTTGATGTGCAAAACAAGGACATTGAATCTTTGCCAAGCCATGGATGTAAAATTTTCATCTGGGATATGCGTCATATGCCAGCACTGTGTTTCCCTTGAATCTTTCCCTGTATAATTAATTGAATAAGATGCTATTTCTCATTGTGTCCTCCATATTTCAGTTTCCTTTTCTCAATTGCATTCACAATTCCCCTGACTTTATCTATTCTTTGGGGGAGGCTTCAGTTCATTTATTTTCAGTCTACGATATTTTAAACCATATTCTCTAAAAGTTGCATTTCAGAGGCTTCTATTTTGTTGATTGTGACTTGGTTAATTGTTTATACACCATGAAAAAGAACCAGCAAGACGTAATAGCATGCAGTTTCTCAACAAAGTTTTCATCTTAATTTTCTACCACAAATATTTATTTTTTCAAAGTGCTACTGTCATCTGCTAAATCTTGGGTTTTTTTTTTTAAATTTCTAGAGTATGATCTCATTGATCATTCAGATAAAGTCCAATTATTTATATTGTGTAACCTCTGCATTTGTTTTCCTGTCAGAATAATATTTGGTTTAGATATTTTATTTTTTACTAATGACCATTAGTTTACTCCTCTCTGATTTACCATATTTTTCAGAGTATAAGATGCACTTTTTTCTCTCCTAAAAGAGGCTGAAAATTTGGGTGCGTCTTATACTCCGAATGTAACACCGCGCGGTGCCCAAAATGGCTACCCGGAACAGCTGCTGCCTTCTCTTACCCCTTCCGCGCTTCACCTGCTTTAGTCACTGGAGCTCCCTCCGAGGATCAGCTGTGCTTTTGAAGCTGTTTTTCAGCCCCAGTGCGAGCATAGCGATCTTCCGTGCTTTGCCTGCTTTTCTAATTGCTGCTCCTTCCGATAATCAGCTGTGCTTTAGAAGCACAGCCCCAACCAGCCCAACCTCAAAACCAGTGAGTGAGCTAATGTGCTGGGACTAGCCAGATAAATACCTGGTAGGCAGAATTCCACCGCACCCCCATTTTCCTCCCCAAAAACTAAGGTGCGTCTTATACTCCGGTGTGTCTTATACTCCAAAAAATACGGTATATGTATTTCATATGATTTTTTTAATCAAGTGATATGTTTCAGTAAGTAAGATTGGTAAACTTTGCCACTGAGTGGTATCGGCTGCCTAGAATTAGTTGTTGGTTATTACACCATTAATCTTTATGCCTTCTTTATATTCTTCTAAAGAAGATTTAAATCTGAGTAGATATTAAATAGCAAAAGTGATAATATACACTATTGTAATGTAATGTGTATGTATGCATTTTATATCAGCCATCTTGCTAACAAGCAACATTGGGAAGCTTATATATAACATTAAAATGTTAAAAATTAAATTAAAGTTAAAAGTAATAAAAGTAAGGAACCAGAACAAATATTTGAGTTGGTTTTGTTGCTTTTTCTTCTACTTTATCAATGCTGTGTATCCACTATAAATTCATAATAATTCATTTATCTCTCTTGTTCATCCCCTAATATCACTATCTATGCAGCATGTTACATTCTAGTCAGTCTTCATAGTTAATAACATTCTCATGCACATATGTACAATGTTTTTCTTAAATCTGTAATTTTTCTAAAAAGAGGTTAGTTAGTACATAATACATTCTTTGGAAAGCACCAGAAGACAAGAAAAGAAACAATGGATGGAAACTAATCAAAGAGAGAAGCAACCTAGAACTAAAGAGAAATTTCCAAATGTGAGAACAGTCAATTAATGGAATGGCTTGCCTTTAGAGGTTATGGGTACTCCATCACTGGAGGTTTTCAAAAAGAGACTGGACAGCCACTTATCTGGAATGATATAGGGCAGGGGTGTCAAACTCGCATCGGCACAGCATCGTCACGTGATGTATTACGACTCCCCCCCCTTTCGCTAAATCAGATGTGGCCATAGCCAGGGCATAATGCATCCGGCCTGCGGCTGCTAGTTTCACACCTCTGGTATAGAGTCTCTTGCTCAAGCAGGGGTTTGGGTTAGAAGACCTACAAAGTCCCTTCCAAATTTGTTATTCTATTTTCTATGAATCAAAATTTGATTACATTTCTGAAATGGCCTAATGTATATTATTTTAAGAAGTATTTAGCGGCATGATGTACAGTATGCACTGCATTTCTTCAGATTGCCTGTGTCTAGAAGACTAATAAATGTATGTATTACCATAGCGAGTCATCCAGAATGATCCCTGTATCATAGACTATGTTAAATAATTTTGTTAAAATGTCTAAGCCAATTTATTAAATTTATTTCTTTTGCAAAGACGTTGTCAGATGACATTTACCTATCAATTTTTCATATTTACCCTTTACCAAATCTGCAGTGAAATAATTAAAGAAACATTAATTCACATACTTTTTACTAATTTGCTAATTTACTTTTTTAACCTTTTAATAATTATTTTTCTAACTTATTTTCACTTTTATGAACTAGAGGGCATACAGCTATATAATGTTAATATTGTAACATCATGATACAGTCCAATTCTGGTATAAGATTTATGATTATTCTTTAAATTTTCTTCTTTATTGTTGCTACTCCATATTGTTGTTGTTGTTATTATTATTATTATGGGTGGGTACAGTTAGATTTGCAGTCTAAAACTGGTGGAAACTTAATAATTCAAGTATTAACCAAATACCTAAGAATTATTAAGATAGCATCAATGAATACAGGTAGTTCTCGACTTACAACAGTTCATTTAGTGACCATTCAAAGTTACAATGGTACTGAAAAAAAGACTTATGACTATTTTTCACACTTACGACCGTTGAAGCATCCCCATGGTCACATGATCAAAATTCAGATGTTGGCAACTGGTTCATATTTATGATGGTTCTGGGGTCATGTATTCAGCTTCTGTGACCTCCTAACAAGCCAAATAAATGAGGGAGCCAGATTTATTTGACAACCGTGTTACTAACTTAACAAATGCAATGATTCACTTAACAGCTGTGGCAAGAAATGTCATAAAATGGGGCAAATGTTACTTAACAAATGTTTCACTTAGCAATGTACATTTTGAGCTCAATTGTGGTCGTAACTTAAGGAGGACTATCTGTATAGGCAGTTCCAAGCAGGGTTGTTTTTTGTGAAATCACAGCTGCCAGTTCTTTAGCTGGTATTGGCCCTCATTCACTCTGAATTCTTCCCAATAATCTAGAATGTCCTAATCAGGGGTGGGTTCTACTTACCTTTACTACTGGTTCACAACGGGGCCGTGCGCGCGCGCTCGCTTTGCGCGTGCGTGCGTGCATGCTCTTCTGTGCATGCTCAGAAGCATTCTGATGCCGTCGGGGTCGGTGGGCGGAGCCTCCCGCCGGTTTTACTACCGGTTCTATAGAACCGGTGCGAACCGGAGGCAACCCACCACTGGTCCTAATGCATTGGTGTCATATATGTGCAGATCCAAACAGCATGGCCTTTTGCAACTGACAGATGGAAATTTTGTCAATGCACAGATTTTCTAAGTATCGTCCAAGATTTTTTGTTATAGTACCCACTGGGGGTTATAGCAGCTGGTTTATGCCATAATCTTTCCATTTCAGTTTTTCAGATCTTGATATTTTGTGTTCTTCTCCAACTTTTTATCTTCTATTCTACAATCTCCTGCTATTGCCACATCAACTATCCACAATTTCTTCTTTTCAACCATAGTTAAATCAGGTGTCTGATGAGCCAAGACTTTATCAGTTGAAATTTGGAAATCCCACAATATTTTAACCTGCTCATTTTCTCTTACTTTTAAAAAAAAATATGCTCTCACTGATTTTTCATTACTGGCATACGATAGTTTTTACAGATGTTCCAATGAATCATTTTGGTGTCTCTGTTGTGTCACTGTTTATAATCAGTTTGTGTGATCTTATTGTGCAATTATTATTATTTCCAGAATAATATGTTCCACCTCCACCACCATTCATCACGTCTATTTGCTCCCATCCTCTTGAACATGTTTCACTTGTTCCTAGGATAACTGTTTGCAATTTGGCCAGCTCTTTCCATATTCACACCTTCCATGTAATGTCTTAACATTCTAGGTTGCAATCTTCAGGGCTTACAGAAGATTCTCTGCATTCGCTTGACCATCTACAGTCTGCCAGGGACTGAAAGTCATTGGATCCTTATTTTCAGCCATTGATGAGTTGCCTGGGAAAATGTAGTACAGCAGTTTTCTCTTGCCTTATGCATTGCTGTTATTGTTTTGTTTTGTTTTGTTTTGTTTTTTAAATTTTATTTATATGCCGCCCTTCTCCGGAGACTCAGGGCGGCTTACAATGCGTTAAGCAATAGCCTTCATACTTTTGTATATTTTATACAAAGTCAGCTTATTGCCCCCACAACCGGGTCCTCATTTTACCCACCTTAGAAACGATGGAAGGCTGAGTCAATCTTGAGCCTGGTGAGAATTGAACTCACAGTAATTGCAGGCAGCTGGATGTTAAATGCTGTCTTAGTAGGAGGCATTAGCCTCCTACGCCACTCAGGCTCCTTTTGTTTTGTTTTGTTTTGTTTTGTTTTGTTTTGTTTTGTTATTAATTTTGTTTGGCACCCATCTCACTGTGAGATCCAATATATCATTAGGCAATGGTATTTCATCCCTATCATTGTATATGTCATTGCTACTCTTGTGGATGTTATACTTCTACTTAGTAGAACAGCACTACTTGCATGGTCAGACATTGTCCTTGAAGATATATACCTTTCAGTCAGCCAGTCACATTCCTCACACCTTACTGTGCTTTACTGTGTGTTATTCAGCTAACACTTTGTGTTAATGTGCTACATCCTGCTTAAATTGTGACTCATTGCTCACAAGCTCATACTGCAGCTTATCGTTTTTATCTGAAGCTACCATAACATCTTGAAAACAGTAAATGTAATAATTTAGCCTAAAGCTCAGCTCTAAAAGTAGAGTGCTTTGCTTTTTTCTTTTTGTTTTAGTTTTCATTCCTAAAGGCATGAAACAGTACATGCACATTGACTTGAACCATTTCCCTTGACTTGTCTGCTAGCTGGAGTATCTTCTCAGTTCATACAGAACATTGGGCAGATGTCTCGGCCTGTTTCCTCGTATAAGTTGAAATCATGTCAGGTATCTTGAAATCACTAAACATTTTCTTTTACTTTTCTCATTTGTGGCGAAGCACCTTCAATGAACATTTCCCTCCATGGAATTTAACATAAAATTCTCGAGAATTTAATATAAAATTCTCTATAAAATAGAAAAGTTTTTATTCACAACAGCTTATAAGGTATCCAGACTTTGTGCGCATGTTCATCCAATTTACTGTATATGATATTAATATAAAGGTTAATAGAGTCAAATAAATAAAGTTTTCAGTTTTCTCTTTGTAGAGAAAATGTTGCCATATATTGGAATATTAGTACAGGTCTAGCCAGTGGTGGGTCCCTCCTGGTTCGGCCCAGTTCTGCTGAGCCGGTAGCGGTGACGATATGATGTCACCGAACTGGTTCTGACCCCCCCGCCCTCCCCCCACCCCCCGCGTTATTCTTATCTTTTATTGGGCCCCACCCCCAATCTATTACTGCCTCCTGAGTCCCAGCTGATGGCTAGAGAGAAAAAAACTGTTTAAACTCTTGCCGCGGGGCTTCAAAGGGCCGTCCTACAGCTGATCAGTGTTAAAAGAAAACAAATGAGGAGACCAGTGCCTGCAAAAATACATGAGAAGATCAGTGCCTGCAAAAATAAATGGGTAGACCAGTGCCTGCAAAAAATAAATGGGTAAATCGGTACAGCTCTGCAAGCAGTTAAAAGCCTGGTAGACCAGTACCTCTGCTAAATCCTAAATAATTGTCACATGACCATCAAGCCACGCCCACAAAATAAGCCATGCCCACAGAACAGGTAGTAAAAAAATTTCGAACCCACCCTTGGGTCTAGCCACTGTATTATTGAAAGGTGGTGGCTTAGCTCTTGGCTTGTGTCTGCTAAGAAGTTGTTACGATCAAATTAGATTGTTGTAAAACAGATCTTTGAATTTGATTTGAAATGTTTTAGGGAACAAATGATTGTATTGTGTCTCAAACAGGAGATCTCCTGATAACTCAGGTTCCTGTAAAGAACATTAATTCATTCATTCATTCTCCACAAAGTAATTCATCATTTTCTGGCTAATTCTGAAATTTAAATTCTATCTCCAAAAGATTAATTGTAAGCCATGTGAACTTTGACAAAATTATCAGACACTACTGTGCTATGTATTCTTTTTTCCTTCTCATTTTTAAGAGCTTCTATTCATTGTTCAAAAGGATTAACATATTCCAGAAAAACTTTCTAATGCTTTACACTGTATGATGTGCTAGAATAAATACGATCAAGTTAATGTCAATAATAGGATAATATACAGTAATGAATATGGTTAGCCATTCTGTAAAATTCCCGTAAAGCTAAATTTGAGCAATATTTTATGACTTAGAAATGTCAACTGAAATCAATGGAGTTTGTATGACCTTTTCTGGGAGCAAAATTTGGTATAAAGTTTTGCTGGTAAAATAAACAGTGTTTGCAAAATGGAATGAATATCAAGAACCATAACCTTGGTAAGGAAGAAGCATTGTTTTAAGGGATTTAATAGGTCAATAATGACCCAGTTTAGTGTAATGATTAAGGCACTGAGCTAGAAATTGGGACACTATAATTTCTTGCCTTAGACATAAAGCCAGCTAGTTGACTATGGGCCAGTTATATTCTCTCTCTCTAGGAAGCTGGCAAGGGTAAACCATCTCTGAAGTCTCAGAGGTGCTTTTTCAAGAGGCAACTGGGCTTTGTTTTTCCTTGAAGACGTTTTGGTTCTCATCCAAGAAGCTTCTTCAGTTTTGGATGACTGAGAATCTCCATAGACATCTCTGAAGCCTTGACAAAAAAATTGTAGGGCCTGGTCCAGGCAGTTGCCAGGACTGAAGACTGACTTGAAGATACAAATATTAATTAAAATGTGCCAGTAACAATAGCAATAGTAGAAAATACCTTTCAGATCTGCTATTTAATACAGTTTATGCTTTTAAAGCAGTATTTAAAGAATCTTGGGAAATCATTGAAAAGTTTTATTAAAAATATGATATTAGCAGAAAATTTTTAAAAATGGTAAAATCATCCCAGTTATACTGATTGAGCAATGGGAGTCTAGCACATCTGGAGGATGGCAGTTTAAGGAAGACGGCAATAGAGTTTCCTTCCTTCCTTCCTTCCTTCCTTCCTTCCTTCCTTCCTTCCATCCATCCATCCATCCATCCATCCATCCAACTTCCCTCCCTTGTGAATATTTTGTTTGTAGACATAGATTTCCCAGTAGACATAGATATTCCCAGAAAAAGTGCCTTATGAATATCTCTGTCCAGTTTTCATGTTGCTGTATATACTGCACAAGTGGGATAGGTTAGATGGAGAGAATGAATGACTAAATCAAGACTGGATGATAAACTTTGTCACTGATCTGATATTTGAATCATCTCCATGGTCTAAATATAATATTTTAGCAATAATATCACGTTGTGCTTTTTTAAATTTCAGAGCAAGTAGCTTATATTTCGATATTAATATTAACTGTAAAGAATTTCAGAATAACTACATTAAGAAATGTGATTGTTTTGTAAGACTCGGGTTCAAAGAAACCCCTCTGAAGCTCATTAGTAAACTCACTGGGATGAAATTTAGCCCACTGTATCTTCTTATGTAATGGCATGTACTATTTTATGTTATATCTTATTTATTCATGTTTGCTTTGAGTAGTTCAAATCAGACACTGCCCTGAAAATTTTAACAGATAATAAGCAACAAATGGCCAAACTGAGACCAGAGAATCATTGTCCTCAATTCATGTCTTATGGAGCTTGAATGAAAACAATATATCAGCAGGAGAGACGTTTTTCCCCCACTTTAATTTTCCCTCCTTAATTCCTGGAGGGTTAATTACTGTTTAACTATAACCTTTATTCTGAATTTGAGCACCATTAGGTAAGCTAACTCAAGTCAAGTCATAGATAGAAGTGGAAATCTTCCTGTCACATAGCTGCACTTGGTTGATTCCAGTAAACCCCTCTTGAGAAATCAAAGCTTTAATAAGAAATCTGGGGCTGACTTAGATATTTCATTGCACCATCCAACAATTACAGACAGGCCAAGAGCCATTTCTAACAAATAAAGTTGGAATCATATAGTATTTCTACACCTGCCCGCAAAGCCTTTGATTGCTTTGCCTGGTATATGAGTTTTAAAAAGGATAAAAGAAATATGAGTTTGTCTATCCTTGGCATATTTACTATATTAAAAGATTTTGTGTTTGGACTAGGAACTTTTGGCAAGGGATACTCCAAATTGCAATTTAAAGTCTTGGACATGGGACCTTGTAGATGATAGAAGCTGCTCCACATTATGGGTACTATTTCAGCTTCAGTTTCCTGATGGCTCAAGTGAACTTAGCCTCATGTAAAATGATGCTGATAAGAGGTGTTGGAAGAAATAGCCTTCTGGGTTCAGTTCCAAATGGGGAAAAAGACACTGGATTCATGGAAGTTGCCCGGAAAGAAGGTTTATTGTTGAATAGGATCACATGGCTTGAGTTCCTGAGCAGAAAAAGAGCAGAGATGCAGAGAGTGCCTTGGTTTTATGCCCTCTGTTGGACTTTGAAGTTGAGCTTGTATTCTGATTGGTTGCCAGACTCCTAGGGGGCCATGCAGGGGCAACTCTGTAGGCTGTCCTGAGTCCCAAGCTTGGTTGACCTTGCTGGGTGATGTAATCTTCCCAGGTGCCGTATGGTGAGATGGGTAGAGGGCTAATCCTATCATGTCCTGAGGGCCATGTCTTAATCCCATCACCCTGGAGCTGAAGGTCTTTTGTGTTGTAGAGAAGATGTCTTTTGTCTTTCTGAGGCTATTAACAAAGGTCTGGGCCGTATTCCAAGAGCATGTTTCTCCTTTTCTCATCCAGGAGGGTATAATATTCTGCCTTTTTAATATTTCCTAGAATAATTCATTTTTCTAGGAGAGGGGTGGGTGCTAACTTCCTACAGAGGACTTGGGTTGTAAGGCCATGAGTACTTTAAAAACCATTGGGATTTGATTAATTTTTGCGTGCCACTTTAGCACCACCTTGTTTGAGAGACAGCCTGGAAGAAAAAAAGGTTCAAGAATGCATATTATGGTATTACATTTAACCCAGTTAATCATTTAATCAGCCCTTGCTAATAAAACCAACTTCTTCTGTTTTTAAAAAAAGCTTCTAGAAAATGTTAAGTACTTGAATTAACATGTGCAGCAGGGCTGGTAAATCATTTCCACAGCAGGATGTGTGTGTGTGTGTGTGTGTGTGTGTGTGTTGTTGTGTGTTGTGCACACGTCACATTTTGAGCAATTCTCTGCCTCCAGGAGAAAAACAGCTACTTTTGTTTAATACTGGCCAGCATTTAGGTTAATAATTGGAATCTGACTAAGGATGTGACGTTACTGTGCTATTATTTCTTGGTGGCCCAGGGAGTGAGAAGAAAGAATACAAGGGTTCATTATTCATAAATTGACCTCTTCATAAGCATACAGATAGAATATTAAGGGAAGTGGATTTCAAGAACAGAAACCCTAGATGTGTTTAATCGTTTTGCCCAGGGGGAACACTATTTAGACTTCAGCAAAACTTACACTTGAATAAGCGTCCAACAAGGTGCAGCTTTAGAATGAGGCTTGGAACAGTATTCTGGTACGGTGATATATTAAATGCTGGAATGAGGATCTGTTATGTGGCAATCTTCATACACAGACTACTTGGAGATAAAAATGCCAGTACTGAAAATGTCAAGCTAAAAGCATGGAACTAAAGGTGAGATATTTCTTACGCTGAAATTCAAAAGCTGGTCAAGTTTGTGGCTCAAAATCTCGTGACTGAAGCAAACTGAGATAATAAGGTAGTTTGGTAATTTCTTTCTTAAAAAGTACAAAATGGTATGGGGATGATAATCAGAATGAAGGGTAGAATTTAAACTTGTGTCCTTCCCCATTCCTAGAGAGTATCTAGACCACCTTGATGGGACCCACCCTGCCTGCCTGCCTGCCTGCCCGCCTATCTATCTATCTATCTATCTATCTATCTATCTATCTATCTATCTA
>WNWU01000006.1:35924640-35972720 GCA_012654045.1 Ptyas mucosa | reverse complement strand
TTTCTTTCTTTCTTTCTTTCTTTCTTTCTTTCTTTCTTTCTTTCTTTTCTCCCTTTCTTTCTCTCATAATGACAAAATACAAACATGGCTAATTTCCCAGACTCTTTCAAGATAATTTTATGTCTACTCAACAGAGTTAGTACTTGTAAAATAGGAATTTGCGCCTTGGCCCAGGAAACATATCTAAACAAAGTTTCCTAAAATACGATAAAGTATTTATAAGCATAAATAAAAATACATATAATTTGACCTAGACTGAATGAACGACATTCTGAAAACCAGTTTAATAGAATGGAGTGATGACTAAACAACTAAACAAAAATGATAAAGATCTCCAGTTTAATGAAAAGAAGGATGAGTGTGACATGATAGCAATGTTCTAATATCTAAGGAGTTGCCATAAAGAAGAGGGAGTCAACTGGTTCTTTAAAGGACCTGAGGGCAGGACAAGAAGCAATGAATAGAAGCTAATCAAGGAGAAAAGCAACCAAGAACTAAGGAGAAATTTCCTGACAGTTAGAACAACTAATCAGTGGAACAACTTGCCTCCAGAAGTTGTGGGTGCTTCAATACTGGAGGTTTTTAAGAAGAGATTGGACAAACATTTGTCTGAAATGGTAAAATATTTCCTGCTGAGCAGGGGTTGGACTAGAAGACCTCCAAGGTCCCTTCCAATGCTGTTATTCTGTATTCTAGGTTTTAAAAGGCATAGTCTTAGGGAAAACGTTAGGGCAATCATGCTTTCTTTGAGTATGGGTGAAGGTTGGAAATTGTGATTTCTTTAATTTTGTAATTATGTTTTCAGAAGAAAAGATATTTATTGGATTTTGTGGCTCAGATGTGGAGATTGCTTGATTGTTTTCCAGTACTACATTCCTTGACAGGGGTGTGGGAAATGTAGGGGAAGGTCATTTGCTGCTCCACCAAAAATTCTGATTCTGAAAATAAAGTCTGTCTATAGTTGCATAACATTTTTCATTCTTAAGAATCTTTTAAAATTAAATCTTTTCATTATCCCTAACCCCTACCTTTGCTTCTGGATTCCTATCCAAAAATACTGGTAAAGATACTATGTATTATTTTAAAAGCACCGCAAATTCCTTGTGCTCTCCGATACTCCAGGAGAGAGAAAAAGGAGATTACAGCAGAGCAGAGGGCTCCCTTTCGTTCAGGCCCTAATTATTGATACGTTGCAATAATTACATCTTACTAGTCCCTCTTCAGAAATGAAGAGGTGATAAGCCGCCTGGGAAAGCCAAGGGAAATAATCAAAACCATTAAAAAGCGAAAGTTAGAATATTTTGGACATGTGATGCGACACCCAGAAAAATACGGCATCCTTCACTTAATCCTCCAGGGAAAGATTGATGGCAAATGAGATCCAGGCAGAAGCAGAACATCATGGCTTCAAAACCTAAGGGACTGGTTTGGGCAAAACTCAGCAGCACTTTTTCATATGGCTGTTGACAAAAATAGGATTGCCAACATGATCGCCAACGTCGAATGATGGATGTGGCACAAGAAGAAAAAGAAGTCCCTCTTCAGATGTTAATTGTTAGTATTTGGTTTAGAGAACTGAATATAGTAGGTGGCATCTCTAATTAAATTTTGCAGGGTATCTCCAGTCACTAACCAACACTTGAAAGAAGAATGTGGACAAGATCTGGTTCAACTGCTGTAGCCCACCTCTTCCATTCTCATGCCACATTTCCTCTTCTCTCTGCCTTATGAGGGTAGCTCCTCACGCAAATGCGTCATCCTCTTCAGTAAAGCCGCTTCTTTTTTATCAACCACCTCAGTTAACAACCATTCATGAATACATTGGTAGTAAATTGTACTTTTCAGATAGACCTCGACTTATGACCCTGATTGAGTCCAAAATTTCCGTTGGGAAGCAAGATAGTTGTTGAGTGAGTTTTGCCCCATTTTATGACCTTTCCTGTCCCAGTTATTAAGGGAACCACTGCAGTTGTGAAGTTAGTAACATGGTAGTTAAGTGAATCTGGCTTCCTCATTGACTTTGGTTGTCAGAAGGTCGCAAAAGATGATCATGTGACCCCGGAACACTGCAGCTATCATAAAGACATGCACTGGCAAGCGTTCAAATTTTGATCACATGACCACAGGGATGCTACAATTGTAAGTGTGAAAAAATGATGATAGGTCACTTTTTTCAGTGCCTTGTAACTTCAAATGGTCACTAAAGGAATGATTGTAAGTCAAAGATTACTTGTAATAGAATAAAAACATCTTCCGCCAACACACTACAGGAAGTCCTCGACTTACGACAGTTCATTTAGTGACCGTTCAAAGTTACCACAACACTGAAAAAAGTGACTTATGAACGGTTTTCACACTTACGACCCTTGCAGCATCCTCGTCGTCACATGATCAAAATTCAGATGCTTGGCAACTGGCTCATATTTATGACCATGTGACTAATTTAACAAATGCAATGATTCACTTAAGAACTGTAGCAGGAAAAGTCGTAAAATTGGGCAAACTCCCGTAACAACATAAAATGTTGGGCTCAATTGGGGTCGTAACTTGAGGACTACCTGTATACAAGAAACTCTTCAGTGTGAAACCGATTAAGATTTAGTCAGTTAGAGGTAGAAACCTGAGGGGCTGGAGTGTTTTAGTCAACTAATTAGGGTCACAGAGTTGAACTTTTTAACAATTAGTGTTCTCCAGGGAAGGACAGTGCTTTGGAGAAAAGCAGTTCAGGAAGAAATAGCTTATATTTAAGCAATCCCTCCACTCTGAGAGGAAGGAAAAAAACAGGAAAAAAAGGGTTAGGCACAGGGCACTCTAAAGAGAACTATATCTGAATGAACTGGCAAGAACTAGTAGTCAGTCTCTCCCTCCCTCTCCCTCTCCCAAAACCACCTTTGGGTTAAGATCTTATAGGATATGAAAATTCAGACAGACAGGAATCTTGTTCATACCTAATATAACAGCCATTGAAAGGAAAAAAAAATCTGGTTCATTGATGTTGCCTTTTCAGGTAATGCTATGATTGAAAAAAAATGGGGGGGAAATACAAAATACCAAAACTTGCAGATGAAAGTTGAACTCTTATGGAAAAAGACATGTTATTTCTTATGATTGGATACCTGTTACTTTTTCAATATCTGGAAATATTGAATTTATCAGACCTGGATATTCTAATTTTACAGAAAAGAAAAGAAAAGAAAAGAAGAGAAGAGAAGAAAAAAGAACCCTGCCTGGAACTATGTACATATAGTCTTAGATGTCATCTTAATAATTGTAGGTTCTTGGTTAGGACTTGAATTATTAAGTTTCCATCAGTCTTAGATTGTGAATCTAACTATAGATTACCCACTCATTGTTGATAAACCCAAAAAGTCTGGTTAGGGAAGTTGCAGTACCTGGACAGCAGAAAGAAGAGGAAGAACTGGAGAAAATCACAAAATATGAAGACGTTTAAGTAGAAGTAGAATGACCATGGCAAAAGAAATCAAAGATAGTACCAGTAAAAATAGGCACTGTTGCCAATTCTAAAACATCTGGAGCATTATTTGAACACCATTGGCACTGACAATATCACCATCAGTCAATTGCAAAAGCAGTTCAATTGGAACAGCTTATTTCTTGCAGTGATACCTTTAATATTGATAAACAACACTCTCTATCTATCCCAGTCCTTTGTAAGGACTCAATAGCAGGACAGAAATGCCAAATCTAGTCTAAACATCTGGCTTGAAACCAACCATAGTATTTTATTAAACTTATATGCCACCTGATTCTCAATGAAGCTCACAACAATCCAAAAAAGAAATTACAAGAACACATTAAAAAAGAAAAGAAAAAAAAGATGGCAAGCAAGTTGCAATGAGGGCTCTCACTTCTGGCCAAAAAGCCGGATCTTCACAATTTTTTAAAATACAGCAGAGTGGAGGAAGGGGGCATCTGGATCTCAAGGAGAACCTCATTCCACAGAGCAGATGTTGCTACAGAGAAGGCGTGCTTCTAGGATTGGGATAGATGACATTGTTTAATCAAAGAAACCTGGAGCATAACAATGCTACAAGATCAAATCAGCCAGGCAGATGTTATGGGAGGCAAGTGGTCCCTAAAATAATCAAGCCCTATGTCATATATCAGTGATGCCTAACCTTTTTGCCATCGCGTGCCAAAAGTGGGGGGAGCGCAGTGGGGTCACACGCTCGTGTGCCCACATCCATAATTCTATGCGCCCCGCCCCCCTGGGCTCTCCCCGCTTTTGGCACGCAATGGCATGGTGGGCCTGGTAGGTCCATTTTTTGCTCTTCTCAGGCTCCAGAGCCTTTCTAGGAGCCTGGGGAGGGCAAAAACGGCCTCCCCCCCCAGAGGCCCTCTGGAGGCCGGAAACAGTGTGTTTCCTGACTTCTGGTGGGCCTAGAAGGCCCAAAAATCAGCTGGCTGGTACACGCATGCATGCAGGAGCTGAGCTTGCGTGCCCACCGATATGGCTCTGTGTGCTACCTGTGGCACCCGTGCCATAGGTTCGCCATCATGGTCATATATTATGCCATATACAGTTCAAACCTATATAACATATGAGCGAGGGAATCTGAGAGAAGAAGAGAAAGTAAAAATAAAAAATGATATTCACTGTCTCTTTTACGCTTTATTCCAAGGATTCTCTTGCTCCAAATTATACCAGGGAATTTAGCTTTATCTTTGTTCATAGGACCCAAAATTCCACTATATATGAGGGTAAGAGTTTAGAAGTCAGAAAAAGAAAATAAATTAGCTTTTTCTTTTCCTTTTAGTTTACTTTAGTTTACTTAAAACTAAGTGTCTTTAAAAACCTAATGCCCAAAGCTTCCTTAGTCCAGCTTTACATACAGCCAGGGCCAACCAACTGAAATAAATCACCTGGATTTATTTCAACAGAGAAAGATCCTCGGTATTATGCAAACATACTCCTTTTCAATTTGTGAATAATGGTAACTTGAAGGGTTGTAGGAAGAGCCATCCTAATGATGAACAATTCCAAGATATTTGAGAGTCAGTTGTTTGAAAATATTTCGAAAGACTATTTTAGCCAGCTTTTCCAATGATGCAGAGATAATAGATTAGGGAAAGCTAAATAAACAGGGGTCTATGCGCTATTCATTCAAGAGGCTTTTGCTGTTACAAAATGGAGCTGGAGTTACAGATCCTATCGCATTTGCACAAGAGTGTTATTTTTGGTCCAAGACTTAAGTTGAAGGTCAAGCTCATTGTTATACTGGACTAATCTGCAAAGTTCAGAGAGTGTCAGTAAACCCTGTCAGTATTAATAAACTGTCAGTAAAGTTGACAGTTTGTTAATACTTCGAAGAAAAAACAAAATGGAAGCTGATATCTCAGACTTGTACTGACTATATACTCATTTTATATGTAAGAAAGTTAAATTTCTTTCTAAAAGTATGAAGGCTATTACTTGATGCATTGTAAGCCGCCCTGAGTCTCCAGAGAAGGGTGGCATATAAATCAAATTTAAAAAAAAATGTCTAATATATCAACTACTTTTAAATTAAAAGGTTTAAATTTGTTTCTAGATATCTGTGAGTAGATGTTGCTATAGCGGTTATCAACCCTGAATTGCTTTTGATGAATTTTCTGTGTGGTGAAGTCTGCCTGATGTTTTCTATTGTACCTAAAAACGTTTGATAGAACTTCAACTAACCTTGATAGAATGGTCAATTAACCTTGCAGTTAACATATGCTAAGCCATGCATCTTCCACCAGCTAAATTAATCCACTGCAGGAGGAAGACCTCTTCACTGAAGATTGTAGGCCATAATCAACCATGCTGATCTCGTGAGAGTGGGTAGATGTAGATGTGTTTCAACTTCCAATCTAGAGCTAAGAGAGAGTGATTAGTCCAAGCCACCCAGCAAGCTTCTATGACTAAGTGGTGGCTAGAAATCAATCCTCCTAGCTTCTATTTCACTGCCTTTAACCATTACACCAAACAGATGCCTGTGAATGTGTGTATATATACTTTTTCTCCCATTCCCAGGTAGCCTCCTCTTCAATTATTGTTTTTTTTTCCTCCCCTCTCTCTGGGGAAAGAGCTGGGGAGATGCTGAATTTTGAAAGAAAAAACCACCCTTGAGAGTAAAGCAGGAAACTGCAGCTCTTTCAAAATTCTGCATCTCTGCAAGTCTAATTACGAGTACCCTTTTAATGTGCACATGGTAAATGCAACCCAGGTTAAACGGGGACAGGGGCTTCAGTCGCCCAGTTGCACTCATTATTTGAACCTGTTGACTTTCCTGAAGATGCCACCTGTTTAAAATATGAATATTATGGTCCAAGAAAAGTGTGTCCTTTTACTTTTAAGTGAAGGTATACTACTGATTCTGGTCCTGTGGTGTTGCTTACTCCTATGATGGGCCATCCTCTTGTGTAAAGGCTGCTGGGTTTTTTCAATGTAGAGCTCTGAAGACCCCTCACTGCACTGGACTGCATACACTACTCATACACTATGCATACACTATGTTTTGGTGTGATCTTCAGAGTAGACAAGCCTCTGTCTTAGTGTGTAGGTGGATTTGAAGAACACAGGTATATGGTGTTTTCCAAATATCTGTTTTAGCTTCTCTGATACACCAGCCATGTATAAATGACCAGGTTCTTCCATTGACTCTGAGTTGCCCTTCTTTTATTGGATATGTCAGGAGAGGAATGGCTTCTTTCTTTAGTTAGTGTAGTACATTCACTTTTGATCTTCTGACAAGAAAAACCAGAGTAACAGGATTTTCTGGGCATTTCCCCATCAACATCAAATTCCTCCTACCAAGCCTTTGCCCCATTTTCAGTTCTATGTATGTGTGTGTCACCACTGCATTCCTCATTGTGTTATCCTCCCCCATAGAGCTGGAACATGCTCCTATTGCTGGTCAATGCAGAAGGCTGAAAACTTCAGTTAGCTGATGCTTGTTCTCCCTGTGTGCAGTTGTGGTTTGCAGCAAGAAAGACAAAAAGATCAGGAGAGGAACAAAGGTGCCCTTCACAGTAACTGAGAAAGCTGGGCAATGTATCATGTTGGTTTGGTTTCAGGTGACTCTGAGGAGCAAAGAAGCAGGGTGAAGTAGGAGATGCTGCTATTGGGAGACATTCCACCTCACCTCACAGCTATGAGAACATGCTATAAGCCTGCCTTTGCAGCATAGAATAGAATAGAATAGAATTCTTTATTGGCCAAGTGTGATTGGACACACAAGGAATTTGTCTTGGTGCATATGCTCTCAGTGTACATAAAAGAAAAGATATATTTGTCAAGAATCATAAGGTACAAACTTAATGATAGTCATAGGGAACAAATAAGCAATCAAATCCTATTAGAAAACGGTCAATATAAATTATAAGGATACCAGCAACAAGGTTACAGTCATACAGTCATAAGTAGGAGGAGGTGGGTGATAGGAACGGTGAGAAGATTAATAGTAATGCAGACTTAGTAACTAGTTTGACAGTGTTGAGGGAATTATTTGTTTAGTAGAGTGATGGCATTCGGGAAAAAACTGTTCTTGTGTCTAGTTGTTCTGGTGTGCAGTGCTCTATAGCGTCATTATGAGGGTAGGAGTTGACATAGTTTATGTCCAGGATGTGAGGGGTCTGTAAATATTTTAACAGCCCTCTTTTTGACTCGTGCAGTATACAGGTCCTCAATGGAAGGCAGGTTGGTAGTCATTGTTTTTTCTGCAGTTCTAATTATCCTCTGAAGTCTGTGTCTGTCTTGTTGGGTTGCAGAACCAAACCAAACAGTTATAGAGGTGCAGATGACAGACTCAATAATTCCTCTGTAGAACATTTCCACATAAGCACAGAGACAGCTTGTGTGAGATCCTTGCAAGCACCAACAGTTTTGTGTGGACACAGCAACAAAGTTCAGTCTTGAGTAGGGACAGGAGTATCAAACACGCATCGTCATGGCGGTATCACATGACATATCGGGACTTTTTCCTCCTTCGCTAAACCAGGCAGGGATGGAACCAGTATGTGACGTCTGGCCTACGGGCCGTGAGTTGGATACCCCTGAGTAGGGAGGTGGTTGTAATAAGTGGGGCTTGAGCCCATTCCAAGAAACTAGTTTGAGAAAATGTCTCAGATAAGCCCCTCTGAAGTTCACACAAATATAAATTAAGGAGGAAGGAAACCTGTTCAGACTTGCAAGATTCTTACTATAAATGCTACACTAAAGTTAGGCTTGACTCAGAGTATATGGCATTCGTTTCTTGGTCTAGCCTCCCTTGTAGGGCTAACATGGAGATAAGAATAGAGTTTGCGGGGGGGGGGGGGTGATTTGCCAATAAGAATGCACAAATATATTAGCAATACAATCTCATTTACTGAATCAATTGATTTTGTACTCTCACTTTACAGCTAACATTGACCAAAAATTGTTCAGTTAGTTCCACTGCCTAAATGAATGAAAGATAGTATGTTGAGCGTATTACACAAAAATGGAAATTGTTATGGGACAATAAGACAATATTCTCTTTTGCTGTCATATTAGCTGTCTGTAAAAGCAACATCCTAGATGAGCAATTAATACTGTAAAACAGTGACTTCTAACCTTTATGACTTCTATTCTTTCACAGATGTGTACACCAGACCTCTTGTGGTTTTCTCATTGTTGTAAGTTGAAAATATGAAATACATTTAATGATGCAGACATCTTGCTAGAATAAATTGAACTATTTCCATGACTGAATGTATCTCTGCCTTGTTACAGAGCACATGGGAGTAAAATATGGAATTAATCAGTTACTTCTTTATCTAGTGAAAGCATTCAGAAAGATCACATTTCTCTTTTCTAGGACAATTCTAATATCCATTACCTCTTGGTTCTACATGAACAATCACTGTTCTACGTGAAAAACTGCAAGCTTTTGTCGCAAAGTGGACTGAACAGTTTTGATCATAAAGAGAATTTTGAGAACTAAATTAGCAATTTTTTCACCTGGTAAAAGATTGCTTACTGTATACAGTTTGTTGAGAATATTCCATGCTGCTATTGTTAAACCAGTGTTATTATATAGTTCTGTTGGAAAACAGTTTGGGGATTTCAAAGACCAGAATGTGGACAATTTCTGGCCCAGTAAATGTTCTCAGACTAGCTAGACTAATTCTAGCTAACTGAAATCCAATAATGTTTGAAGCCCCACAGGTTTCCCCCCACTTATCATTGACAGTTGGCCTTTTCCCATTTGCCTTGGCAGCATCTTGTTTTCTGCTACATCTTTATAATGTTGCATTCATCTTGTCATCAACCAATAGGTGAGACAGACTTAGTTTACCCTTAGCTGCGCTGATGTTAAAAGTAATCTTTCCCCCCTTACTCAGACACCCATCAAGGACAAGCTCATGATATATAAAAGCTTTGTCACTCATTATCTTGGAGGAAAGTCAAGTGACTAGCAGTTACTTGAAACAGAAGCAGTAGAGCCAGAACTGGCATCAGCAATGGAGACAGCTAGTTCATGCCAGCCTAAATTTCTGCCAATTTAAGGATGGGTGGAGAACACGTCAACTCAGCACTGACAACCTGCCTTATATAGTAAAGAAGGGTAGAATACCGATAGAGAAACCTCTTTCTACACATTTAGGAGGCTTTTTACTTGTTTTGCTTGCTGGCTTTTCCTAATCCAATAGTTGAAGTAACTGCTTTTCCTAGTCCAGTATTTCTTGCATTCATTGGCAAAAGTTTGTTCCATATTTTCCCACTATTTTGTGGATGTACGTTCACAACTTTTTTATACTGGTTGAAGGCAACATAAATACACTTTGTTGACTACTATACATGTTCAACATGAATGTCATTTGAATTACAGTTCCAGGAAATTTTAAAAATATTTTTCCAAGACTTTTTAACTTGAGGGATAGATAGGTATATGATAGATTGATAGAGTGATAGATTGATAAATGGAGATGGAGTCAGAGAGAGACAGAGACAGACAGAGATGATAGATAGAAGAGGGGGGGGGGGTTTCAACCATTCACAGAGCTATTCATTGTACTTCAGAGTTGATTCATTTATTTCTTGGTTAGTAATAGGCTCTTCATAACCCTGGCAATGTGCTTCCAAACTATCTTTGAGACAGAAAAACTGCAGCCTCTAAAGTGTTATGTTTGCCACACCTCAAAAAAATGAGGCCAGCAAAGTTGCTGCCCTCATACTAAGGCAGGGGCAGTGGATTTTTGTTGATACTGTTGTTGGGGTGAAAACAAGGATCAAGGATAGGGGCTCTTTTATTTGCTCCTCCATCGCCTGCACACCTTTTTCTGGTATGAATTCCTGACTGCCTCTCACTATGTTGATCTCTACTGCTCTTGACGTTAGTGGGAAGGGCAACAATTGTCATGTTCAGGGGTGACAGATATAGAGTATTAACACTGTGGAACATTTTTCACAGAGATTCCTCCTGGAATGAAATACAATCCACTCAGGGTAAACGGTTTGTTTAGTTGACATCAAAATCTTATAAAGCTTAGCATTGACTGTGATTAAATAGAAAGGGAATTCCATATCCAGTCCCTTCTTTTAGACTGCCCATTTGGGAGTCCTCACAAACATGGCATCATCAGAACAGCATCAACCTTTTTAATAACTGGTCATAGGCATGGTAGAACGTGCCTTGTCAGAAATCATCTCTGCAATTTTATCCTAATGTGTTGATAGTTGTGCTGGATCAAAATTGTGTACAGTATAGCATACTAATAATCCTTCTAAGATGTGCATGGACTGGTTGGTTCTTGTTTGTTATAAAATGTTGATTTAAAAAAAAATACATGTGGCTTTTTAAAAATAGATGCCAGTTATTGTATAGCACTGAGGGGCCATCAGAAGGAGAAATTTAAAAATAAAACCACATCGGAACACCTGAATAATCAACCACAGTTTGTTTAAAAGAGTCTGCATTTTTTTTTGAACCAAATAATATTTGCAATGTCAGAACTCACCCTAGAGTAGCATTTCTTAAAGCATAGGCTAAGAACTCCTTAGGGTCCCCCAAAACCTTTTAGGGGTCCATGCAATCAAACTTATTTGCTAGATGTTAAAAGATATTTGCAAAAGATTAAAAATCTTCCTCTTCACCCTCCTTGTTATTTTATTTGCTAAAGAATAGGGTTTTTAATGAACAAAATCATATTTGCTAATATTGTTATTTTTACGTGATTCAGTAAATAGATATTCTACAAATGTGTGCATGTTAATTTTTTTAAAAATAGTTTTTATTGAATATTTCAATAAAATTGAATATTTTACATTTTTAAAACCAAAAACATAATAGAAAAAGACAAAAAAAAGAAAAAAGAAGAAAAGAAAACATACACATACACCAAATGGTAAAATACAAAAATATTTTGTATTTTAGGATGTATAAGTAACAACATTATATAATATTTTACAACTTTTTGCATCTTTGCTTTTAAATTCAGTTTTCCTAATTATCCTCTTCTTGTATAACCATATTAAGCATTCTTTGTAAACAAAATTGTTATATATACTTACATCCTATTTATCAACATAGTCAGTATTTTATCCTTACCAGTATTCAATACTCTTAGTTTCCAATTAATCAAATTTCAATTTACATTCTTATTTCTTGTTTTGCTTTCTATTTTCTACCCATATATAGAATCTATTCCACACTTTATAGTAGTCCGAATCATCTTTTTCTTTAATCTCCATTGTCATTTTACCCATTTCAGCACATTTGAGGATCTTTCTAATTACTATTTCTTCAGGTGGTGTATTAATCTGTTTTGACATTTATGCCAGAGTAATTCTGGCCGCCGTTAGTATATGCAATGTTATGTAGTACAAACTTTTCTCCATTTTCTTATCAATTATTCGTAAAAGAAATGTGCATGCTAATTTTTAATATGGAACCTATCAATACTTATAACCTATACAAATAAAAACTCTTTTGGGATCCTCCATAATTTTTAAAAGTGGAAAGGCCTGGGAGCCAGGAGTTTAAGTGAATCCTGCACTGTGTTGGAAAGTGGGGTCCATTCCCTCAGTCCCTTACTACAGAAGGCAGTGAGCTAAGACTTTGGAAATACAGAGTTGTTTCCTCTCTATAGCCTTAAAATATAGAATAGTCGGGGTCATCCAGATGAGACAGAATAGGCAGTTCCGGATACATGTTGCTTAGCAACCAAATAGCACTACAGAAATGTGTACTGAAGTTGGTTATGAAAGAAAAGATCTGAGGGGTTTTTTTTTCTGTCTTCTATAATTTAGGCATAAAGTGCTTTCGCTCTGTTTATGTACCAATAAAATGTCTCATGTTTTTAACTTTGCGTATTCAGGAAGACCCTATTAACAGCTCTTCCAACAGTTTTTTTTGGAGTTTTAATTTTATGTTGAAATGTTGGTTCAATTCTGCTCAGAAGCTCCATATGTTTTATACCACACAATTTATTTATTTATTTATTTATTTATCAACAACGTATTAGGTAATTTATATAATTATAAGCATGAATTAAATACATAAAATAGATACAAGTAGAGGAAACATTATGGCAGGGATGGTAGGCACGCTGGTGCTCTTATGCACGTATGTATGGAATGTATGGTTTTTATACCCTACATTCCAGCATAAGAAGAACATTATAGTAAGAATGTAACCCATAGTTTAGTTCAGTATTGCTCAAGCTTGGCTACTTGAAGAGATGTGGACTTCAACTCCCAGAATTCTCCAGCCAGCCTTGCTTAGTTGGCTTAGTTGGTTTCATGGATGAGATGATGGAGAAGGAGAATTCTGCAATCTTGCTTAGCTTGGGGGTGTACATAGCCAAGAGCTATTTCCAACTATGTCTCTTGGGAACTGATGAACTGTTTTAAAAGGAAATAATTGATTCTTCCTCTTCCTGACAAACTGTTTAGTGCACGCTGCTTCTGTTCCGAAGATGGAATTTCCTGGAATTTCATAGAAGACATGGTATTATACAAGGACTACCGTATATACTCGAATATAAGCCGAGTTTTTCAGCCCGTTTTTCAGGCTGAAAAACGCCCCCTCGGCTTATATTCAGGTCACGAAAAAAATGACTTTTTCAGCCCTCTGAGTAGTCCATATGCACAAAAGGACTACCCAGAGGGCTGAAAAAAGTGATTTCTGACAGGTCCTCGCACTTTTGACCAGTCTTTTTTTATTTTGAAATTTACCAGTAGCCGCTGCATTTCCCACCCCCGGCTTATACTCGAATCAATGAGTTTTCCCAGTTTTTTGGGGTAAAATTGGGGGGGTCAGCTTATATTCGGGTCGGCTTATACTTGAGTATATACGGTAATCCATTTCTTTAAAACTGATTTGGTTCTTGTTGTTTGGTATGTTGTCTGACTCTGAAGTGACAGGAAGAGAAGAAGAAATATGAATAAGAAGTACGAGATCTAGAAAATTAGACATTGTTACAGTTTCCAACTCCTTTCCACCTACAATGTAGTTTGCTTGTTTGTTTGTTCATTTATTTTTTAAAAATCATATGACCACCCACTCACACTCAGGGACTCTGGGTGGCTTACAAAATATAAAAAAACCCAATATACAACCTTAAAAATAATAACCCCCCACACTTATCTTCCTTCTTTTTACATCAAGGCTTATTCTACTTTTAGAGAAAGCAAGGCAGCCATCTCTTAGTAAACAGGAACAAACTGAAGTATGTATGCCACACAGTCTAAGATATAAAGTATAATCTGTATGTTTTGTACCAATTATATTATAAAGTATAATCTGAGAAAGAATGGAGTGGAGGAAATGCCATCTTGTCTCCTGAGTACAATTTCTTGGGATGGCCCAAGATGAATCACCTGAGAACCAGGTGTTCACGAACCCCCTTGAAAGCTTTGATGCAATGTCCCCAAACCTCCCAAGGTTATTACCAAATGATAGTTACTGATAGACAGAAGTTGAAAGCAAATACATAACTTGAAGTCCATCACACTATTTATTTATTTATTTATTTATTTATTTATTTATTTATTTTTATTCATTCATTCATTCATTTTGTTTGTCAAACATGTACAAGATAGCAGGTATAGGTATAAACATAAATATAAACAGAGAAAATAAATGCAGATAAATGGGGACAGTAAGACAGGGACGGTAGGCACGCTGGTGCGCTTATGCACCCCCCCTTTACGGACCTCTTTAAGAATGGGGTGAGGTCCATGGTAGACAGTTTGAGGTTGAAGCTGTGAGGGTTTGAGGCTATAAAAACTAAGTTGGGTAGAGCATTCCAGGCGTTGACCACTCTGTTGCTGAAGTCGTATTTTCTGCAATTGAGTTTGGAGCGGTTTACCTTGAGTTCGTATCGATTGTTTGCCCATGTATTATTACGGTTGAGCTAACCATATTTGGTTTCCATTAGACTAGGATGTAAATGAAGTGAAATCACACAATCACTAATTAGGGAGCATAGCACTTAGCCTGTCACTCAAACATCCATGTGCAGACCACAGCTCTCTACAAATTGTGCTGTCCTGGTATTAATTTTCCTTGTAGCCTGGATTGTTCAGGAACCTCTAAAACAACATGACAGTAATCCATGTTACAACCTTTCTTTCTCCCCATTCATCTCTTCATACATTGACAACCTCTGCTGTCTGTTCGTCTGATGGATGAGTATTTTCTGAGACTATGTTGGGCCTGCCAGTATTCTAGCAGGCAACAGGATCAATAAGAGGACATAGCAGCAAGTCTTTCTTCATTCGGGCAGCTGGATTAACATGGTGGCACAATGATCACTCTTCCATTGCATCAGGTAGTGGCAAGACCGCATGTTGTCTTTCCTTCCTAGTGCTATGATGGACAAAAATAACAGTGATCAGGCCAATTATCCTTCCCAGCGAAGGGATTCTATGCGAGAGCCCTTGTTTAGGTAGGCAGCAAGGGTCCTGAAAAAGGAGCAGTAGGAAGAAATAAAAGCTATCCGTGAGATTGTGATGGAATTGATGGCGGGGCAGATGATACAGCTCATTGACTATAAACCAAGAACGTAGTAAACTGATGGCATAAAAAGACCTAGTGGTCTATAAAGTCCACCTTTTGAGTTTTTAGATTTTTTTTAAAAAAATAATTTTTATGGGTTGATGGGGATATGTTTATCCCACACATGTTTAAACTCAGTTACCCACTATCTCTGCTGGAAGTTGGTTCCAAGCCTCCTTTCCCCATGGCTTTGAAGTTGGTTCCACAGAAAGAGTAGTGGAAACTTGGAACCAACTTCAAACCCATGGGGGAAGGACAGGTTTCAGAAGAAAGAATAGATGGCAACTGGTGGATACAGAAAGATTGGAAAATAAATTACAAGCAACATAGGAATGCATTTATATAGCTTTATCCTTGAACACAAGATTTTTTTTTCTTGCTAACAGAAGAACAGTCCTCTTTCTTCTTTTTCATTTGGACCAGAGTTCTGACATAACTGAGCATTGTGCATATTGGATTGAACTTGGATAGGATTCTTTAGCCATCATTGTACCGCCTGCCCCACCCCTCAAAAACTTACTATTTTTGATAGAATGTCTTTTGTATAATAGACATTTCAAGCAATGGGAACATTAGGGTCATTTGGCAGGATTCAAATGTTAAAGGACTCTCTTATGGGCCATTTACAGAAGGGAAGAAGGAGAAATGATGCAATCAAAAGGTAGAACAACAATATTTAAACTTCAAAAAAAGGTTTTAATTTTTATATTACTTGGACTCAAAAGGAGGAGATTGCTATGGGACTATGGACATATGAGCAGAAGGAGTTGGTAGTAGAGAAAGTGATAGGTGTGTGGAAAGAACAGCGGCCATCCTGTTTTGGCAATGCCACAGTGGCTTATCCTGGGTTTGACTGTATGACTGCAAACCCTGCAGGAGCTCAAGGGATTACGTGGCTGCAGCGGCAGGTTAATATTTAAGATGCCAAGAAAAAGAAAGAATGAAGGACTATGCACAGGCAGACATGCTGAGAAATTAAGGTTAAGATGGAAAGTTTGCCATAAAAACAAAATGACATCTGAGTAAAACTAAAAAGGAAGGGTCAAAACTGCATGTAAAGTGTGAGTGGAGAAGGAAAAAAATGTGACAGGCTCTCGGCACACAGCATTAGCAGCCAACGGGAGCAAAAAGCCACCACATCCTATAAATAAAAAGCTTTCGCAGTCTCCACAGTGGCTTTTCCCACAGCCTTTCTCTCTCTCCGCTGCTGTGTAGGTTGGTAGCAAAAAGTTGCAAAAGGCAATCAAATAGTACTTTATACAGCAAAGTGGGGGGGGGGAGAACCCACAGGTTAAATATACGTGTTATAAGATTCAAAAGGAAAGAGGAGGATTGGGCTTCCCTGATTTGAAATTGTATTTTACAGCTTGCTGTTTTTGTCTGGAGGGGGACTGTTGAGAAATGGAAGGCTTTTAGAATTGGAAGGATGTGACCTGAAATTTGGGTGTCATGGATATTTGTGGTATGATAAAGTCAAGATTTGGGGGGGGGGGTTGCACTCATGTTAGAAACACTGAGGCCCATCTGGGTTGAAAGGATTAGCCGGTGACATCACCATCACCCTGGGAACACCCAGTTGGGGGCAGGAACTGGAGTATCCCTGGCAGGGACTGGAATGAAGGACAAGAGCTTAATCCTACCCCACAGCAGCTGTCAGGTTTTGTACATGGGTTTACTAAGCTGCTGCCCAACTTCTCAACCTTTTAAGCCACCATGTTCCCAAGCCAAGGTTAATGTAGAATTTAAAGAGCACTATGTTACACGCAGTGGCTCAGTGGCTAAGACACTGAGCTTGTCAATCGAAAGGTCAGCAGTTCAGTGGTTTGAATCCCTAGTGCTGCGTAATGGGGTGAGCTCTTGTTACTTGTCCCAGCTTCTGCCAACCTAGCAGTTCGAAAGCACATAAAAAATGCAAGTAGAAAAATAGGGACCACCTTTTGTGGGAAGGTAACAGAGTTCCGTGTGCCTTTGGCATTTAGTCATGCCAGCCACATGACCACGGAGATGTCTTTGGACCACGTTGGCTCTTTGGCTTTGAAACGGAGATGACCACTGCCCCCTAGAGTCGGGAATGGCTAGCACATATGTGCGAGGGGAACCTTTTTTTTTTATAAGAAAAGTTTTATTGGTTAAAAATATACAATATTATAATTTACAATATGTTGAATTTTCAATATCTTTATAGAAAAGATATTTAAATTATTATTTTCTCTTTTTTAAATTCTCACACAACAAACGTTATTATGTTAAATCAAAACAAACAACTGGAATATATAAAAGTTATGTAAGCAAAGAAAGCCAATAGCCAAAATATTATACAAAGTACAGTGAAAAGAAGGAGTAAAAAGAGATATAAAAAAAAAACCATTAGATAATAGATTCCCCTCCTTTCTTCATTTCCTAGTTCTAGCTCTTAAAACCATGGCCTGGCCTCCCCCCTCCTCCCGGGACGCCACAGCCCCGCCCGCCCCCGCTCCTTGTTCATCTAATACTTCCCCCTCTTCAGCTCCTGTATCTTCTCCCTCTAGGAAGGACTTATGCTGCTCAAAAAAGGCCTTAGCCTCCGCTACGTTATTAATTTTCTTCCTACTGTCCTTCCAGAAAATCATCAAACCCTCTGGAATCAACCACCTAAAGCCTACTCCCTTAAGGTACAGCTTGTTTGATAAAAAATAATATTTTCTCCTTAATTCTCGTACCTGTCTGGGAATCTGCTTTAGGATGGTGACCTCCTTGCCCCTGTACACCAGTGCCCCCAGTCTTTGTTTTCTCAATATCTCATCTCTCAGTTCCCTTCTTACAAATTTAATATGAATCTCTCTTGGTAAATTATGTAAAATTGCAAATTGTGAGTTTACTCTATACACCAAATCCACATCCCTTCCAATAGACTCCAAATCTCTTTCAAGAAATTCACCCAACATTTTGACCATCACTTCTCTCAAGTTTTCCTGGTCAAGTTGTTCCACGTTTTGAAACCTGAGAAAATAAGACATTTTATCTAATTGTAAAGTTAGCATTGCATTTCCTCTCCCTTCTTCCACCCGCTGGAGTGCCCATACCTCCCCCTCCAGACCCCCCATCTTCTTCTTATTTTGCTCTGCCAGCTGTTGAACATCATTTAAATCTTTTTTCGTAAGTGTCATTTCAGATTTGATTTCAGATAATCCTTTTTGCAAATCATCCAACTTATCCAATTTCTGATCCAATTTTGCCAGTCTTTCCAAAAATTTTTCCATGTCAGCTGCTGTTGTTTTGTGGCCCTTGGCCATCTTACAATGATAGAAGATGGAAAATCCCAAAAAACAAGCCTCCAGGAAAGAAAGAGAAAGAGGGATTGACAGTCGGTGTAATTTTTCCAAGGGAACCTTTACCTTTTTATGTTAGACATAATATTTACAAATCCAGGTTGTGCCCAAAAACCTCTTTATGACATTCAGAACAGGAAGCGTTTTATAGATTAGAAATAATAGGCAAAAACAAGTAGTTAACATACTGGGAGTTACTAGAATTATGCCAAAGGAAATGCAAAATAAAATCAAGAGAACAACTGATGGCAGAAGGATATAGTTGTTAAAGGTTTTCCAATTTCCAGTTATTAGAAAGATTCAAAGTAGACAAAAGAATTAATGGCACTGAATGTCCTAAAGTTGACTTTGAAATAGAATAAATATGATGAACATTCAATTGCTAAAATGTGTAGATTTTTATTGAAATTTGAAACAGAAGAACAAGTGCAAATGGCAATCAGGTTATAGTAGTACCTTAAATAAAGTTTAATGGCATCTTTCACTCTGTCTTTTACAATGTCAATCATCTTAAATTTTAGCTCTTCCAATACTCATCTAGCTTAAATTGACAGCTTTTAAAAAGGGCTAAATGTAAAGGCAAAATGCTTTGAATACTTAGTACCCAAAATCAGTATTCATTTGCTGATCAGATTAACATCTTGGTTAATTTAAGCAAATCAAACTTTCCAGATTTAGTTATTTTTCAGTATACCTAAAAAGTGCTGGGTTATTCTTTTTGTATAAGTGCACAGTGTATTGTAATTATTTACTGAATAATTTTACTAGCTCAACATGTTCATGTAAACCTTGCCACAAAATTCAATTGAGTCAATAGAGATGAAAACTGCAAGAAAAGCACTTTCTCTTTAGACAATGGGCCAGAGGTTTTTCAGATTTTCTTTTAATTTGGCTACAATTTACTTTGAAATAATATTGTCTTTCTAGAAAAGGAAGACGTATCTCTAACTTTAAAACAGTACTGTACTCAGAATTTAATTTTTATATTTCCAGCCAGATGCTAAATAATTTGATAGTCCCAATTTGAAAACATACATAATTCAGATTTAGCATGTATATTTTGGCATAGCTTGATGGGCTTCTGTGAAGAAATCCAAGTTTGACTCCAGTTTGGAATCCAATCCAATCCAATCCAAAGCTAGTTCTGAATTAACAAAAATCCATTGATTGCTATTATAAATATACTATAAAATTGATGAAAGATTTTCTCTAGAGAATTGTTGTGCTTAACTCTAACATTTAATCTAATTTCATTAATCTTCTGTGAAATATAATTAATGATAAGGGTAATTAATTTAAGCATTACGGAAGTGAAGGTAGTTTGTTTAGCTCCCTTGCTTCATTGTGACGTCTATTAGTCAAAAGTAGCAAAGTAAAAAAAAGAACATGTAAACATACCATGACCCATTCCAATTAGTTATTTTCACCTGAAAATACTGAAATGTTTCACCCACATTTGTTTGTGCAAATGTTTGCTGAACTCAGGTTTTGGCTGTCTTCCAGAAACAATTCATAGAAATCTGGGCATCTAGTAGTTGGAAAGATTATAGTTTTACTATGTAGAGAAGAGAAGACTTATTTAGGCCTCCTGAGAAATCAAGGTACCTTCCATATCCCTGTTTTTTTAATCAGCTCTTTACTTAAAGAATAGGATGTGTTAGCACTTTTTGTTTTTTCTTATGAAGTTTTTTTGAATGAATGAAAGCAGTGACATTTCTCAGAACAATCAATTGAGTATTCATGAATAATATCATTTTTGAGGAAGTAGCGTTCTGAATATTTGTAGTGCAGGAAGTGAATTTGGGGACTTGGCTATATGGAATCCATACTGGGATGTACTCAGGTCATAGTGAATCTGACCAGGATTTGTCCTTTTGTGGAGTTCTTGGTGCTCTCTAATGGGTGATTGCTCTTTTGCAAGCTTGCAGGGTTTTGCAAGGTTACTAGCTTGCAGACATTTTACTACCCAACTAGATAATATCATCAATTCTATTGAGTGTGGGGTTTGCTCCCTGTTTATATACTAATTTGCTCTGCCAGTGTGCTTTTTCTCCTTGGTAGAGATTCTGGTTCCTGTCAGCCAACATTTCTTGGCTGATGGAACCTGCAATATGCCCAACCTGCTGGACCAGATTGGACAAGTAGAAACTATGAGGAAAAGATGGTCCCTTAGGTAACCTGGTCTCAAGTCATTTAGGGTTGACAACCAGAACCTTGAATTCCACCTAGAAATATATCAATAACCAATGCAGCTTATGCAATAGTAGCTTATATATATAGCTTATGCTATATGTGTTGCCTATCCAGCACTATTTACTACCTATGCAGCTGCATTCTGTACCAGTCGAAGACGCATGCAGGGTGCTTTGTAGTAGTCCAAACAAGAGGTTACACAGGCATAGGTGATGGTGAGCAGAACCTTGGGTCCAGGAATAGGTGCAACTGGTGCACTACCTGAAGGTGTGCAAAGGCCCCCCTAGCCATGAGTGCCACCATGACTGAGCAGGAGCCATTAGTCTAAGAGTAACAAATATTTGGTATCAAGTGCCATTGAGAGGTCCAGACGAGCCAAGATGGATGCACTATCCTTGTCTTGCTGTCATCATAGTTGTCCAGATTCATTTTTGTTTCCTTCTTAGCTTTTTCATTGCCTCTTTTGAATGGTGTGTAAATGTTTATTTCTATGTGTCTATTGATGGCTGATATATCTAAATGCCAAGCTTCCAGGTCTTCCCTACTGTTATTTATTTATGTATTTAACTTAATCTAGGATGCTCACAGTTTCCCATTTGAAGCTATGGTTAAGTCTGTCCATGTGTTGTGAGATTAAGGAGTTTTCATCACGTCTTCTGACTGTTAGTTGGTGTTCATGGATGTGCTCTGCTAGTCTTCTGCCAGTCTGTCCTACACAGTGGCTGTTAATGAATTCTTGTTTTCTTTAGTTCCAAGGTGGCTTTTTAAAAAAATCATATAATCACTTGTGAACCTGTTCAGATTTCCCATTAGGAAGATACAATGAGGAAGTTCTTCCCTCTGGAGCCTTTTCAGGTGAGAAAGGGGAGGGAGCTGGGGAGGCTGCAGAAGGATGAGAAAGTATAATAGAACTGAAAACAGCAACAGACTCCATTCCCACCTTCCTGTCTTCAAAACAAGCTCATGCAAGTGGCAAAAATCAATTCAAAAGAAAATGCACTGAGGGTGAGAAAGTCGACTGAGGCGTATTTCTCAAGGAAGAGAGATTTCAGCATACAATGAATGCAAATGCAAGTGAACCCTTGTGGTTAAACAATAAAAGAAGAAGGCTCGTCTGGCATTTGAGATGTCCCAGTGCCCAATTTATTAATTTCTTTTTTTGTGCATATGTTATGGATACATTTTATTTTTCTGACATGGTCAGCTCCTAAATAACTCATTTTCAATGGCATTTCTGGTCATTTAATTAGCTTTGTTGATAAGAGTAATCATTCCGAATCCTTCGAGAAGTTCTTGGTGGTTTTCCGAACGCAAAATACTCCCCACTGTCTGGCCTTAACCAGCTCCACATGATGTTTTCACTGATAAGTCATCAAAGTTTATTAACTCAGGAAATGACAAACGCCAGCAGTGCTCCCTTACTTATGCATACCTTCTTTTTTTTTTTTGCACTTTTGCATATTTTTAAAACCTTAGCTTTAAGGTTTAAACCTATCCTTAGTTTTTGGGATCCTTTTGTCTCCTGTGTGATACTGTAATCCATCAACATTCAGCTGTAGTCTGTTAGTGCTAATTGGATAAATATCTTATTTCTGTAGTATAGTAATAGTAATCTCTCATTACTATTTCAGTTTTAAAATGTAGATGGGGAAATGAATTATTAAACAGTCCCTATATCTAATCCTCTCTGCCTGTGGGATCAGAGAGAGAAGAAGCATTTTCTTCTTAATCTGCAGTCTCTCTTCTTCTGACTTGTCTATCTATGCTTTTTTTCCCTTTCTCATTCATTTTTTAAAACCCATGCTTAATTTTTTTTAGTAATCAATGGTTTCCAGTTGCTTTTTACCTTAACATCAGCTGTGAACTGCCAAGCTCAAGGATAAAGTCCCTGTTTGATGTTAGCTAATCCCTGATAATATTTTGATCTGATAAAATGTCACCACGATCTGAGTGCACCCCTTTTTGAAGGCTGGCAGCTGTAGGTAACTATCATAAAATATGCTCTGAATTACATGCTGGTGGAAGATAGGTATAGATATGGTCAAAACAGAAGGTCCGGGATTTCTTTTTAACTCTACGTTTCATAAATTCTACCTATCTTGAATCAGAATTTGTTTCCTCCATCCACCCTGTCCACCTTACGTAATCATGGACAATTACATTTATTTTAATATATATTTTCAGTAAATAGTAGTTTCAAAGTAAAAGCTAGGACTGCAAACAAATTTTTAGAGAACCAAGATCATGCATAGGTTTTTCTGCAAATTTAAAATGCAAAATGGAGAACTCACTGAGCAAGCAACGTTTTATGTTGGAGTTCAGCTGAAGAGAGGGAAGAGTGGAGGAACTAAGGAACTGGAGACTGCTGACATACTGTAGCTGCTGCTATTTCCCGATTGCTGTTTGTTGTCCCTTGACTACTATGATTAATCACTGTGTTTCTGATTGCTGCTGATATGCATGGGAGTTTGGATCATGGAACATATAGAAAAACTCCAAACAATTACAAGTATTTGGACAGTGAGGAAAGCCTCGTGGTGATCTCCAAGGAACAGGCAATGCTTGTCCTCCTGTCTAAAGAGAACGAAGCTACTGGAAATCCATGTTTGTATCTTTCTTGGAGGAGAAGTAAAAAGGCCTTGAAAAGAGTGGTTCTACACTACACCTTACCCAAGGCAGGTGAGAAATTCTGGAAAGAAGAGGTGAATTAAATGCCACAGAACAAGAAGAAAACAAACAAAAACATGTATCTCAGAGATAGAATAGAATTAGGAGTTACCCAGTGCCAATGGAACTTAGTATCAGTGTCTTGTTGTAGAACTCAAGCCACAAATATCTGGGCAGTCTTACCAAGCCCAGTTTCATGGAACAGGGCTGGAGATGTGCTCCCCCACCCATGGGACAAAGAAGCTCAAGAGCCATTTGGAGGAAGAAGAAATACAATATGATGTTAATTCCATGTTGAGAGAAATACTTAAGACTGCAAGCACAGAGTTAGAATGTCATTGTGGGAAGTATATTGCCTTCCCAGTTACCTATGTCCAGGATATAGGAGACAGACTGCCAAATTTCTGTTCAAATCAGACTGTTCAAATCTTAGAAAATTATCCCTTCCTATTGATTCATATGGGATGAATAAAACAACCAGAAGAATCCTTGAATATTTCTCAGGAGACTGTAAGAAGGGAAAATACTGGAAGCACAAATAGTGCTTTCATCAAACCTTCCAACTGAAGATCATTGTACTAGAAGGGAGAACAGTGGAACTGAACATTTAATGATATAGATGGTATCACCATGTTTTCCTTGACTACTGAGTTCCTAACGGTAGGCTGCTGGCAAGAGATAAGCTATATCTTAAGAAAGCTGAATAGGATGTGTTGTAGCGCGGGAATAACGAGAGGTACAAGCAGGCTAGTGACAACAGCTCTTTAATACAGGGTGAGACTTCAGCAAAGAAACACTGGCGACAGCCCCCCTTATATACAGTTCTGAAACACCTGCTAACCAATCACAAACAGTTCCCAATTCAAATCTCCCGCTCAAATAGATATAGACATAACACCCCTCCATTCCCAGAAAACACTTAGTCTACCAATTTACATTTTTACATACAAAATCATGCAGGTGACCTGGGTGTGATCTCACTCTGGTTGACCTGCGCAGTTCAGTTGTTGGTGAAGCATCGAGCCGGTCAGAGGGGCCTGTTGCCTCTCCTGGCTCCGCCAATGGAACCTCCTGGATTTCTCCTGAGGCGTGGTCTTCCCTGGCAGGGAGTGTCGGTTCGATGGGGTGGTGCTGGAGCCTAGGCTTGCCAGATAAGTAATCCGTCTTACTCGGGCTTGAGGTAGCTGTTGTGGGAAAACTTTGGCAGTCAGGGTCAACAATATTTGGATACTCTGAATCTTCACAGTCTAAACATTTCCGCAGTTGATCTATGTGTCTCCTCCAAACCTTCCCTTGCCCTACATCTACCGTATATGATTTAGGGCCGGTGATTCCCACAATTTTCCCGGCAACCCAAAGTGGCCCATTGGCATAATTCCTAGCGAACACTGTGGTGCCTATTTGAAATTGTCGTAGTCCTATTCCTTCCCCTTTAAACGTGTCCTGTAACTGTCTGGCAGTCCTTGTAACAGTCTTTCCATGGTGCTTTGAAAAAGCCCTGGTGCTACGCTAACCCCAAACTGGAGCCTGGTGCATTTAAAGGCCCCTCTGTGAGTTATGATGGTTTGTGCTTCCACCGTAGCGTCATCGACCGGCAGCTGCTGGTACGCCTGCACCAGGTTTAATTTCGCAAAAATTTTGCCGGGCCCCAGGGAATGAAGTAAATGGTGAACAACCAGCACAGGATACACGCTCTGCTGGAGCGCCTTGTTGATGGAACACTTATAGTCGGCGCAGATCCTTATAGTTCTAAGGGAGCGAGGGGCCAGTGGTCATGAGAGGGTTAACTGCTGTATCTGGGCAGATCGAGTCAGACAGTTAGGAAAACTCCGCCCCCTCTTGCTGTCTCCCAGCTTTCTGACTCGATCTGTTCAGATCGCACGCACCCTGTGTTTCTCTGGCTTGGCCTTAACTTACTAATTGGATTGATTCAAAAAGGAAAAAACTTTTTTTAAAAAAATTGGAGGAATATTATTCCAGCCTTTGTGAGCGAGGTGCACCAGCGTGAAGGGCTTCGGTCCGAAACCGCTGGGGACCTTCAGGTCCAAGGGGATTGAGGCTTCCTCTCTTCAGCCTCTCCCCTCTGCAGCGCGACGGGCTCACGCCCAAGCCCGCTGTTGGAGCCAATTCTTCGAGGGGGATTCCCCTGACGGGCTCCGTTTGACAGGCGGCTTCCTCGGGCGGCAACCAGCAAGTCGGGGATTCCGGCTTGCTGAAGGCACCTCGCTCGGCGCTCTGTTCTCCTGTCAGCGCCTGGCGCCGTCGCCTACAATTGCGACGAGCGCCCTGCCGCCTCGCCCGATTTCACCATAGGGCGACAGGGGGGATTCCCCTGAATGGATTTGGGCGACTGAGCTAACCAGCAGCTGCCGCCACTATCAGCCGCCATTAGCCGCCGCTGCAGCCTTGCGCTAGCCGCCATTTTAATCGCGCAGCTCCTGGCCAACAAGCCACGCGTTCCTGGGGATTCCCCAAACGCTCATTCAGTGCAGCTGAAGCTCCTTATCAGCTACAGCCGCGACCAGCACGTGGAGGCTCCATCAACGCTCCGATTGCAGGTAAAGAATCCCAGCGATCTGTGGCATGGCGACCCGCCCTTCTAAGACCTCAAAACGCCACACCTCGGCTGATTCCCACCCAGCCTCCCCTGAACGAGCCAAAAAACCTAAGAAGGCCTCCTCTAAGGAGGACAAGGCAGCCGCGGCTCGCGCCAAGGAGGAGCTACGACTCCACCAGGCCATAGAGAGATCTATACAGAAGGCCCTAAGGGAGGCTTCCATCAGGGAGTTTTCCTCTTCCCCTGCTCCGGGACCTCCTGACCTGGGCCTTGCGCCCTCTGCGCCTCCAACCTCTATCCCACCAGCAGAGCCGTTGGAACCATCTTCTGAGGTCCCCCCCTTGTCCCCCGTTGGTGGGGCTCATGTCCTTCCCCCCCCCAAGGGGAGGTTCGAGAAGCTCTGTTTGGGCATCAGTCTGAGGCTTCTCCACCAAGGGCTCCAGAACCGGCACCCACAGTGTTCCAGGGGGAGGAGGCTTCATCCACCCCCACTATCCCCCCTCACATGGTGGCATTTATCCAGGAGGCTATCCAGAAAGGGGTTCAGGCCGAATTACAGCGCAGGACCTCCTCTTGGGTCTCAGGCGCTGCCGGCTCCCACATGGAAAGGGAAGGTTCTGGTCTCGATGAAGGCCATTTTTCAACTGCCGCTGCGCCTTCTGTCCATTCCACGGGCAACCATTCCTTAGCGGAGGAAGAAGCCCGTGAGGGAGACCTGTCTGACGACGATGATCTCACACCGGATCAACCGTCATTCGTGGGCCTCTTTAAGCCACAGTTGTTCCGGTCCCTTCTACATAAAGCAAAGTTAACCACGGGGTTGGGGGCCCCACCAACCTCAGCTTCTCCGGGGGAGGGACCAGGCCCTTCAGTTCCCCTTTTCGAGGAGCCGGTGGTTGAGACAGAGGAAATACCAGGGCCCAAGTTATTTAGAGAGGTTTTAAAGAAGCAATGGTCCTCTCCAGCCTCGGGGCCTAACCCCAACCAGCTGGACAGACGCTTATACAATCTGGCCCCTGAACTGGCCTCCCTACTTCAGATCCCTAGCGTGGATCCTCCGGTGGCGGCTCTATCGGCCCATTCCAATCTGGCTTGCCCCCCGGAAGAGAACCTCCGCCCGGAGGACAAGAGGCTCGAACAGTCCTTGGTTAAATCACATCAGGCCTCTGCCTGGGCCGTTAAATCAGCCATGGCATCCTCATTCTTTAATCGGGCTGCAATACTGTGGCTCCGTCAGTTGCAGGCGAGGCTCCCAGTCTCTGACACCAGGTCCCACCAGGACCTCAATAAGATCTTGGCTACCCTGGAGTTCTCTGCGGATGCAACACTTAATTCTTCCCGCTTCGCGGCCAAGGCTATTGGCTCCTCGGTCACTTCTCGCCGATTATTGTGGCTCCGCAATTGGCAGGCGGATGCCAAATCTAAGTGGCGCCTGGCCACGTCCTCCTTTGAAGGTCCTTCCCTGTTTGGGGCGCCCTTGGAACCTCTACTCATAGAGACTAAGGATAAAAGACGTATCCTTCCCAATGTTTCCAGGAGGTCTGATCAGCGTTTTCCCTCTGGACAGTTTCGTTCCTTTCGCTCCTTTGACTCCTCTCTCGGGGGCTCCCGGTCACTTAGGGGTTTCCCCCCTCGTTCCCGACCCCCAGATCGCCAGACATTCCAATCCCAAAGGGGCCACTTCAAACGCCCCTTCCGTGGGGGCCGCGGGCGTCCTTCCCGCAGGTCCCGATAACTGCACGTCTGGGTTTCCCATTGGGGGCCGCCTGGCGCTCTTCGCCAGCCAGTGGGAAGCCACCTCAACAGACGCTTGGGTCAGGGAAACGGTCAGGTGGGGCCTCTCCCTGGAATTGCTCTCCACCCCTCCCGACAGGTTCCTCCGATGCCCCATTGCTCGGGATCGGCAGAAACGGCTCCTGCTGAACGAGGCCATCAAACACCTTTTAGACATCCGGGCCATTGAGCCTGTTCCACAGGAGCAGCACGGACAAGGTTTTTACTCCCACCTGTTCGTCGTTCAGAAATCCTCGGGAGGCTGGAGAGCCATTCTTGACCTCAAGTCTTTGAACCGCTGGATCGTTTACCGGCGGTTCAAGATGCAGTCCCTCCAATCCATCCTGGAGGGCATCAGATTAGGGGACTTCCTCTCGTCCATTGACTTGACGGAGGCTTATTTGCACGTCCCCATTCATCCGGCCTATTCTAAATTTCTCCGGTTTTGTTATGCGGGCCGCCACTACCAGTATCGCGCCCTTCCATTTGGCCTTTCCTCGGCTCCCCGAGTGTTTACAAAATTAATGGCCGCCCTTGCGGCTCACCTCCGAGCCTTTCCGGTTCGCATACAATGCTATCTCGACGACCTCCTTATTCAGTCGTGCTCGGAGGCCCGGGCGCTTCAGGACCTGGACTCCACCCTCCAGGTCCTGACGGCTCACGGTTTCTCGATTAATACGGAAAAGAGCCATCTGGTACCCACGACCCGCATCCAACACCTCGGGACTGTCATCGATACGGTTGAGTGTAAGGTCTACCTTTCCGAGGAGCGCCTGACCAGCCTGCGGTCTCTGGTCAGGTCCGTCTCTCAGGGGACTCCGGTCTCCCTGGCGACTCTTTCCCACCTCCTCGGTAAGATGGTATCTTGCATTGGCATCGTACCATGGGCCCGTCTCCACTGCAGGCCCCTGCAGTGGTTTCTCCTCCCGTATCAGCGATCCCGGATTTCGGCCTCCAACCAAATTGTTCACCTTAACTCACCTGTCCTCAAGTCCCTCCGATGGTGGTCCTCCCGGTCCCTCTACAAGGGGAGGGAATTCAGGGAGCCCAACCAGGTCATTCTAACCACAGATGCCAGTCTTCAGGGCTGGGGGGCGCACATACACGGGCGCATGGCCCAGGGCCTTTGGTCCCCCCTGGATCGCTCCCAGAACATAAACTGGTTGGAGCTTCGAGCCATTCACCTGGCGCTTCGAATCTTCGAACCCGAAGTCAAGGACCGCCACGTACTCGTCCGCACGGACAACGTAGCCGCCAAGGCCCACGTAAATCGACTCGGAGGGACCCGTTCTCACCGCCTCATGGCGGAGTCCAACAGTCTAGGAACCTGGGCGGAAGCCAACCTGAAATCCCTGCGGGCATCCCACATCTAGGGCCTCGCCAACTCCCAGGCCGATTGGCTCAGCCGCTCTCCCCTGGACCACGCCGAGTGGCAACTCGACCCAGCGATCTTCCGCCGGATAGCTCACCACTTCGGCTCACCATCAGTGGACCTGTTTGCAACTCGGACCAATCGACAGACGGCTCGGTTCATCTCCCGGTTTCCAGATCCGCTAGCGGAAGCGACCGATGCCCTGCACTGCCCGTGGCCACGGGGCCTTCTCTATGCCTTCCCCCCCCTTCCCCTCCTATCCAGGGTCGTCCAGAAACTCCTGGAGGAACGAGCGGAGCTGATACTGGTTGCGCCTCACTGGCCACGTCGGCCCTGGTTTGCCGACCTTCAGGCACTTTCGATTCAACCTCCTTGGCGCATTCCACTCGCCGAAGGCATTCTACACCAGGGCTCTCTCCATCATCCGGACGCTGCATGGCTCCAACTGACCGCTTGGCGGTTGAGCGGCAGCTCCTGACAGAATGTCTCCTGCCCGGGCCCGTGGTCAACACCATCTTGGCGGCTCGTCGCCCGGCCACGATCCGTATCTACGGGGCTACTTGGCGCTCCTTCGCGCGGTGGACCGCATCGCTGGGGCTGGACCCAAGGTCAGCATCGACCAAACAGGTACTGATTTTTCTGCAGAAGGGGTTGGACTCCGGGCTCGCCCCCAACACTTTACGCAGGCAAGTGGCTGCTCTGTCCTCTATTCTTTGTTGGGGGGCTCGCCATTCACTAGCCCACCGGCCTCTTATCCGGCAGTTCCTGAAGGGGGCCTCTAATCTCCGCCCAGCGCCTATTCACCGCTACCCCACTTGGGATCTCCCGAAGGTGTTAGACGCCCTCACAAGAGCTCCCTTCGAACCTGTACGTACGGTGGGCCTTCGCTTCCTCTCCTACAAGGTGGCCTTCCTCATAGCTATCACCTCCGCCAGGCGAATTTCGGAGCTGGCGGCTCTATCCACGAGAGCTGACCTTTGCGTATTCCACACAGATAGAGTGGTTTTGCGCCTGGACCCCACCTTTATCCCCAAGGTGAACTCCACGTTCCACCGGTCCCAGGAAGTAGTCTTGCCCGACTTTTGTCCCAACCCTGCCCACCCCAGGGAGCGGGTATGGCACACCCTAGATGTTCGCCGCGCCCTACGCATTTATCTGCGGCGTACAGCTCCATTCCGTAGGTCGGAGGCTCTCTTCCTTTCCTTCCAGCCCTCCTCCCTGGGATCCAAGGTCTCCTCTTCCACAATTGGTCGCTGGTTGCGAGCGACCATCGCTTCGGCCTACGAGTCGCAATCCCTTCCTATACCTAGGCGCATCACCGCCCATTCCACTCGGGCCGCAGCCACATCTGTGGCTTGGGCTACTCAAGCATCTCTACTGGAGGTTTGTAGGGCGGCCACTTGGGCGTCACCGACGCCCTTTATCCGTCACTACAAGGTTGACCGCTTTGCATCTGCGGAGGCGGCTTTTGGCCGTCGGGTACTCCAACAGGTCTGTGCGGGCCAGGATATCACGTCCCCAGCGGGTCCCTCCCTGTAGATTGAGGGCTTTGGCACGTCCCTCTCATGACCACTGGCCCCTCGCTCCCTTAGAAAGGGCGTTGTCTTACCTGAACGCCCGTTCTGAGGGCCGAGGGGCCAGTGGTCATTCCCTCCCTTTCTTCCGTGGGTACGTGTGGCCTGGCCACTTTTCTTTCTCTACTTTGTTTCCAGGTCCTTGGGTGCATCGTCAGACTTCTCATCTCTCGTCCGAAAGCTGGGAGACAGCAAGAGGGGGCGGAGTTTTCCTAACTGTCTGACTCGATCTGCCCAGATACAGCAGTTAACCCTCTCATGACCACTGGCCCCTCGGCCCTCAGAACGGGCGTTCAGGTAAGACAACGCCCTATCCATCTGACTTGACTGGCGTGACAATAGGGGTCTCCCACTTAGCGTGATCTACTGGAATCAGGATCCCCTGCCTAATTAGTTTGTCCAGCTCTGTGTCAATTTTGGGTTTCAAAGCAAGTGGCACCCATCTCGGTTTGAGCCTAATTGGGGCTACCTGAGGGTCTAAATTAAAGGAAATAGGGGTCCCCACGTACTTGCCCAGTGCCTCTCCAAAAACGTCCTGGAATTCGTGCAGGAGGCTGTCCTTGGGAGATGGTCCACTGAGGCTGTGAACGCCTGTGAACCCCATGCCAAGGGCTCAGAACCAAATGAGGCCCAGGAGACTCGGTAGCAGCTTGCTGATGATCATCAGGGGTAACGATTCTCAAAACTCGCCGTAGGTGACCCGGAACGTGCCCACACCTTCCACTGGAACTCGGTTTCCTTGATAGTCGAGGAGGCGAACTCATTGTCGTGACAGCTGGCTTCTCTTGAATGTAGGGAAAAGAATCTTTAGCGTTGTCCAAAACATGATAGATAAAGCTGACCCGTTATCGATCTCCATTTCGCCTGGCTTTCTGTAGATTTCTACCCAGATATGTACTTTTTCTTCTGCAGCCGTCCTGGCTTGGCCTATTCTCGTGCTGTAGGCTTCCCGCTTTTGATTTTTGCCCCGTTTTTCAATGCCACCATTTCTGGTTGGCTGTTTTGAGCGCGTTGGCTCTGATTGGTTGTGGCGGTCACGTGGCTTGCTGCCGCTCGGAAATGGAGCTCTACAGACTCTTGCCAAATGTCCTTTTTTCTCGCAGTGCCTGCAAACGGTGTCTCTGAATTTACAAGTCTATCTTTCGTGAGCCCCACCACAGCTAGAACAGTTTTCTCGGCGGCTATTTTGCCCGTTTTTTTTTCTTTTCGACGTGGAAGACGTCCTCGTCCGACTCTTCCTCGGTACTGGTCTGCACTTCTTCTCGGTGTACAGGCGTTGATTTTAGGGTGTCTTTTGCAATTGGCCGGTTGTAAAGCCGGTTGTCTAAGCCAAAGAGGTTGTAAAAAAATGCTTTTAAAAGTAAAAAAGAGGGGCTTCCGGGGTTGCTGCGGACCATCGCTGACGGTCCTTTGAAGACCGCCAGCCCAGCTGCCTGTAAAGAGCCGATTCAGAGGTGTGAAACGGCTCGAAAAAACTCCGACCCAAGAGGACGTCGTGAGGAGAGCCGGCGGCATAAGGTAGAGTCCCCTGTGAGGCCCCCAGAGCGTTTTTTGGTGTTTCTGGGGTGTTAACAGGGTGGGACTCCCTATTCAAGCCGCTGAAGCTCCGGACAGCTGGGAAACTCTGCAAATCGCAGAGCAAGATAGCGCGGCAACTTTCTTATCACCAAACAATAAAAGAAAAAGTTTTGGACTTCCTTTTAAACTGCAAGTATTTAAAGTTTTTTTTCTGAAGTTTTTGGAGGATTAAAGCAATTTGGAACAGAAAAGGAAAGTGTGGGGAAAAAAATGGCGTTTGCTTTTAGCGAAGAACAGCTGAAAGCGAAAGTAATTTGAGCTGTGTAGCTGGTTACATTCTATTAGTTACAAATCCGGCTGGAAGGAAAAGCTTTTTTTTTTCTTTAAAAGAAAATAAAGAAAAAAAAAGCATCAATTGACTGTTTTAGACCTGACTGAATCTGGAGAATTTTTTGGGAAAAGTTGCTAGAATTTGTGGAAAAGGAAGAGCTGTAAAAGGCAAAATGGCAACAAAGCAAGCAGGGGGGGATTCCCCCACTCATAAGCAGAAGCAGCCTCAAACAGCGCAGTTGCAAACTCAGACAAAGGAAGAAAGCTATTATGACCGCATTATTAAAGAAATTCAAAGATCAGAGCAGGAGGTCAAAGGAATTGTTCAAGAGAAATATGAAGCAGTTAAACAGGATATTCAAATAGTTGCTAAAGGCCTGTCTGAGGTAGTGTTGCAGATTGATAAAAAAGTGGATAATCTTGCCTCAGAGATGGAGATCAAATTTAGAGCCTCTGATTCAAGAATGATGGAAATTGAAGAAGTTACACAAAAAATGCAAACTGAGATTACTATGATGCAATTTCGATCAATGGAATATGCTATTAGACTGAGAGGTGTAAAAGAGAACACCAGGGAAGATCTCAGGAAAATTTGTGCAGAGGCTTTGGCAGTTATGTTGAAAGTAGAACCAGATGTGGTTTTGTGTAAGATGGACAAGGCCTACAGAGTTAACTCTCGTGTGGCGGTACAAAGACAACTGCCTAGAGATGTGGTTATATACTTTACAGACAGAAGAATGAGAAATGAAATCTTGCAAAATTCCTTTGTTACAACAGTTCAAGTTGATGGAAGTGAGATTGGAGTTTTTAAAGAATTACCACCCAAAATGTTAAGAGATAGAAAGGATTTTGGATTTTTGGTGGCAGAACTGAAAAGACAGAATATACAATTCAGGTGGGATGCGCCAATAGGTGTAATATTGAGGCTGAGAGGAGTGAGATACCGCCTTAACACTATTGAAAAAGCAGAAGAATTTTATTATAACGTTTTGAAAGCGGGCTCTCTTCCTCCACGCACATCTTCACCAATAGATAAGGAAGTTCAACTACAAGCTGGGATTGATCAAGAAACAGAAGCACAAATAAGGCAGTCGCAAAGGGAGGCAAGAGAGTCAATGGGAGCAGTAGGTGGTGTTGTGGTTGACCCTTTTGCACCATTTGAAGCTTCTCCTTTGGAAGAAATGTCCAAAACCATCACAGAGGAGGCGATGGCTCTTGAACTGACAACATCTAAAATGGAAGAGCAATGTATAACCAGAGCAATGTCTAAACAAATGAAGCAACAGCAGCAAGAATATATTAAGCCACAGCGTGAAAAAAGAACCAAAGATAAGCAGCAAGCTGAAGTCATGGGAGGAGCTAAACCGAAGATTGCTACCGTAGGAGAGAATCTTCAACAATTGCTCTCAAAACTTCAGACAGGGTCAAATGGCACTTAAATTTTTGTCTTGGAATGTTAATGGACTGAACTCTCCACAAAAAAGAAGGAAGATATTTCATTATTTGAAACAATTTCACAATGATGTTATTTGCTTACAGGAGACGCATATAAAATTGCAAGATCAGAAATATTTGATAAATTCAAGATGGGGAACGCAATTTGTTGCTTCAAATTTGGAAAAGAAGAATGGGGTGGTGATGTATATAAATAAAAGATTTGTAGCTAAAACTATAGAAATAGATAAAGATGGAAGATATATTGCAATTGAAATCATTACAGATAATGGACCAATTTTGTTGGTCGGAATATATGCTCCAAACCAGCAGCAGGAAAATTTTTATAAGTTGCTTCATTTAAAAATTTTGGAATGGAATTATTCAACTATTATAATAATGGGTGACTGGAATGGAGTAATCCAACCTAGAATGGATAAAAAAACTACGGCCAAAATAGGGAATAAATTACCACAAGCTTTTTTTGAACTGAAAGAGGATTTGGAATTGAAAGATATTTGGAGAGTTTGTAACCCAAATGAATTGGACTTTACTTTTTACTCAGACAGGCACAAATCCTTTTCCAGGATAGATTTTTTTCTTTTAACTTCTAACTTACTTTCTAAAGTAAAGAAAATAAAGATATTTCCTAGGACTTTGACTGACCACAGTCCGGTCTGGATGGAAATTGAGATGGGCAAAAGAGAAAGAAGATCCTGGAGAGTAAATGAGAATTTATTTAGATATGAAAAAAATATAATTGAACTTAAAAAGCATTTAAAGGAGTTTTTTAAACTGAATTTGAATAAAGGTACCCCTATTGAAACAGTTTGGGACACAGGTAAAGCATATATGCGGGGAGTACTAATTCAAATGAACTCTAAACACAGACAGAATCAACAGAAGAAAAGACTACAACTGGAATCTGAGATAAAAAAGAAAGAACAACAATTGATACAAAAACCAACAGATGGAAAATTGCAAATGGCTATAAAACTTTTGAAGGATCAATTTCAAATGCTTATAGCAGACCAAACGGCAACTAACTTACAATTTGCAAAGCATAATACCTTTTCCAATGCTAACAAACTGGGCAGGTGGTTGGCGTATACTTTGAGGAAGCAAGCATTGACACGAATTATTGATAGTACTGAATATGCTGACAAAGAAGTTTATCAACAAGATCTAATTAAAAAAGCCTTTTTGGAATATTATACTAAGCTATATGCTAAAGATGATATACAGAATATTACTATAGAAGAATATTTAGAAAACAAGAGAGTTTCAAAAATTTCAACGACTCAAAAGAAAAGTTTGGAACAATTGATAACAGTGGAGGAGATCAGTTTTGCTATAAAACAATTAAAAACAGCTAAAGCTCCAGGGACGGATGGCTTAACTGCAATTTACTATAAAACTTTACAAGAAGAAATGATTGAGCATCTTAAAGATTTATTTCGTAATATACAACTAGGAGGTAAGATACCTTCCTCATGGAAAACAGCTTTTGTTTCATTGATCCCGAAAGAAGAATCAGGTCCTAAGAAACCAGAAAATTACAGACCAATATCTTTATTAAACACAGACTATAAAATTTTTGCAAAAGTATTAGCCAACAGATTGATGCCAGTTATTCAAAAGATAATTCATCATGATCAAGCAGGATTTATTGAAGGCAGATATATGAAAGAGAATGTTAGGCAAGTTATAGACTTAATGGACTATCTAGATAAGAATAAACAGATCCCTGCAGTGCTGGTTTTTTTGGATGCGGAAAAAGCCTTTGATCGAGTGAATTGGAACTTTATAATTAAGACTTTGGAAAAAATGGATTTGGGGGAGTGGTTTGTACAAGCGATTGGTGCAATTTATCAAGAGCAAGGTGCGCAACTTATTATAAATGGATGTTTAACACCGAATTTCAATATACAAAAAGGCACCAGACAAGGTTGTCCATTATCCCCGCTATTATTTATTTTAACCTTAGAAGTCTTACTTAATGCAATACGGGACTCGAACTCTTTGACTGGAATAGCTATAAGGCAAGAGGATTATAGAACTAAGGCATTTGCAGACGATCTGGTTGTTACCCTATCACAACCTATGAATTCAATAATTCAGATGAAAAATATTATAGAAGATTATGGCATGGTATCTGGTTTTAGGCTGAACCAGAAGAAAACTAAAATGATTGTCAAAAATCTGACAGAGAGCAAAAAAAAGGAACTGGAAAGAATGGCAGGTTTTGAGATTGTCTCAAAGGTCAAATATTTAGGAGTACAAATCACAGATTCCAATGCTAAACTGTTTCAAAATAACTACGAGGTTCTGTGGCAAAAGATACAAAAAGATATGCAAAACTGGAAGAAACTGCAGCTATCACTGCTTGGAAGAATATCAGCAGTAAAGATGAATGTTTTACCTAGACTTATCTTTTTATTTCAAATGATACCGGTGCTTAAATCTGACAAACCATTGCTAGAATGGCAAAAAGGACTGAATAAATTCATTTGGAATGATAAAAAACCAAGAGTCAAATTGAAAATAATGCAAGATACTCGTGAGAGAGGTGGTCTTAAACTCCCAAACCTTCGACTATATTATGAAGCAACTGCATTGATACAATTAAGTGATTGGTTTGGGAAAACTAAGACAGATTTGTTGAATATAGAAAGTCATGACCTTGTTTGGGGATGGCATGCATACCTATTTTATGATAACAAAGTGGACAAAGTGTTCAATAGTCATCTACTTAGAAATGCCTTGTTGAGAGTCTGGAGGAAGCACCGAATTAATTGGGATTATAAGATTCCGTTTTGGCTGGATCTTGCTGATACCATGTGGAATACAAATATTAAGTCACTCGGGGGTTTCTTATATAAAGAGTTACTTTATTTTGAAGAGGGCAGGTGGCGATTGAAGACTTTGGATATGCTGTTGGAAGAAGGGAAATCGTTGACTTGGTTGCAGTACAATCAACTACAGATGAGATGGAAAGAAGATCAACAAACTGGTTTAATGGAATATGAAGTAGAATTTGTTGAACAGATAAAGCGGACAGGTCCAATGCATATTAAGAGAGTTTATAATGTTTTGTTAGAAAGGGATTCAGAAAATGAGCTAGTTAAAGATTGTATGATTAAATGGGCACAAAATTTCTCTCAACCAGTTATGATGGAAACATGGGAAAAAATATGGGTTCAGAATGTTAAATTTACACAGTCACAAAATCTACGAGAAAATTTTTATAAAATGTTTTATAGGTGGTATTTAGACCCCAAGAAATTGTCTTGTATGTACCCTAATGTGCAGCCAAAATGTTGGAGATGTGATTGTTTAGATGCTACATATTATCACATCTGGTGGACTTGCAGGAAAGTGAGGGCTTTTTGGATAAAAATCTGGTGGGTTATGCAAAATGTTTTAAAGAAAAAAATACAATTTTCTCCGCAATTTTTTCTATTGGGTATAGTTAAAGACTTTACACTGGGTGAAACTAAACTGATTTTGTATATGGTGACAGCAGCTAGGTTGTTGATTGCCCAACATTGGAAGAGTGATGTTTTACCGACTGTTGACCAATGGACTCAGAAGATGGCTGGATTTGTAGAAATGGCAAAGATTTCAGCTTTTTTAAAAGATCAGACGCATGAGAAGTATATACAGGAATGGAAATTATAGATTGAGTATGTACAGAATAAGTATCAGACTAGAAAATATTATATCGCTTTTAGTTGAGATGATTATGTTAGTATGTTAGTAAATATAGAAAAAAGATATGGAAGATTGAATAACATATATATTGTTTGGGAATATTAGCATAGCATATAATGGAAGTCAAGGGGGGGAGGGAAGAGGGAGGAGGGGGAGGGTTAGGGTGGGGATGGGATGGAATTAAATATTGTTTTTATATGTATCTTATAATGTAGGGTTAGGGTGGGGGGGGGAAAGGGGGAAAAATTTGTATTGGTAAAACTTTTTCAATAAAAAAAAAAGTAAAAAAGAAAGCCTCTGATGATCGCACAGCTCAGCTGGGATTGTCAGAGCCTTTTAAAAGCATTTTTCTACAAACTCTTCGGCCGAAGACGTTGTAAAAAAATGCTTTTAAAAGCCTCTGATGATCCCAGCTGAGTTGCCTGATCATCAGAGGCTTTTAAAAGCATTTTTTTACAACCTCTTCATTGTAGAAAAAATGCTTTTAAAAGGAAAAAAAAAGCCTCTGACGATCCCAGCTGAGCAGCACGATCGTCAGAGGCCTTTTTTTTTACTTTTAAAAGCAATGCTTTTAAAAGTAAAAAAAAGAGATTGTGTGCCAAAGCTGATCACCCCCCTTCGCGCGCTATTCTATTTACCACATGCACTGAGCGCGTGCACCTCTCATTTGGTGCATGGTGCGCACTGCGCATGCGCAGCCAGCGAACCGGTAGTAAACCGGTTCAGATTTCACCACTGATCTGTATGATGTCAAAGGCATTATCGAAACTTGGTAGGTGAAACACATGATTGGAACATTGTCCTGGAAACCATTCAAAAGGAACAGATTCAACAGAAAAGGAGAAGTGCTGTACATTACAACAAACAACATAGGCCTTCACTACCTTACCCAAATCCTATAATAGAATCATAGGGTTCTAGAATGTTATGTTTGGAGAGGACCTTGGAGATAATCTAATCTATTTCCCTGCCCAATGCACAAACTACCTAGCCTGCCTCTAAGATTCCAGTTCCATCCATCACAGGCTGTTCCATGTCTAATAAGATAAATGTGTGAAAAGAAAGAATAGGGGTTCTAATTCTCTTTAGCCATTGTCAGTGCTGGACCAGTTAAGAGTTTGAGGTAGAGACAGAGAGAGTATGTGTAAATATATAATAACAAACAAATATTGAAAATATGGCAGGAATGGGTAGTTTATTTCTATGGACGAGGGTGGTTAGTATTATATAGGCAAAGCACTAATGGAGATGTTGACTTCGTCTTTTGATTTATTGTCCATCACTTTGTTGCTTTTTATATATTATTATTCTGCTGAATTATTATTTGACTTCTAATTTGCCCCCGGTTTGAAGGACAGATGTCTTCAAGGCGGGACAGTTAAAAAGAGAATTCCAACGTTTGTTCGGAATTCAAAGCAGAGGAATATTGGCAGTAGGTGAATCTTTCCTCTGAACATACTCGAGTTGTGCAACGAAATTCTGCAAAATGTTATTTCTTACAACCCCTCCCCCACCACATATAGTGAAGTAACCATTGTAAGAAATGAAAAGGGGGGAAAAAGTAGAGAAGGCCCTTAAATAAACAAAAAGAAAAAAGAAAGAAAGAAAATAGAGCAATGGCCGGTGAACAAGGGAAAGTGCCCTCTCCTCCCTCCCAAAATCCAAGATGGAAATTGTTTTATTTTCTCTAAAAGAGGCAGAGAAGACTGTGCTTCATTTGTACAGAATAATAGCTAAATGGCAGGCTCTCAATCTGTTCTGACGCATTATCATTTTCTCTTTCTGCCCTTTAGTCCCTTCCTAGTAAATTCCAGGGAACATTTCAGACCAAACATTCCGTAGAATTCCACTGATCCATAGCTGAAATTGGCAAATGTGATGTTCAAGTGAAATTTAGAAGGTGTCTCAGTTGTATACATGGTGTTCAGGGTTAGATTATTCAAGATCTGTCATGGCTTATTATTTTATTCATCTAAGAATGTGATGGAATTCATAAGAGTTTTATTCCGAGCTCTTTTTCACTGTTCTGATATAGATTTCAAAGTTCTAAGAACAGTCTTAGGCTAGATAAAATGCACGTTTTTTTTTTAAAAAAGAGAGATTTTTAAATTTTAGCTATGTACAGAAATACATTTTTCACAATTTAGATTATTAGTGTTAAAAGTTCAGATAAAACTAAATGCACAGCACCGTAAGATTTTTATGTTATCAATTAATGTACCTGAAATTTTATTGCAGGGCAAATGATCTGAAATGTCAGAAAAAATGGTATAAAATTGTATCTCATATTATGAATGTATTTTGTCATAAAATGGAACTTAATCCAGAAATATTATTCGGCTTTTCTGAGTAGAAATATTAGCAAACTGAAAGGTGGAATTGCACAATAACTCAAGGTTAATTGTTCTGTTTGTCTGGAAATGGTTTCTCAAGCTTTTAAAAACAAAGATAGTTTTCCAAAATACAGCTTTGTCCAAACTAAAAACAGTGGCTAAATTTATCTGGGACTAGAGTAGATCCTTCCCATAGAATCTCTTTTAAAAATAATGGTTTCTATGGCACAATTCTAAAAAGAAATATTTATAACATGAATGTACACACACTGTAGATCAGGGGTATCAAACTCACATTGTCACGGCAGCATCACATGATGTATCGGGACTTTTTCCCCCTTTGCTAAACCAGGCGTGGGCGTGGCCAACGCGTCATACATCCGGCCTGTGGGTCAGGAGTTTGGCAGCTCTGCTGTTGATGGTTGTGGATTCAGGCAGAAGCACAAGGATTTTTTTCCCTTACTTTACTGTATTTTACTCTAGGCCTACTGAATTAGGCTGACATTGCTAAGTGAAAACTGGTTTTTGTAGGTGAGAAGAAGTGGATCATAGCAAAACCAACCATTGTTCAACATCCAACACTAAGAAGCCCATTAGAGATCAAATATACATATATGGGCAAAGTATTGCACTCCATGAAATAGTTTATCCAAAAGTCAGTGGGGTGGCTTTGGGAAGGCTTTGGGAGCATTCATGGTTCTCTGGGTTCCTCTACTGGGTTCCTCTGGGTTCCTCTCCTTCATGGAGGAAACATTTGAAGGATTCATGTCTTGTTTTATAATCCAATGATGCCCAAGGAGGCTTATACCATGCTAAAATCTACTCAGCAATCCTTGATTGGCCTGTAGCAGGAATACTCTCCCCTTGTTTATGTGATCCAATTGATTATCGGGGCATGGGAGGAAGCACTGTGTATTTAGGACCAGGTAACCTTCCCAGTTCTGCACTGTTGTTCATGTGAGAAAGCAGCTTCAACCTCGAGGCAACAAGTCTCCTTAGTTGTTTCTTTTGTGGAGATAAATGGGAAAAGCCATTCACACAAAGGAGTACCACCAACATCTTCACACATTTTATTGTCTAAAATTTAAAGGTAAGATAGTGTCTCCACCCATTCCATCTATAGAAAGAAACCTGATCAATACATATTTATTCGTTCAACTTGTATGTCGCCTTTCTCCGAAGACTCAAGGTGGTTTACAATGTATTTAAAAACCATATAAAAAAACATTAAAAATTAAAACATTAAAAACAATTAAAACCCATTCACTTCATTCATGGCCAGATCTCGCCAGATCGCAACAGCGAGATCAACGGCCCCAGGCCTGCTGGAAAAGCCAGGTCTTCACTGCTTTTCGGAAGGCCAATAGGGTGGGGATGGTCCAGATCTCAGGAGGTAACTGGTTCCAAAGAGCTGGGGCAGCCACAAAGAAGGCCCTCCCCTGTGGGCCTGCCAGCCAGCACTGTTTAGCTGACGGGACCTGGAGGAGACCAACTCTGTGGGATTTTACTGGTAGCTGGTAGCTATGCGGTAGAAGGCGGTCTCGAAGATAACCTGGCCCTGAGCCATGTAGGGCTTTAAAGGTAATAACCAACACCTTGAATTGTGACCAGAGACCAATAGGGAGCCAGTGCCGCTCGCGGAAAATTGGTGTAATGTGGGTGTACCTAGGTGCACCCATGACAGCTCACGCGGCTGCGTTCTGGACCAACTGTAATCTCCGAACACTTTTCAAGGGTAGCCCCATGTAGAGAGTGTTGCAATAATCTAACTGTGAGGTGACAAGGGCATGAGTGACTGTATTCCTTCAGCACTAGCAGCACTAACATGAGCTTTCCCTATGCATGGCACAGCAGATAAGCTTAGTGGTTATGCATTTCTACCAATCTCCTTACCAAGGGGAAGACTCAAGGTGTCCCTACCATCACCTCCAGCAACTGCCCAGCATTGGCTGTTTGGAGCAATTGCTTCCCTCTGCCTTATGATAGGGCTGGCTTTTGCAGATTTATTCAGGGAAGTTGAGCTGCAAACCTGAACTTTGGTCCTTTATATTAATAAATAGGCAGAAAGTGACAGTGGAAGGCTTCAGTGATATGGTACTTCTGACAGTTGGAATATTAGGAGACGTTGCGTAGCTTTTTAATATTTCATCTACAATATTTAATCAAGCTTTCTCAGATACTGAGCAAACGTCTAGTGGAATCCTGGAGGAAGGGCTCGTGAGGTTCATTATTTTCAATTATTATTTTCTATCTAGGCATGAATAATGCTGAAGGGAATCCACCAGTGTAGCTTAATTTTTTCACACAAGATGCAGAAATGTAAAACTAATTTTCTCACAGGAAATTAAATGTACTGTAATTTTGCGCCTCATTTAAAATGTCCCTCTGTACCCCAAATTTGTATGGTCATGATGCTTGAGCAAGAACAGAGTTCTGATCTTACCAAAATTAATAAAATCTTATTAATAGTGACACTGACCTTTTGTTAATTTGTTTTCCTGATGTACAGAAAACTTCTGGCATGCTTCCACCTGGCCGAATGTTTTTTGACCAGTATGCTATAAAAAGGGTCAATAGTCTTACCAAGTTCTTCAGCACCATTGTCCTCCAAATCTTGTTATATTGCAAATTATGATGATTTCTAGTCTACCTATGGGATGATTTTGTCCAGAGGACTTGTTTCATGAAGGGATATTTGAGTTTCACCTCTTCACGAGATCAAAAAAGGAGTTCCAGAAACAACCAATGCATGTGGAATATACCGGGCTCATCTTTTCACAGAGCAACAAAAATTTCTCTTTAAAAGACCATGTGGAGATTAAAAAATGTTGTACAGATCATTTCTAACCTCATATATATTTTTGTCACCTCTAGTTCAACCATTTGTCTAGGAGAACAATTTGTCTGAAACATTTAGGGTTTCCTGCCTGTGCAGGGGGGTGGACTAGAAGACCTCCAAGGTCCCTTCCAACTCTGTTATTCTATTCTATTCTATTCTATTCTATTCTATTCTGTTCTGTTCTGTTCTGTTCTGTTCTGTTCTGTTCTGTTCTATTCTATTCTATTCTATTCTATTCTATTCTATTCTATTCTATTCTATTCTATCCCACCCCACCCCATTCTGTATACCATTATTGTAAATTTTGGTTTTGATTACCATTATATTATTATTTTCATTTATATGCTAATTGCCTGGAATCTCTAGAGATGGGTGATATACAAATATAATAAATAAATAAAAAATCCTCAACTGTGGCAAAAATTTGCAACCTAAGGTGATTGAAAAGTATTTAAACAAAATCTAACAGGTTGATTCTGTCAGCAACTCGATAGGAAGCTTCTCTCAGATTTGGAAAATGCCTTGGGCTGGCTTGTGTTTTCATATCAAAATGATAAACAGATAAGCAATTAGGGATGAGAATAAAATAAAATACACTGAGTCAAAGTGGAGCAAAGCTAGCTGCAAAGTATCTTGAAATCAACCAGCTGCTTTATTGATTTAATAAACGGGCAAACTTTCCAACATTTCATGCATAACAAACCCATCATCTGCATTTATCCAGAAGTGGACTAGAAAGGTCCCCACAGAATAGCTGTAGCAGTACGCTGGAATGCTAAAAAAAAAAAAAAAAGTTATCAAGATGCTTAGTGCTACAAATGACGTATCTCAAAGTTTCCATTAACTGTATTTGTTCTATTATTTCTACTGTTTTTTTTTAAAAAGTCAAAACTCCATCCGCATAAATTGCTTTGCAAAAAGAAATGCTAAAAGACTTTGCACCTGACCAAAATAAACAGAAGAACAAAATTATACCAGGAGTACAAATGAAATGCTAAAGTGACAGCCCGTTTTGTTGCTTTATATAGCTGTGAATACAAACAGTGGAAACACCTGTAGGCGTGGAGAAAATGTTCAACACAGTTGTATAAACAATTTTTTTTTTCTAGAGAACAAACCAGATCATTTTAGTTCAAGTGCATTGTTTATTATTTCTGATAAAATATTGATGATGGTATTTCCAAACAAAGATGTACCACTGAACTTTTCTGCATCCACAGTTCTGCGGTGTTGCTCTTTGTCAGCTACATCTAACCAGTGGTGGGCTGCTGCCAATTCGGGTGGACCAGTAGTTGTGACCTGCGAGTGGGCCTGCACCCTTGCCTTATGCCGTCCTATTTACCGGGATTTTTAAGCCATGTGCATGCGTGCAAGTGCATGCGCGAGCAAAGCACATGGACAAATGGCAAACGCACCCACTCACATTTTTGGTGCTGGAGCGAACCGATTGTTAATTCATGTGCCATCCATCTCTGCATCTAGCTAACCTCATATGGGAGGGAGGGATTTCTTTGTTTATTTGTACAAGACTGTATGTATCACCTGCTTCCTTAGAATCAAGATTATTTGCAAACATATCAGAAACTTTGGGCCCAACCTGTTCACAAGTTGGTAGTTGTGGAAGAAAATGGGAAGATAGAGCTTTTCATGCCACCTTGAATTCCTGAACTTTTAAAAAGTAGGATATACATCTCACAAACTAATAACTAGCAAATGACATTTAAAATGTGGCAAAATCCAAATGCACTGCAGAATAATCAAGTCTTGAAAACCATTCCTCAATGTAGAATTAGGTTGGGTGCACTTTGTCCCTCAGGAGACAGAATAGTCTGAAGTGTGACTGTCACTACTAAGAAAATATATTGTTGGAACCCTACCTTTACCAAATCACGTTATGAAGTTTTCCAGTCCGCTGAAATAATGGATCCAATAACAGGGCTTGACTTTGTCCCCATTGGCGTAAACAGCAACCAACGTGAGAGAAACTAAGTTGAAGTTGAAGAAGATCCAAAATGTTTTTCTGCCGCATATTCAATTTAAATTCAATTTGCACAATTACATACACAGGGTGATGCACTCTTTAGTCTTGGCTGTCATCCATTTGTCAAGACTGAGAATAATCATCACGGATGCTCGTACATCTTTAAAAGCTCTAATGTTTCTCATTCATTTCTATAGAATGGGTAATTTGTAAACTGTCCATGAAATAAATGGACGCCATTGCATACCTTTGGTGAAGGAAATCCATGTATCTGGTTGGAAAATGTTCAAACTTGCAATATTACTTTAACTTTTAACTTTTAGCTTTTAGCTTTTAGCTTTTAACTTTTAACTTTTAACTTTTAACTTTTAACTTTTAACTTTTAACTTTTAACTTTTAACTTTTAACTTTTAGCTTTTAGCTTTGCGCTTTGCACTTTGCACTTTGCGCTTTGCGCTTTGCACTTTATACTTTATACTTCACTTCACTTTCTTATTTTATTTTATTTTATTTTATTTATTTTATTTTATTTTATTTTTTCTACACTGTCGGTCTCACCCAAGTGACTGGGGAATCTACAACAATTTGAGTAAATATGTAAAGATTGTGTCGCTAACTACTCTTTAGGCTCATTTATTTTGCATTCTAAAAGGGCTCTGTTGGGTTTTATCGTTACTCATTTAGATTTTTGTTTTCAACAGACTAAGATGTTTGGTGAAGCAGCTTGAGAAAGGTGATGTGAATGTGGTTGAACTGAAGAAGAACATTGAATATGCAGCATCTGTTCTGGAGGCAGTATACATTGATGAAACCAGGTGAGTTTTTGGAACGACTTTGAATCTCCATCATCTTTTTAGGGGCAATACTATGTTTTTTAAAGGTTTGTAGGATAATACAGAAACACAAATTAGGCAAAGAATGCCAAATGCTACTTTTCATATAGATATGTTTTGAATACTTGCAATAAATTACTTTTTGCACATTATAAATAAGGATTTTTAAAAAACAAAACCTGTCTAATTTCACAGTTTTTCATGTCTCATTTATAATTACTTGAAATCAAGTTTAAGATGGCCCAGGAAACAAAATCTCAGATGTCAGATCAAATTTGACCTAAGTTGTACATTCTGGTATCTTGATCTTGAACATTTAAATCAGAACGAAATGTACTTTCAACTATGACTGTTTCCAGTGTCATTTGGATGTTTTGGTCCATCTGGGCCTATTTCCTTATTTAATTGAAGATCTGACCTTTTGATAATTCCAGGCAGTCAGGTTTATTGAACTGACTCTTATATACTTACTTTGTATAAATGCCTTATGTATATTTACATAGTAAACATTATGCTTCTAGAAATAATACATAGGAAATAAGAGGAATAAATACTTGTGATATATTATTACTTCTATGAGTAATTGAAAACTGATTTTAAAAAAAGAATTCTATATTATAGTATTCACAAACAGTTGCATTCTGGAATTTAGTTCTGCCCCAGCGGGTGCTCTTCAATTATGGTCTGAATTTCCACAATCCCTTACTTTTGATGGTAAGGTAGGTTGAAAGAATTTTAACTTCTAGTCAGAGTTATGTCAGAACCATAACTACAGCAGCACAGCAGTTTAAGGCTGATTTAGAGTTGCACACAACTGCCTGTAACCATCGCCACATACCTACACTGAAAAGAGGTTGATGATGTGTAAGCTGCAGATGATTGTAGACAGGACAATGCTCCCAAATCCTAACTATGGAGGTGCATGTCCTGCACGCTGATTGGTTGATCCAACTTCTTGTTCTGTGCTTTGCTGTTTGAGTGTCCCCCAGGCAGAACATTAAAATTCACAGACATAAGAATGCAACTGCCTATGAATGACAGATGCATAGGTCCCTTCACATCTGCTCAACCCTTCAGAAGGGACGGGAGAGCTGTTGCTCACTGCTCATGTCACAGGTAACGAAATAGTTGTTAGACTGTGGGGCAAAATGACTGCTTACTGAATAGAATCTGGGAAGGGAAGAAGAGGAAAACGATACGGTGAGAAGTAGTTTCTCCATCAAGAAATACTTTGGGAAGAAGATAGAAGAGGCAAAAAAATTGTTGGGCAATCCTTGCTGATTGACTGCAAGCATGGTAATGAGAAAATTAGTATTCTGAACAGTAAACGTATTGGAGACGGTAATTGCATTCCCTCTTACAGGATGTCTATTAATCAGAACAAATAAGTGTGTCAGAAGGATAAATTTCTCAAGTTGTAGCATTTTCCTTAAATTTTGTTGTTCTTGTTATTGTTCATTTATCTTTGGCATGGCACAAAATATATTTTAAGGTGGAATAGGTGAATTGCATTTAACAGGAACTGATTTTTGATATAAACCTTTTAAATGTTTCATTTTAGGATTGGGTTGCAAGAGAGTTTCAAAAGCCTATCACCAACATGTGACATTTCATGAAAACATGGAATGTTCCATGTCACTGCACTTTTTTTTTAAAAAAAAACTAATTTTGTTTCCACATATTGAAACTATTAAAATATTTTCTTGGAATACAGCAAAAACATTTAAGCAACAAAACAGGTTTCCCAGCTGATTTGGGGCAACAGTTGGTAAAAATAAAAAACAAAAAACAAACATTTTGTTATTTAGCATTTATATTAAAAGATGGTGGCTTAATAATTGTTGGATATGTGGTGAATGTTGAGATGTTTACTGGCAATTCTTCAGAATTTAAGAGACCCAAGGGAAAATGTTGGAAAATACTGACATTATAAATAAATTTCAAAGCAGAGTGTCCTTAATAAATATTCAAAGGTTCACCCTCAATTCCACCATTAACCCATAGACAATATTTATGGTAATTATTTGCATATAAATGCAAACCTAAGTATTTATTATAAAACATGTTGATATTTTTACTTGACATAATGACCATGAAGCAGTGGCATTCACCTGGTGTCTGCCATGCACTTAAGATATTTATGGGAACTTTCCTCTTGTAAAATAAGAATTCTTGGCAAGAGCAAAGGCACTATATAAAACATTGGGCAAGATTTTCCTTGACTGTGTTGTTCAAGTCAGTATTTTCCATGCAGTGCTACATGAGCCACAGGTGATACACAGACATATTAGAGATGGGATGCAACTCTCTTCCCCAAATCAGAAAGGGACCCAAGAGAAGGGAAGAAGGGCGGAGTCACTCACCTCCAGTTGAGTGCTCTGTGGCTAAGAAACTAAATATCTCAGCAGAAGAAGCATCTTTGGAAAGGCTTAGGAATCAAAATTCAAACGCCTTGTAAGCTGCCCTGAGTCTCCGGAGAAGGGCGGCATATAAATCAAATAAAAATAAAAAAATAAAAAAAAATAAAATAACATTTGTTGCTTTTCTTCCATTACTTGAATGGGAGGTTTGGTTTGGTTTGGTTTGGTTTGGTTTGGTTTGGTTTGGTTTGGTTTGGTTTGGTTTGGTTTGGTTTGGTTTGGTTTG
>WNWU01000006.1:35824747-35924630 GCA_012654045.1 Ptyas mucosa | reverse complement strand
TGGTTTGGTTTGGTTTGGTTTGGTTTGGTTTGGTTTGGTTTGGTTTGAGTTGGGTTGGGTTGAGTTGGGTTGAGTTGGATTGAGTTGGGTTGAGTTGGGTTGAATTGGGTTGAATTGCATTAAATTGCATTGGATTTGGGTATTTCACATTTAGGGGGAAAAATGCTCCCACAAACACTGCTTCAGTACCAGTTATTCCTCCCTCATTTTATGGACACATTTCTTGATTTGTGCTGGAGAAGACTGTTTCCACAATGATATATACTGTTTCAGCCCTAGTGAACAATCACTCTTATTCTCATCTACAGCTCTGTTGTCAGCTGCATTATGTGAGTTTTAATGTCCTTAATTTTTATTGTTAACTGGTAAATAGAGTAACAGAACACTTTGAAACATGTATATGCCTTTGAAAAAAAGTGCCCTTTGGGTTTCCATCTGTGTGAGAGACAAATACTTCAGTACAATTATTGGTGGTAGGAGTGAAGTGTGAATGTTTAAGTACCACTAGTTTAAACTAAACTGCTATCTTTTAAATAATCCACAATAAACTCTGTTTATTAACTCCAGTAATTCAGTGCCCTAAAATAAACCAAATCAACAGCATAAACTTTTAGATAAAGCCCAGGTATTAGCTTGCTATTTCTCAAAATGTTAGAATGACTAGTAGTTTCACCCAATGTTCAGAGTCATGCACCTCACCATTCCTTATCAACCTTGACATTTCTTTTCTGACAAAGGATGAGCCTGGAATTCACTTTTTTAAAAAATGGAGAAAAGGGGATGCAGGGCAGGAACATAGGATAATTGTTGGAGTCTGCAGCAGGTTCCTTCACTACTGACCTGTAAGACTCAGATATAATTTCTTGAGGGATTGGAATAACAGTACAGTGCCAAGTCAGATAGCAGTCTGTGAGAGTGCACTTTACTCAGAATCCTCTCAAACATGGAGCTGGCACTCAAATGGGAAATGACAACAGTGCTGCTATTCTCTTGCAGAAAACTTTTCAATGTAAATTACAGATGGAGCAGTAGAGCTTATTTCCTTGGAAATGAGAGCTGTAGAACTTTCCCCCAAGGGCTGAGATGTGCTTGAGCAGTACTTGGAATGTAACTATCTTAAGTAAGTGGAAGGCCTATTACATATAGAAGTAAATGTGTAGGACCCCTCCCCCCGCTCACTGAGTAAAAATAGATGACAATTAAATTCTTTGTTCAGTCTGGACCCCATTGTGCATTTCTGAAATATATTTCCTACTTGTGTAGAAAGTAATAAATAGCTTTTAGTAGAAAAATCAATAATGCCTGAGGAAATGGGATAATGAAGAGCATTTAAATTAAAATATTTTGGAAATTCAAATATATAATGTTTCTTTGATTAGAAAGTTCAAGACTTGGAACTCTAACCAACTTTGTATTTTACTGTTAAATCCAAAATTAATCTTTAATAAGATTCTTCTTCTTTGTAGATTAACTTCTATTATGGACATCAGAGAGTAACTCAGAGTAGTTCTGGCTCAAATGTGGGCTGGTGATAAGATAAGGCAATATTATGAGGACATGCCAGTGCATATTTGGCCTCTGGTTTATGCTCAAGTGAGGAGAAGCTTGTAAATATCACCAAATATTGCATTAACTATATTGATGAGGACAAGCCTGTTATCTCTCTTATATACAGTAGCAATTCTTCCACCTTGCTTACATAAAGGAAGCAGTCAGATCTGTTTAGTAAATAGCTATTGATTATGAATTTTCTCATTTTTAATAGCTGAGGAAAATAGCTATTAGAATAAATCATCAGCATAGTGGGGAAAAATTGTAATAATTGCAGTTAGGTTATTATATACACAAAGGTGAAAGATTCAACATTACCCACAATGGAGGAATGGATATGGAAGACCATGGAATTTACTGAGATGACCAAATTGGCAACTTTGATCAAGGAAATGGCATTATTTAATTTTAATGCTGACTGGAAACCCCTTGTAAACTTTCTAGGTGAAACAGGAAAAAAAAAGAGGAGGAAATTATTATATATGGCTTTGATGATTAGAAAAAATAGATATAGAAAAATATAAGGCATGCTGTAACCATAGGATAAAAATTTATATCTATATCTATAACTGCTGTAAAGAAAACCAAAAGCTACTTCTTTATCGTTTTTTTCTAATATTATAAATATTAGTTTTGGATAGTTTTTATCTTTCAAAAAAATTAACAAAGTTGTATTTTTAAAAAAGAATACATTGACAGCCATTTTAATTCCTTCTTTTCTATTTTTGACTAACAAGATGTTTGCAAAGTGATAGGAAGATTTTGTAGGAATTATATCTTGATAATTAATACTTTAACATAAGTCTACTGTTACTTTGTGTTTTTTTAAAAAAAATATCAAACATTAGAGAACATTCTGGTAACTCTGAAGTAGCATTGATGCATGCAATCTCATTAGCCTTGTTACTATTCTGTGGCCATCCTGACCCCAGAAAATCAAGGGGAAAAACTGGAGCCAGAATTGAAATAGCCAAGGTTCTATGCTGATGCTACATGTTAAACATGGGAAAATAACAAGTTAAACAGGAGTGGAGTGGAGTGGAGTGGAGTGGAGAGGAGAGGAGAGGAGAGGAGAGGAGAGGAGAGGAGAGGAGAGAGAAAGTAGTTAATGTGTCTTTGAGGACCCAGATTGTTGGGGGCAATATGCTGACTCTGTAAACCGCTTAGAGAGGGCTGTAAAAGCACTATGAAGCGGTATATAAATCTAAGTGCTATTGCTATTGCTTTAGAAAGATCTCAATTATGCCTTGTGAAGGGGAATTTCCTTGCCAACTAACAGGATTGTACCTGAGGCCTGTTAGGAACATCTATATAATCAATGGACAATGAGAATCAACACCATTTCAATGAAAGAAGCATATGCTCTAATAAGATAACATAAAGCCATATCTATTGAGTTTCAGTAAGTTGGAGCCTTTTGATTTCTCCTTATAATATATAGTGTTTCTTTAAGGGGATTTTTTGCACCAATTCTAATGGAGGCCCAAAAAAAATTCATGATAATTTCTTCCTTTCTGTTTATACATGTAGTAAATGTTAATGTTTTTGCATATTCTAAACCATTTTTTTTACTTTTTTCAATTTTTTTTCTAATGGATTTCATCATCTCTGCGGGCTTCCTCATGTGAAGTTTCATATATGGATATTGATTTCCTAAACAAACTGAGTAAATGTTAATCTAATGACAAACTTTTTTGAAAGTTTGTACCTAGGGGGAAAAACACAGTCACAAGGTTGGGAACTCATTTTTCTTCTGGAAAACTCTACAAAGCCACTAATAAAACATGTATAAGAATCCCTATTTGAGCCCTTAATGATATGTATGGGGGTCTGGTAATATAGATGTATAATAATTTAATATACAAGCAATAAGAAATGTTTGCTACCTGAAGTAGAGCAACAGTAAGAGCATACACACTGATCCTTCAGCCATCATGGTGCATGTCTTCCAAAGTAAATCTAATTATTTTGGCCCCTGAGGTAGAAAAATCTCACAATATTTCTCCTGACCCCTTGCTGTAAAAATGCACTTCTAAGAAATAAAAGAGTAAATAATTTGCTGCCCTTTCATGACAACCTTATTCTGTTGCCTGAATCCCTGCCTTACTCTTTCCATTAAACAATATTCTGGTTACTCTTACGCAGTGGTGCGGTTTGTATTAGTTTTTATTATGCTTATTAAAAAGTCAATAAAATTATTTTAAAAAAACAAAATGCATGGGAGATACAAGCAGCATGATGAGCAGAAGTTTGTAAGACTATCTGTTTGATTTACTGAGGGACTTCACACAGTTGAAACATGAATATGGCTATTGGCCAAACAAACTCTTGTGAAAGTTACCACATTGTTTTTTTTTTTCTTGCAACGAAGTAAGGCAAGATATAACGTTTAGTTCCTAATAAGTAGAGCTAGGATCCATTTCAGTCTTGATCAGAAGCTGAATAATAGTCCATGTAATTTTTAATATCAAAGTCTTGGGTTAATTCTGAAGGACCCCATTTTGAAACCATGGAGTCAAGGTAGACAAGGAAACATGGGCTAATTAATCGGGTTTACTCTTGATATTTGGCAATTTAACTGCAAAGATTTCTGCTCCCATTTTTTTTTTCAAAATTGCAAGTGAAGCTGTGGGTCATATTAATAACTAACCTTATAATAATTAAATGTCTCTGACAGTATTTCTCACATAAAATAAAAGTATCTATTCTATTACTCTACTTCAGTAAGGACTTTATATTACTCTGCTATTCTATTTTAGAGAATTGTAGCAGAAAGCTTGATGTACAATAAAGGATTCGAGATAATTTTCATGAAGGAATAGATGAGCCATTAACAAAGGAAAAATTATAACTCAGTCCTAGGAAAATTGATAGTACAAGGAAAGAACTCAAAATAAGATGAATTCTGTTTGGCATAAGATGTAGTAGAGAGAGACGCTGGCAGACTTTCAAGATTCTATTATTGTACCCTCCAACAATAAAATATGATTCCTATAATCTGTGTGGGGTCTGTTTCCTGATCCTTAAAAGATTAACATATACCAAACTTCAGATATAGATTTGTATTCATACATGTTGGCTCATTTTGTGAGGAGAGGGAAAATGCAGTAGATATTGGCTCTGTCACCATTTTGCTTCTGGCTCTGCTCCGAATTTCGGCTTCTACTTTGCACTTATTTCTAGTTTATGGCCCTGGAAGTTCTAGTAAAAAAGCCAAGTACCTAGTTACATAGTACATAGTTCCACAAGCTTGAAGTGCTCATTCTCGAAACAAACAATATAAAGGTAGATGAATCCTTGATGTCAATTGATATAACGTAGCATTCTATCAAATAGAGCAATGGTGACTTCACTGTGTACATTCATATGGAAAGAATGTTATTACATAGATACAGAGACATTATTCCAATTACTTAAGAGTTTTGAATGTTTGGTGCTTATTATGTGCTGTCTTCCATGTATGCATATACAGGAGGTTATTGGATACGGAGGATGAACTATCAGATATCCAATCAGATTCCGTTCCACTGGAAGTCCGAGATTGGTTAGCATCTACCTTTACGAGGAAAATGGGAATGACCAAAAGGAGACCGGAGGAGAAACCAAAATTTCGAAGCATCGTGCATGCTGTACAAGCTGGGATCTTTGTGGAAAGGTGTGCTTTGTTCCTTTATTAATTTTATGACAGCAGGTGAATGTGTTACCAACATCATAATCCGGATGAAGAGCCACAAGAAGCAAGAAATGATTATTTTACTTTACAGTATTTTAAACTTGGTCTTCTTTTTTCAAAACTGGTATTAAACAGCTAAATCACAGCTTAGATGCTTGCAGTCGAGTATGGAAAAAATCTGGATTCAAATTTCATGCCTGGGGTGTTTTTACATCAAAATTGAGACTAAGTATATAAAAATTTAAATATATAAATATCTTTGTGTAAGTGTTGTTGAAGAGAGCCAATTCGATGTAGTGGTTAAGGCATCATACTACAAACCAGTAGACTGTGTGTCATAGTCCTGCCTGAAGCACAAAGTCAGCTGAGTGATCTTGGGCCAGGAAGATCTCTCAGCCCTAGGAAAGAGACAATGGCAAACCACTTTGGTAATTTTACTAAGGTATTTGAAGGACTTGTCAACACTCACTTGAAGGTACCAAAAGAAGTCTTGTTGAATTCAATGAGGAATACTTAAAATAATGCTGATAAATGTGCACTCTAGTGACTGTAATTGCCTTCAGACTTATTTAGACTTATTGAGGACCCAGTTTGTGGGGGCAATAAGCTGACTTTGTATAAATATACAAAAGTATGAAGGCTATTGCTTAGTGCATTGTAAGCCGCCCTGAGTCTCCGGAGAAGAGCGGCATATAAATCAAAAAATTTTTTTAAAAAAATTAGGAATATGTGCCATTGTTTGCATAAATATGTACTGTAATTCTCTTATGCCTTTTCAGTATTCACACTGAAAATAGTAGTATGAGTTTAAAACTCAGAAAGAGATTAGTAGTTTGTGTTTTTAGGGAATAAGAGAACAGAAAAATAGTTTTTAAAAAAGTTAACTGCTAAGCAAGCATATACTGATTCTGTTATTTATGGATTTATTCACTCATTTGTTTAATCCTCATTATAACTAATATTTGAAAGATATGTAATGCTTGCGTATATGAAAACAGAATGTAATATTCTGCTTAAATTATCAGTTGCCAGGCTCCTTTAGCAATAAGGTTGGATTGAAATGGGATTAGCATTCATCCATTGGTATAGATACAGAATAGATCTGACTGATTGACAGCAGGTTGAAAATCCACATATCTTGCTTTGGGAGAAATGGTCTTTCATGCGGTCTTAAGAGTTCTCTATATATTACATCTGCTTTCATGACACTTAATAGGAACTGCTCCCAGGGAATAAAGATGTCCTTTTTAACTGTGAGGTCCTGTAATGCATCTTTCTTTCTTATAGAATGTATCGAAGAACGTCTAGCATGGTTGGTTTGGCTTATCCAGCTGAAGTAATAGCAACCTTTAAGGTTAGTTCAGTTTAGCTACTGTACAAAATACATTCAATCTCTCTCAATAAATTTATTGGGAGAAATAGGAATCAGATTTTCCCCCTTCCTGTATAAATTGCATGGAAAACAGTGTTCAAGTTCTTAATCTGATTTCATAAGGAAATACTTATAACATTGGCATTTCTTATTTACTTTAGTCTTGCTGCAAACACAGCTATTATTCTGCATATTTCTGAATGCTGTCTCTCCATTTCATAATGGTTATAGTGAATTATCTGATTTCAGCTGATTTTAAGTTGCTACAAACACAAACATGGCTAACAACCATCTCAGCAATGTGATTAATTCACATTAGATTTTCTTTACATATCATGTACCAGAGTACCTACTTGGACCATGAAAAGAAAGTAAAGTAATTCTTGTCTGGATTAATAACAATAGCACTTAGACTTATATACCGCTTCACAGTGCTTTTACAGCCCTCTCTAAGCAGTTTACAGAGTCAGCATATTGCCCCCAACAATTTGGGTCCTCATCATTCATAATCAAATGTAATCAAGTTTATTATAGCCCTAAAGCTAGAATATCATATAAAATTATTGCATCCTTCTATATATATGTATAGCAGATAAACAATCTATAATAGAATCTAAAATAATTTAAGAACAAAGATAGTAAAATAAATCCAAATAAAATACTATTGTAAGAAGTTGGTTTCAAATCTAAATAATGGTGCTCCATAGCATATAAATGGTAGCACAAAATGGGTGAACCAGAGGTTATTTTTAAAGTCTTGTTTTTTTTAAAAAAAAAGTAGTATTAAATAGAAATTTGTTTAGGATAGGTCATGGAGTGGGCAATTGTGGCTCTTTTACAAGCTGTGGACTTCAACTCCCAGAATTCCTGAGACAGCCAAACTGTCTCAGGAATTCTGGGAGTTGAAATCCACAGCTTGTAAAAGAGCCACAATTGCCCACCCCTGGCGATAGGATATATAAGCATATAGAATGCTTGTATAAGGAATAATAGCATATGGCTTAGACTTTTTGTTGAACTATAACCAAATGGATATAACCAAAGGCTGATATGAGAGCCAGTTTGCTATGGTAGTTAAGGTACCAGATTAGAAACCAGGATACTGTGAGTTCTAGTCCCACCCACCTTAGACATGAAAGCTACTAGGGTGACTTTTGGTCAGTCGGTCACTCTCAGCTCAACTCACCTCACAAGGTTGTGTTGTGGTGAAAATAGGAGGAAGAATTAAGTATGTTTACCACCTTGAGTTATTCAAAAATAATAATAAAAGCGGGATAAAAATCTAATAAATAAAATAAGAGTATCCTTAAAACATCCAGAAAGGACAGCTGAGGGAAAAGAATCCAACCTGACTAATGTGAAGGACTTAATGAAATTTCAGAATTGGAATAGATGATAAATAGGAGCTTGGGGTGAGCCTTTTTTGGATGCAAATGATAAATACTGAGGTGTGACACATTATTTTAGCTTATTTGTATTCCAAAATTTATTGCTTAAGGTGGTTCTAGCATTATCAAAACCTAGTGAGCACAGATTTTCCATGGAGAAGCCCAGCAATTGAATTTTAGCAAGGGCTTTTTAAAGCCACGACTGATTTAAAACAATCTCTAAATACTAAAGGGGCCAAATTTATGGGAAGTAGAATTAACTTTAGACAGAAGGTATGAAGAAGAAACCATTGTGCAGCATCCAATGAAATTATGCCTGCCTCTGCACATAGGATGGCATTTTTAATACATTTTGGAACCATCAGTATGTCTCTAATAAACTTATTTTGGACGGTTTCAATAATATTAAGCTTTGCAAAGGAACCAATTTGGAAGCAATAAAGAAGCTGAGAGGCTATCTTGGCTTGAAAGGCCATGCAGACTGCAGGTGCATCCATTATTTTGATGGATATTCCTGCACCCAATTTACCTATTGAATGATAATATCTTACAATAACTGTGGAAATAGGCTGTGCAACACTTGCTAGATAAGAAAATTGAGCATGGCAGGATAAGGAAGCAAGAAATTGCACTCCAAATAGGTGTACACTTTTTCAACTGGAGTCCCATTTATTTTCCATTAGTGACTTTCATGACAATGCCGGGCAAAAAGTAAGATTTTGGTTTTCTAATAATTTATTGATAGCGTTTGTTCTATGCAAAATAAAGATAATGTGCTTCATTCCCTCCTATGACACAGACACAATAGCAACATCATCGGCATACAATAGCCCTGGAATTGCACAATCAGCCAGAGTGGTTGGATGAAAGGCTGAAACAGCAAGCATTTTAATGATTAGATTTAGATATAAATTGAAAGTACTGAAGCTTATATACAACTTTGTCTTACGCATCTATTTGTTAGGGATTGCTTTAGATAAATGTCCCCAAGGGATGCATCTAATTTGTCATCTGCACCTCTATAACTGTCTGGTTCGGTTCTGCAACCCAACAAGACAGAGACAGTCTTCAGAAGATAATTAGAATTGCAGAAAAAACAATTACTACCAACCTGCCTTCCATTGAGGACCTGTATACTGCACGAGTCAAAAAGAGGGCTGTGAAAATATTTACAGACCCCTCGCATCCTGGACATAAACTGTTTCAACTCCTACCCTCAAAACGACGCTATAGAGCACTGCATACCAGAACAACTAGACACAAGAACAGTTTTTTCCTGAACTCCATCACTCTGCTAAACAAATAATTCCCTCAACACTGTCAAACTAGTTACTAAGTCTGCATTACTGTTAATCTTCTCATCGTTCCTATCACCCATCTCCTTCCACTTATGACTGTTTGACTGTAACTTTGTTGCTGGTATCCTTATGATTTATATTGATTGTTTTCTAATAGGATTTGATTGCTTATTTGTTCCCTATGACTTTCATTAAGTGTTGTACCTTATGATTCTTGACGAATGTATCTTTTCTTTTATGTACACTGAGAGCGTATGCACCAAGACAAATTCCTTGTGTGTCCAATTGCACTTGGCCAATAAAGAATTCTATACTATTCTATGCTGCAAAGGCAGGCTTATAGCATGTTCTCACAGCTGTGAAATGAGGTGGAATGTCTCCCAATAGCAGCATCTCCTACCTCATCCTGCTTCTTTGCTCTTCAGTCTTCAGTCACCTGAAGCCAAATCAACATGATACATTGCCCATCTTTCCCAGTTACTGTGAAGGGTACCTTTGTTCCTCTCCTTGGTGCATATGCACCAAGACAAATTCCTTGTGTGTCCAATCACACTTGGCCAATAAAAAATTCTATTCTCTCTATTCTAATTTTCAGGATTAATCAAAATATTTCCGTTGAACTACATATATGGCCATTCCCAAAAGACTGTGATTGTGATGGCTTTTTCTTTTTAATTGCAAGGTCATTTAGACATTGTTTCAACAAAAGTTCAATTTCCTGCTATGATTAACCTTCTGGATTAGAATTCATTTGCAGAGATGAATTCATTTGCTCATTATGTTTCTACGGTTTCCTTCTCTATTAACCAAACTTTAGTCCAAGTGATAACTTCTGCACCACAAGCATTGAGGGTTCTCAAATAAGCAAAAAAAAAAAAAACCCACTGGCCCTGTGAATAGCAATGAAGAAATGCTCTGCTGTGAGAACTGCTGCTTGTGAGGCTGCACGTGTGGTTCAGCAGTAAGAAGAAGCTGGAAAACAGCAAGGGAGCCAGGCTCCCATAGTTATATTGCTGATCTCAACATTATATACTGCTAATCATCTTTCTTTCCATGGCTGAATTTATATAGCCGAAACAGCATTGGCCGTACACAAGAAGGAAATGCTATATCCTTAGCAAAAACACCTGGGTGGGGAAGGAAAACTTCAGAAATGGCCTAATAGGAGCTGAATATACTGTCACAGAAGGTTGAGTGGCTTTTTATTGTAGGTCCCATGTGGAGGCAAGGCAGAATTATCTTTTCTTCTGTGAAGCAAGTCACTCAGTGAATAATATAAAATAGGATATCGGTAGTCTTCAGCTTTTGATGATAATTGAGCCCAAAATTTCTGTTGCTAAGCGAGACCGTTGTTAAGTTAATTTTGCCCCATTTTACGACTGTTCTTGCCCCAGTTGTTAAGTGAACCTGGCTTCCCCATTAACAATTCCCCATTGTCAGAGAGTCTCAAAATGTGATCACATGACCTCGGGATACTGCAACCATCATAAATTTGCCAGTTGCCAAGTGATCATGAGGATGCTGCAACGGTTGTAAGTGTGAAAAATGGTTATAAGTCACTTTTTTCAGTGCTGTTGTAACTTTGAACAGTCACTAAGTGAACAATTGTAAGTTGAGGACTACCCGTGTAGTCAGGCTTAAGCATTTCTAGATTTTAGTGGAGGATATTTTAATAGCTAATGAATGAATACCTACTGAATGCAAAAAGCTTAGATGTACCAAAATCTTGTGCATGTATACAAACCATTAAGTAGATTGGTGCTGTATGTATGTATGTATGTATGTATGTATGTATGTATACATACACACACACACACACACACACACACACACACATATTGCTGAAATAGCACTTTGTATAATCTAATAATATTTAAGCAAATTATAAAACTATCTGAAAAATATTGAAAAATCTGAAAATCCATAAGCATCTTTCCTCTTCCTTATTTTTTAGGATGTTGACAAATGGTCATTTGATGTATTTTCCTTAAACGAAGCAAGCGGAGGCCACAGTCTGAAATTTATGATGTATGAATTGTTTACCAGATATGATTTATTGAGCCGTTTCAAGGTGAGAACCTTTCTCTACAAATACATATTTAAAAGACAAAGGATACCTGGTCTTTCTTGCTTCCTCAGTAGCCTTGATAACTGGATATTCCCCACTTGTCCTCCCCTTCCCTCTCATAGAGGGAAGAGCCAAGGTGGCGCAGTGGTTAGAGTGCAGTACTGCAGCTACTTCAGCTGACTACTAGTTCAGCAAATCAGCGGATCAAATCTCAGTGGCTCAAGGTTGACTCAGCCTTCCATCCTTCCGAAGTGGGTAAAATGAGGACCCGGATTGTTGGGGGCAATATGCTATTTAGTATACTGTCTTTGGTGTAAGCCGCCCAGAGTCCTCGGAGAGTGGGCGGCATAGAAATATGACTAATAAATAATAAATAAATAAATATGCCTCTCTAGCAGATTCGAAAGCACATAGCAACCAGTAAGGGAAAAGGAAGCCCATAATAGCAGTGGTGTGCATTTGCGATACATTCTCAGATACGGAGTTAATTTAATATGCATTCCATTCCATTTGATTGCTTGCAATAGGTGGAATAATTTTTAAAATGATCAAATATCAGAGAAAGAATGGTGAGCCTGCTCCATCTATGCCATGCTTCTGGGATGTTTTGCTAGGATGAAGTAGGAATGTAGTCTTGCCTATGTATCATGCAAGTTCATCTGCCATAAGAACAAAGGAGCAGAATAGACACAAGTCGGCATCCAACATCTTCATGTGTGATAAAGCCAATGAATGAATCAGCTCTAACATTGTCATGAAACAGAACCTGACAAAGAGCAGCATCTACAAATATTGCCGGCCCTGAGTCTCCTTTCAGATGCTAAGATCCAATGATGGGTCAGTGCTTTGAATAAGAAGCAACATGGAAAGCAAAGGATAGGAGGCGGCATTTTGAAAGGCCAAAGGCCAGGACTTTAGACTGTAAAGATGATGGGGTAGGTAGGGGGGGGTCTCCTCAATAGTTAATTCAAGTGAAGTTCTGTAGGCTTTATCTTTAACGACAACACAAACTGTCTCCTCTGTTCTTGTCAGGAAGATGATTTTTGTTGTTTTTGAAAGCCCAGCTGGAACTGTTTGGCACTTTGTAATGATTGCATAAAATCATGACTGGTTTATTTCTAGCTTGTTCCATTCTAAAAGCCTGGAAACAAGATATGGTTATCTGCCTGTTTGGTGTGGTTCAGGTTGAAGCAATGGTATTGCTGTGTTTATTTGCTGATGATGCAAGGAAAACATGACTTTTTGGTATAATTTGGCCATTAAGAGGAAGAAGAAAGGGACTGCCTTTGCATCCAGGTGACCAGACCAATCACCATAGTTCTTGTTTCCTTTGTCAGGAGACAAAGATAGAGATAATGTGAGAAAAAGATAGTGAGGTCACTTCAGTTTGGCATAATGGCCTGAAAGTGATAGAGCTTGACCACTGGGAACTGGAAGTATTCACATTCCTGTTTTATCAGGGCAAGTGCAAAGTTGACTTCAGACTATTCATTGACTTGTCTTCTTTTTCTGGTGACATTTGGAGGCTGAACTGGCAAAATTGATCAGGCAAACCTTTATACCTGCATACCTTGCAGACATATTGATCTTGGGAGATACCTCCACCACCTCCTCCTCCTCCTCTTTCTTTATTTTGCTTTTTGATTCTTTCAGATTCCTGTTCCAACTCTTATTTCATTTGGAGAAGCTTTGGAAATTGGCTACAGCAAGTATAAAAATCCTTACCACAACTTGATCCATGCAGCTGATGTTACCCACACTGTACATTGCATCATGCTTCTGACTGGGATCATGGTAAGGGCAAAAGCTACAGCGTTAGGGTTCCTTTCTGTGAATATTGCTAAGAATCTGATAAAGAAATTGTGCAAGACTAGGCTAGAATGGTCTTCCTGCTCTCTTGAAGAAACTCGGGATTATGTAAAACGTTCAATCTTAATTGGCAAGGGTGAACTATTTGTATTACAGATGATGGGTTTTGTTTTTATTGATTAGCACTGGCTCACTGAACTGGAAATATTAGCCATGATTTTTGCAGCTGCAGTTCATGACTATGAACATACTGGGACTACAAACAATTTCCACATTCAGACCAGGTAAGCACTATGCTTATTAATTGCAAAACTCTGATCTGGGAGCAGTCTCCCAAGTGTTGGATTTATAAGTTTGCAAGTGATGCATGCTTACACTAGTAGTGCCAACAGCACACTGCACAAGACTCTCTTACAATAGCTGCTGAGTTTTAAGAAGACAAAAGGAGTTCTGAGTGAGAGCAAGAAGAGAAAAGAGGCAAACTAAATTGAGGGAATTAGTTACTGAGACAAAGTGGAGATAATTAGTTATTAAGTACTTCAGATCTGCACAGCTCCCAAAGAGAACAATTTTGGGTTTCTGAATGGACTTGTCTATCTCACTTAAGAGTGGCTTCCCATATTGAGAGACTTATATTTTTTCACATAGTTACATTCCACTATTCTTCCCAGGGGCCCATGCAGCAATCCTTGAGATAGGTAAGCAAAGAGTAAGTCAGGTAGTCCTCGATTTACGACCACAACGGAGCCCAAAGTTTCTGTCATTAAGTGAGACATTTGTTAAGCTAGGTTGGTCCCCATTTTACGATTCTTTCTTGCCTCAGTTGTTAAGTGAATCATTGCAGTTGATAAATTAATAAAGGTGATCATATGACTCCAGACCCAGCAATAGTCATAAAGTATGAACCAGTTGTCAAGCATCTGAATTTTGATCACACGATCATAGGGATGCTGCAAAGGTTGTAACTGTGAAAAATGGTCACAAGTCACTTTTTTCAGTGCCGGTGTAACTTTTAATGGTCACTAAATGAACTGTTGTAAGTCAAGGACTACCTGTAATCCAGAGACTCACTATTGATCTTCAAAGGTGAGCAGGGATTTAAACTCAGATCTTGATAATTAAAGTTCATCATGTCAAACTGGTTTGGTAGACCTTTTTCTATCACTGTGAGACAGAATGTAGTCCCAATGACTCCAATTTATACTTTCTCAGTTCCTATTGATTATTTTAAGCAATTTGTTTAATAGGAAGAAAAGGGGATTCTCAGATTTATATATAATGAATGCTACTTTAGGTGGGTGAGGTAGCATATTGATAATGCTATGGCTTTTTATATCATGGCGAGCAAAACTGGATGCAATAACATTCCAAGTGTGGCTTTACCAAGGCATTATAAAGTTAACCATTAGCAAAATAAGCTTAGCTATTGGCTAAGCTGCTTTGGACTGGGGTTAATTGGAATTTAACATCCGAGATGTTGCTGGTTTCCTACACTTTTTTATACAGTCACCAGAACATCAGATTGGTTCCCATTTTAAAGAAATTGGTGTTCAGTTGAACTAAAGACCCATTAACTTTGTCATGGGAACGGATAGTTCTACTGCTATATATCAATGTAACAGTCTTTCTATCCAGATAGACATCTTCTGCCTCTCCCAGAGAGAGGACTCAATTTTTCTCACCGATCACATTTCCTGGCCATTGTTCGCTTTAGTGTTAACCACACACATTAGTCAGAGAATTAAACCTATTTTTCCCAGTATCGTATCTGCTTTCCAGGCAAAATGAAAGTTTTATATCTCCTGTAGTGATTCAAACTTCAAGCCCTTTTCTATTTGGATCTAAAATGTGTTGACCTTGTGTGCTGTGGAAGCAGAAAAGCTCTCTTTCCATTCAGAGTTCCATACCAAAAATAATTCAGAGTACACTGCAGTTTCTGACTGCTGTGGTACTTCCCATGTTTCTAAATCCTGAAGCTGCATCATTTTGGACAATTATATTTTGAGCACTTTTCTGGCTATTTAGTGTTCTGCAACTTCTTTCTCTCTCTCTCTCTCTCTCTCTCTCTTTCTCTCTCTCTCTCTCTCTCTCCTTCCCTCCCTCCCTCTCCCTCTCTCCCCCTCCCTCTCTTTCTCTCTTCCTCCTTCCCTGCCTCCCTTATTTATTTATTTTATTTATTTTATTTATTTATTTTTAATTTATATGCCGCCCTTCTCCCTGAGGACTCAGGGCGGTGTACAACCAAAATTAAAAAACATGTAATACAAACAATAAAAACAATTAAAAATATATATAAATTATGGCTTCAATTTAAAAATTTTTAAACCCCTATAAACATTTAAAATAATTCTTAAGCCAGCCCTTCCTACCCTCTCTCTTATACATAAAATATATAAAACTAAACAAGAATCAGAAAAACAGAAAGGGACAGAGAGAAGGAGCAGATATGACAGAACCATTCATTTGCCAGGAAATAATGTACATGGGAGAATTCTATTCCTCCTCTGAAGGAATAATAAAATCACTTTTATTATATCATCTCTCTTTATTTCATGTTTGGAATTTGGACCCTATGTTTACAAAGTATCTAATTTTTAACACTTCCACTGCCTGTGATATTATGGACCTCTGCAAAGCAGAATCAATCTCATGTTCTTATCAGGTTGCGATGATCCTATTCACCTATGTATCTGAATGAAAATGGAAGAAAGAAATAATATCATTTCGCCACCTACCATAATAGCTTCATTATAATATAGAAGCCCTACAGGCGCCAGAGTTTGTAATCTCACATCCAGCGGGGGAAAGTTTTCATTTGGTTTCATTTCAACCAGCCATATCTCCACTTAACTAAGAGAACAGATGGATAAAACCATAGTCAGGTTGTGAACTTCTGGCTTATTGGTTCCCTCTTTGCATTTAGGTCAGACGTTGCTATTCTGTACAATGATCGTTCTGTCCTTGAAAACCACCATGTTAGTGCTGCTTATAAGATTATGCAGGAAGAGGAAATGAATATTCTGGTGAATCTAACAAAAGATGAATGGAGGTAAGATTGATATCCTGATTAAAAACATCATTCATTCATCATTCATAATACTCAAGAAATCTAATGCTTATTGACTGACTGCTATGTCTTTATCAAAGCATGGTATTATATCTTCTAATGTTGATGTTCTACATCATGTGGTTTTTAAACCCCTATCAGTGCTGTTTTTCAATAAATGAGTTACTCAGATGAGGTGAGAGCCAATCAAATCATGTTCAGTATTGCCTGGGATATAGCATTGGCTTGGTGAACTTTGCCATTGTGGAATGCTAGCCTGTCTGGTTACCCAACAAGGGCTGAAGAGAAGGTCAAGCCATCACAATCGACTCTCTCAAAATTCTAATATGATCTCAGATTTGATTTGGTTTGGTTTAATTAGAAAGAGACATGAAATTCAGTATCCAAACCTGTGACAATGGTGGTTAGTGACTTTGGGCCAGTGAGAGACACTAATATCATGGTTTCAGTACACCAGAGTAGCAACTTCATTTTCAGGAAGAATACGGACACTCAGTAGTTTAGCATTGTGGGTAAAACATTATCAGGGACTCTATTATGAAACACATTTGAGGCCACTGGAAGCCATGGTATTTGTACAATCATACCAAGGTTGTCCAATTTTAAACTATGGACTAGATGCATCCTAATGAATTGGGCATTGTAGTAAGAGAATTAGTCTAGGGAAACTAGACTTGTAGGAGTCAAGTTAGTCTGTGACAAAAAAAAATCAGGAATCTGGTAGCACCTTTCCCAACTAATAAATGTCATTATTTTTTTTAAATAGATATTTATTAAAATAAATTAATAAAAAAATAGTTAATCAGAAAAGTTGCTACTAGGTTTCTGATTCTGATAGCAGCTTTCAGGGTACTAATAGTTTTTTTTACTTTTTCTCTTACAAGTTCTACAGCTTGAATTTTGGTCTTACTAAGGTCTTGTCCTTGGGCTAGTTACACACTCTCTCTCAGCTCTAGAAAGAAGAAGGCAAGGACAAACTACTTCCAAAATCTTGCCAAAAAACCTCCAGGGACTTGTCTGGGTAGTTGCCAGAAGTCAACACTGACTAAAATGGACCTAAAGAAAACCCCTTACTTTTAAGTCATAAGCCTTCATATGCTCATGCCCACTTCATCAGATACATAACATGGCTTAACTGAGGTGGAATTATGATACATACAGAGGGAAAGAGCAAGAAGAAAGCAAGATAGTTAAGGTTTAGGTAGAACATTTATCTATTTATTTACTTATCACTCACTCACTCACTCATTCATTCGAATTTATTATAGCTGCCCAACTTCCATGGACTCTGGATGGTGTATAAAATCTAAAATGTAATCCAGACAAACATCACCTTTCCTGAAATGGACATTAATTTGCTTCTTAGGAGCTCATAAAGTGACATAACCCTGACAATTACCTCCATGTTATTTCTCCCTGCTAGCATTTGGTATCATCCACTGCTTCAACAGGGGCAGGATAATGGATTTTCAGATGGACTTAACTGAATCTGGCTAACTACCCATCTGTCAAACACTGGCTGATATACAGTATATACATTACTTTATTGTAACTTTCCTTGAAAAAATAGCTTATAATTCTTTATTATATAAAGTTCCTTCTAAATCGCTCTGAGATTTAGAATTAATTGTAAAAATAATTCATGGAAGTAACTGTACTGCAACTACTTAAGCTTGCATTACATTTATCGGTCTTTCTAGATTATCACGAATGAAGGTGAATATATATCTCCCAGGATAATGTTGCAGGATCCAATCTGGGTCGGTCACCGGGACCAGAGGTTTAGTCTTCTGAGTTTCCAGATTCATGCTTAAAAACTTTTCTCTCACTCTTTCTGGATTGTGTTGGAGAAGTTGTAACTAAATGAACGTATACCACTCTCTTTGCATCTATAGTTATTCTTTTTGCTTGAAAGTTTCTAATAAAACTGAAAAAAAAATACACAATATTTCAGTTAATGCTAATGTGACTTTATTGTTCATTTCCCCCCAAAACAGGTAAAATGATGATGCACAAGACATTATTTTATCATAACTATTATAAGCTAGGTTTACTTCAGGTGCAAAGGGAACATTCCCATCCAGATACACCCCAGAATAACAGACAAATAAATCCATTGCATCCAAAGATGTCTGGATGAAGCATTTAAAATAACATTAATGTTACTTTATTTGCACCAATTTAAATTATTTACATAACGAGATCATGCATTTCATCTTTTATAATGCGGTTTATGCATTATAATGCAAATGAAATCATTTATGTATAATTCATGTAAATCCATCATTACATAAATGATATAAATAATTACAGGGAAGGAAGTTTGCATTTAAAGAATGCTCAGGAAGGACAGAACCTCCTTTTTCCAAATAGCCAATTAAATCAAGGTTTTCTTTGAATCAATGATATTCTAAAGTATAGGAAATAGTTTTGGCTGGAAATTTAAAACAGTAGATGAGAAAGTAAGACACTTTAAGAGTGGATGCTTATTTGCATTCAATCTCCATGTTTTAGTTATATCAACAAAACAATTCCTAGTAGATTATACATGTCTGCACAAATATCTTTTCCATCTCCTTTATTCTGCCAGATTAAAAAAAAATATTCCCAGAAGTTTATATCATGAAATCTAAACAGAATTAAAACAGAATTTAAAACAGTAATAGAAACAATAAATATGGATGTTTAAAATTGGATATTTATCCTTAAGATAACAAATGGATTTATAAGTGCATTTTTTGTTTTCTGTAGCATCTGTCTTCTGATGAGTTTGTCATTACAATGTAGTTAAATGTTAGTTTAAAACATTGGGGAAAGAAAATTGATTTGATTTTCCTATGAAAAATGCATTTTTCTGTAAATAATTCATTTTAAATGCACTTTTCAGCCAACAGCTGCACACAATCTGGAGAGCTGCGCAGTCTGAAAAATGATGACATTTGATCCCATGTATTTATATGACAACTGTGAATTAGTTCAGTTCATTGAAAAAGGCAGAGCCAGTGAAATTCTCCAACATCCCCAGTGAATGTCATGGCATGTTCAACTGCAGCCTCCCGTTATAGCTAACTGCAATTCCTCAGGGTACAAGCAGAAGGTCATCTGCAAAAAAATAAAAAATAAAAAATTGCAATTAGTGTAGAAGAGGATAAAGATTATAAATGGAATGCTTGGATTAAGAGAAATTATTTTGTAACAATATTCCAAAGGATTTCATTACATCCTATCCTCCATTGCAACACCCCTCTCTCTCATGCATAGTTGCACACGCCAAAACTTCAACCATAAATTACTATAGCTGCACACAGTCATTTAGGAATAGCAATCTATTTAATTCACTATTTTTTTTTAACATTGATTCAGAAATCTGTCGGTTTTCCAGCAGAAAGCTTCCTTAAAGACTCCCTGCTTAACGGTGCTTAAATGCCACCATGAATGAAAATGTTGATTTTGTGCTGACCTTATTCAAGAGGGGATTTTAAAAACAGAAAATCACAGGAGTAAAGGGTACAACTGAGATTTTTAGATGGGGAATGAGATTCAGGCAGCTCTGAATCAGAGCATATCCATGACATGATTCTTTTTTGCAAGGGATGCTAGAATATATTGATATGCTGTCTTATCTTCCACTCTCTAATACACACCACCACTACCATTAGCAACAACAACAATTACAAACAAGTGGGAGAGGACAACCCTTTGAGTTTTTTCCTAGAGATTTGTGGCTGGAAGTAGAGGGAAATTATACTTTCTGCAGATATCCATTGCCAGATCTCATTTACCAATGCTTAGAATAACTTTACTTTAGAATAACTTTGTCACTTTAAATGTACACTAATCGTCATACGTTAAAATGAAATTTTGTTGCATACAGCTCTCAACGGGAAACCACTTCCAATATACATTGCATAAACATGAAAAAAATATTATGCATATACCCACATACCCACATATATTATATGACACAGAGAAATAACACAGTCTAGTTCGGATGTATATATGTACATCAAGGATGGGTTCTACTTACCTTTACTACCGGTTCGCAGTGGGGCCGTGCATGAACGCTCGCTTTGCTCGCGCGCACTCTTCTACACATGCGCATGTGCAGAAGCTTCTGCGCATGTGCAGAAGCATTTTGGTGACATTGGGGTCAGTGGGCGGGGCTTCCCGCCAGTTTTACTACTGGTTCTATAGAATCTTACAGAATCTGGTAGATCTGCCTTGAAACCTCCTCCAAATGATATTTGATTACATTGCACTTCCTTTCCCTCTCAAAATGTATAGAAAAAAATGACCTTGGGAAAAAATATTCCTGAACATACATGGTCCTAGAATATTCTAAAATCAAGCCACTTCGTATTACTTACTGATCAGCTCAGGAATTCACATATCCAAGATAGCATGAGCTAGTATAAAATTATCCAAAACGTATTGTCATAAAGCAAATGTACCCTGGACATTTAATTGAAAGGAAGTTGCTGGTAACTAATCAAAGACAGATGCTACAGTACATGTTTCCCCATTTTCATAGAAAATATTTCCTTTCCAAAATATGATTGACAAATCAAGGTGTTTGGGGAAGATTGTCACAGAGTGCCATGTAAACACATTTCTATCACAAATTTGGTTGCTGTACTCTCTCATCCACTGCTTCTACCACCTTAGAGAGGTTTTCTCCAACAGGAAGCCCTTTATGGTAGGGCAGTGGTCCACAACTTTCCGACTTGGTGGACCAGTGGGGGGCAGAGGAGAGAAGATTGTTCCATGCAAGGGGCAGGCACACATACTCACAAGTGCAGCTCCGTTTGCACAAATGGTAGGCATGTGCTCCCGCCACTTGCACAAATGCAGCTTCACACACCAGCCCACCCACTTGCCACTTGCATGGCGGTGGCCTGGGGGGGTTGGGGATCCCTGCATTAGGGTATCTTTTGGAAGGGGACCACTTTCTCCAATTACATATTTTAACGTAGATCCGGATATTGTCTGTCTAGAGTTGTTGAGGGTGGTGATGATATTGTGTTACTGGAACAGGCCTAAAATTTGAGGTCCATTCTCCTTCATTTGGAGGGAAGGTGGGATTTTTAGCATTATAAATGATTCCTCTGTTAAGTTCTTAACATGCTTAATTACTTTTCTTTTTGCTGGAAATTTAACAGGACCAATTTCAGGCCACAAACATGGGCACAGGCTGCCCATTTCTGACCTGTTGGTTGCTTCTGTCTATGTTATCCAGTGAGATGTTTAGATAATGATGGCAGAATTATAACCATGTGTAAATCTGCTCACTGCCATAGCGGAAAAGAAAGAAATCCACCCCCCCCCCATTGTATCTAAATCTCTGGTCACGATTTTGAAAAGACTTGCAGTAAAAATATAGATAATAGTAGTATTAAAGTTATGTTTTTAAAGCTGTCTAGCACAAAATTGCAGGTTACTGTTCATTGTTTCAAGTAATTTTACCTCTCTCCTAATGTTGTTTTTGCTTCTGAGAAACAAATGAGTCAGTGCAGTACAATCCACGTGCCTAAGTACAAAATTAATGCCACTGTAATCACTTTGATTGCCCACAGGGAACTGCGCAACCTGGTTATTGAGATGGTTTTATCTACTGATATGTCTGGGCATTTCCAGCAAATCAAGACAATGAGGCACACTCTTCAGCAAACAGAAGGGTAAGTGGCATTCCTTCATCCTTCCTTCTGTAGCTGCAGAAGGCTCGGTAGTTTAAATGGCGTCCTCAATCTGGAGCAGGGCTTAACTTTGCAGAGAGATAATGAGAAAAATGTCTTTCAATGGACAGGATAGACAAAGCGCGAGCCATGGCCTTGATCCTCCACGCTGCTGACATCAGCCATCCATCAAAATTGTGGGTTCTGCACTACCGATGGACAAAGGCCCTGATGGAAGAATTTTTTCGACAGGTACTTCTCTCCAATGTATTTATAAACATTTCACAAGCCATGGCAGATAGCACTAACACTTAGACTTATATACCACTTCACAGTTCTTTACAGGACTCTCTAAGTGGTTTACAGAGGCAGCACATTGCCCCCAACAATCTAGGTCCTCATTTTACCAACTTCGGAAAGATGGAAGGCTGAGTCAAGCTTAAGATGGTCAGGATTGAACTGCTGGCAGTTGGCAGAGTTAGCCTGCAATACTGTATTCTCACCACTGCACCACCACGGCTCTTAAGATTCAATAAGTGTTGAGAGCACAATGGTTAGGATCAGGCATTTCATCCATTTTATTTTTTAACTGTTTTTACTCCAATCTTTTAATAGCCAATTAAAAATGTAAGTAATGTTCTATATAACATTGACATAAATTATTGAAATCATAACGAAACAACAAAATGCAGGAGCAAACAACAGTTCAAACCTGGACATTCAGTGTGAACGAGTCCTTTTCCCAGCATCTGAAAGTTGACATTTGAGGATCAGGAAGACAGGAGGGCTTCTGTGATTGAAAAGACCATCTCCCACTCATCTCCCGTGTGATGATTGATATCTGGAGAAGGCTTTGCAAGGATGCATGAAGAAAAATACAATACAATGTTTTGTGAAGTGGTTGTACTCACACTCAGATTCTAAGAAATGGGTGGGATTTTTGGAGGTGCCAAAAGAAACTCTTTAGACAATTTGTTTGTCCCAAAGTAATCAAACTAAAACCTTTCTTTTATTTTGGAACGGTGCATATTATTTTTATAATCCAGCACAGTGAGGTTTCAAAGGGCACAGATATAGCAATTGCTATTAAATCAGGAATTAGTATTGCTCATATATGTTACCTTTTCCATTCCCTTGTGCACTAGGTTTAATATTTAATCATAGTTTCCTTTAGGCAAAATTCCCAATTAAATGCAAAATTATTGTTTAATTCAGCTTTCTGCAATTCCCAGAATGTCCAAGCAGCATAAAGCTTGGAAGACACCAAGTTTGGAATTTAGTCAATTATTAAATTCCAGTTAGTTAAACTATGACTGGAAATATAAATCAAACTGTAATTTTAAAACATGGTAACCAAACAGTCAGGACATCACTGTTAATAGAAAACAGATTTTTAAATTTTATTTGTATTGTTTTTCAGATAATAACAGGAAAAAGAAAAGAAGCAAAACACTAAAATAATGCAAATACATACACTCTCAAATAAATAGCGCATAAAAAGGGGGGGGACAAAAAAAGAAAGAAACAAAGTATAATGCATCATTATGACAGTTAACAGTTACAATTCTGTATATACTTATTGAATGTAAATATTATTCAAGTACGTAAACATTTATTTCTAATCCATTTATATAGCTATCATTCTTCTACTATACTATATATTGTATATACTATACTTTGTACAAATGGGTACCTTATTTCATTATGCTTGCCCATACCAAGTTTACATTATAAACAATCTGCACAAATATAATCAATCCATTGAACAAATGGAGTCATATATTTATCTTTCCAATGCTGTAATATCAATCCTTTGACCATTGTAAGGGCACAGAGCAGGGGTGAAATCCAGCAGGTTCTGACAGGTTCTGGAGAACCGGTAGAGGAAATTTTGAGTAGTTTGGAGAACTGGCAAATATCACCTCTGACTGGCCCCAAAGGGGGGTGGGAATGGAGATTTTGCAATATCCTTCCCCCAGGAGTGGAGAGGGAATGGGGATTTTGCAGTATCCTTCTCCTGCCATGCCCACCAAGCAACACCATGTCCACCAAGCCACGTCCACAGAACCGGTAGTAAAAAAAAATTGGATTTCACCACTGGCACAGAGAATGCATTTACCTTGTCCAGAAGTTGATAGAACACAAAACAACAACAACAACAGCAACAACAAAAAGTCTCAGTTGACATACTGAAGAGAGTGCATTGAAGGACATATAGCCCCAGACCCTGAGTAATCAAAAGGTTCCATCACTCACTATGACAGATATAGCTTAAGCGTATCTACTGTAAGCAATGAGAAAGGGACAGGCTTCCTTGCCCGTTTGTGTACCCTTTATTTCTTACCTAGGGTTGTATTGGCAGGTGTTTAGTTTTTAAATACTTAGGAACATATGTACATTTTACACACGGTCACTCACACCCTCGTCACTTCCCGCCTGGACTACTGTAATGCTCTCTACATGGGGCTCCCCTTGAGGACCACCCGGAAGCTCCAACTGGTGCAGAGTGCAGCCGCGCAGGTGGTTACGGGAGCGACATGGCGTTCCTGTGTGACACCTCTCCTGCGCGAGCTGCACTGGCTCCCGGTGGTCTTCCGGGTGCGCTTCAAGGTTTTGGTTACTACCTTTAAAGTGCTCCATGGCTTAGGACCTGGTTATTTACGAGACCGCCTACTGCCACCAGTGGCCTCCCACCGGCTGGTACGCTCTCATAGAGAGGGCCTCCTCCGGATGCCGTCGGCCAAACAATGTCAACTGGCGGCCCCCAGGGGGAAAGTCTTCTCTGTGGGGGCACCTACTATCTGGAATGAGCTCCCCCCGGAGATTCGGAAGATCCCGGACCTACGCACCTTTTGCCGCGCTCTTAAGACCTTTTTATTTCGTCAGGCAGGCCTGGCCTGATTCTCCTTTTTTAATTAATATTATAAATTTTAATTTGTTTTAAATTATTGGGGTTTTAATATTTCTATGGCCAAATTTATTTAATTGGATTTTAGTGGGTTTTAAATGTTGTATTTATATGTTTTATTTATGGCTGTTCACCGCCCCAAGTCCTTCGGGAGGAGGGCGGTATACAAATTAAATAAACTTAAAAACTTAAACTTAAACTACATAGTTGTAATGGCTGAATTCACACTTACTTTCAATTTCAATTTCACTTTCACTTTACTTTGACTTGCTTTCAATTATATGTTGAGAATCGTATGTTTTCTTCCCCCCGACTTTAGGGAGACAAAGAGGCAGAGCTGGGGCTACCATTTTCTCCTCTCTGTGACCGGAAATCCACCATGGTAGCACAGTCCCAAATAGGTAAGGGCTGGTTTCTTAAATTAAAAAAAAAGTCTTACAATGAGAGAAGGAAATGCTTGACAAAACAGGATTGGCTTTGTTAGGCAGGTCAGCCTCCAACTATTTTTCAATATGCATTGCTCACGGAGAATAGCATCACTGGAAAAATTAGATAGCGGATTCATAGAGTTTTTAAACTAGTGTTTTGGGATCGCCGCATGTTTTCTCAATTCTTGGCATCACTGCTGGTGTAAATGAGGAAGGGCTTTATAGTGTACCTTTCTCATTCACAAGTGACTATCAATGCCAGTGGTGGTATTCAGCTAATTTGGATCAGTTCGGATGAATCGGTAGCAGCGATTGTGGGTGGCACCCACCCTGGCGCTATGCTGTCCTATTTAGCCATGTTGTCAAGGGCGGGCACATGTATGAAAGGTGTGAGCAAAGTACATGCACAGAAGACCGGGCGCATGCGTGGAAGGCATGCACAAAGCGTGTGAGCGCGGGGCGAACTAGTGGTAAAAATATGTGAAATCCATCTCTGATCAGTGCCCTTTCTTAGTTCATTTTTACAGCACTGACTCAGACTCTGTCATGTGTCTTGGTAGTTACATTACACTTTGGATGTTATCAAGATTAGCTGTCAGTCACAGGTATATGCAGTGGTGGGATTCAAGTAATTTAACAACCAGTTCTTTGCCCTAATGATTTCTTCCAACAATCAATTTGCCAAACTGCTCAGAAAGTTAACAACTGGTTCTCCCGAAGTGGTGCGAACTGGCTGAATCCCACCACTGGTTATATGGGTGAATCAGTGATGCGAGAGAAGGAAATATTGCAAATGTATAAATATTGTGGCTTAATGCTGGTTCACAAAGAAGCGTGGCTTCCTTCCCTATAAAAAGCTTTTCATGAGCCACTTTTCTCCAGTGTCTTTTCTAGCTTTTGTTCTTGTAGGGAGGATAGACACCAAGTTGTAAAACAAAGACAAATAAACCAGAGAGCAGAACTTCTTTATTCTTTATTCTTCCCAACATGTTTTGGAAAATACATGACCAATTCTTAATGTGTATGAAGAAACTAACAAATAATTGCAGGATCCAGTCTGAGTCGGTCCCTGGGATCAGAGGTTTAGTCTTCCACGCTTTTGGACTCATGCTGGAGCCCATCCTCAGGAAACCTCTCAGCCTCTTTCCTGAGGATGGGCTCCAACATGGGTCCAAAAGCTTAGAAGACTAAACTTCTGATCCCAAGGATCCTGCATCAATATCTTGGCACACATATATTTGCCTTCATTTATAACAAATAATAGCTTGTTTTTGTCCAGAATGGTATAGAGCCATGATGGCGAACCTATGGCACGCATACCACAGGTGGCACACCAGCTCAGTTCTGGTGCACATGCGTGCACTGGCCAGCTGATTATCAGGCCTTCTGGGCCTACCAGAAGTAGGGAAACAACCTGTTTCCTGCCTCTTGAGGGCCTGGGGGGGAGGCCAGTTTTTCTTTCTCACCTGGCTCAAGATCCTCTCTATGCATCTAGGGAGGGTGAAAACAGCCTTCCACACACCCTCAGAGGCCCTCCAGAGCCCTGAAATGGCCCATTTCCCAACTTCCAGTTGGACAGGAAGTGACTTTTTTGCTGTCCCCAGCCTCCAGAGACTCATAGACTCCTAGGGTGGGGCACATAGAATTATGGGTGTGGGCACGCGCAAGTGCACAAACCTCCCCCACCCTCCCTCCTGGCACGTGATGGCAAAAAGGTTAGCACGTGATGGCAAACTGGCACATGATGGCAAACTGGTACAGAATCTCCTACTTCTATTAAACAAGATTTTACATTAGCATAAGCATATTTATCATATTAAAGGCATTCTGTTGGTACTATAATTATCCCCTTTCTAGATGAAGAAAACATTTTCCGTAAGTTTCCATCAGTTTCCTAACAATCCTCCATAAGAATTGTTTTTGAGGTAGCATGCTCCTTTTTGATCCATAAAATGTTTGATTACTTCTAGACCATGGTGTATCCCATGGCTTGGTTCTGGGGTATATTTGTATAGACTAGGGCTATGGATGCTTCAAAAACGATGAATAAAAAGTGCTTCAGATGCCCCAGGAGTGCAGCACTTCCCTACTCCTTATCAATATGTAATGATATATTTAATGGGACATTTATTTAGCATGATGCAATGACCTTGGAAGACAAGAGGAAGAGGTTGCCTAAGGAACAGTTAGATAAGAAAGGGCATAGCCCACAGATTCTTAATAGACAGAGAAGAGACTCAGAAAGGAACCTATGTTAGACTGTAAAAAAGACAGCAGAAAATTTGTATTATTAGACTTGCAAGATTGCAAGATTCTGTTACTGTAGCCTTAATTAACTCATCTGGATGTGTTTCATGTCAGGGTTACCTTGCAGAGCTGACATATATCAAGAGGATGCAAACTCTGTACATAGAAGATACCATTCTATGTACCATTCTATGTTGAGTTTAGCTTTTTGCTTGTTAGGCTCTTACTGAAACATACTTTAGTGCTTTGACAAGTGTTTTCTTTTAAATAAAATGAAGACCAGACAAGAAACACAAGTGCATTGTTCAGTATTGCCATATAAGAGCCGTGGGCTGAATTCTGTCTCCAAGGGTTATTTCTTGTTTCATTCACTAATCTGACAGAACATTGCCAACATGTTGTCAAATCACACCAGCAACACACAATAAAGAGTCATTTCAAATATAAATCCAATCACATAAAGCTTCAGATGCTCAAGTCGAAATTATCTGAATTCATTTCAGTCATGTTCCAGGCTTAGAATCAGCACAAAGGCACTTACTGATGATTTCTGGTGGCAACGGGATAAGACTAATGTGCCCCTTCTAATGTTGCTTAATATCTCTATGGTTTTCAATACAATCAGTCAAAGCTCTGAGCCATCTCCAATAATTTAGGTGGGGGAGGAGATTATATTGCAATGATTCTCCTCCTTCCCGAAGAGATGGGTTTAGTTGTTTGTTGTACGGAAGGACAGCTCAAGCCCTAGACACCTTAATTGGGGTCTACATATTCCCTACTACCGTGTTTTCCTGAAAATACAACCTAATCTACCCCAAATGTAAGCCCTAGCTTGATTTTTACATGTGCACCTAATATAAACCCTACCCCCAAAATAATCCCTAGTTAAGACCCCACCTACTCTGTTGCTCCTGGTTGCATGGGGTGGGGTGAGGTGAGGTCCATGGGTAAAAATCAAGCAAGGGTGAGATGAGGGAGTTGAGCTGCTTAACTTCAGAGAGTTTCAGCCAGGCCTCTCATACCCCGACACCTGCCTCACCTTGCTGGCCCACTTCTTCTGTGGCCACTTGCCGCCATTTGTTGGCATCGCTCCCAGACCCTATTTCACCATCAGAGGCCTTCAGGATAGGCCTCTGCAACTGAGAAACGGGATCCTGATTGATGAGTGTGATGCCCCCTGGCTTCCATTTTGCCATCAGAGACCTTCCAGAAAGCTCTTTTAGATCAATCCGGAGCTCTTTTATCAGCTGCAGAGGCCTTTCCTGAAGGCCTCTAATGGTGAAATGGTGGCCAGGGGGTGGGGACCATGCATGAGGGGCAGCAAGTGGCTACAGAAGAAGTGGGCCAGCAGCGGGCTCCTGCTGGGTGTGGCTGTCAGTGCCGCTGCCAGGAGGTGAGTCAATGGAAGACATCCCCCCAAAATAAGACCTGATGTCTTTCTTGGTGGCAAAAAATATATAAGACCAGGTATTATATTCAGGGAAACATGGTACGATTCAACATCTACATAAAACTTTTGGATGAGATTGTTGGGACCACTGGTATACTGATGATACCCAACTGGATATCTTGATCCCGGCTGAGTGATGCTGCTGAAGTGCTACGCAGGTGCTTAAAAGCTGTCTGGATGGGGTGGAACAAGTTGAGGCTCAGTTGCAGGAAGAGAGCGTGGTTCTGAGTTCAAAGGATAGCTATTTCCAGTGAGATAATATCATTACTTTAAACAGGATTGCATTCCTCCAGATTTGCAGTTTGGAGGTCTTCTTAGATTTACAACTCCTGCTTGAAAAGCTGACAGATGTGGCCAAGAGAGTGTTCACTCAGTTCCATCTATTCCTGAAATGGCAGGCATTACTCACTGTCACTCATGCCTTTGTCACCACTTGATGGATGACTATTGTAATACAGTTTATGTAGGGCTGTTTTTGAAAACAGTGTTTGGGAGCAATAGCTAGTCCAGAATGCAGCCACTTGAGGTGGGTCCTCCCTGAGGGGCTCGTGTAACACTTTTACTCCGAGAGCTGAACTATTTCCGCTTGGTGTGCAGGTGCAATTCAAGGTGCTATTTGTTACTTTAAATCCTTTCAGGATTGGAGGCATGCATATTTGCAGAACCATCTTCTCTCAATAAAATCCAACTTGGTTTGCTATGCATCTGTCAGAACTACAAGATTAGCAAGGTCATGAAACAAAAGAAGCAAGGATTTCATTTTTAAAAAAATTATTGTAGGCATTGTAGCATCCTCTTGAAAGCTTGTCAAAGTTTTTTCTCTACCATATCTTATGCCAAAGACAATCAAGGCAGGGCCCTTTTAAGTTTCTTTCTCGTATTTTCCTCTTTCTCATAACTGAGAAATCTTTTCTCCTCTCTGAATGGTTCATTGTTCCCCCCTCAAGACAGACTATGTTCTTTCATATCTTTCTCTCAATTTGAAGGTGTCATCTTTCAGAGCCAAGGAAACATGACTTTCAAACTACTACTTCCTCCTCTGGAACAGCATACTCCCAGTGTGCAAACTGACTGTTCCCTCTCCTGGCTTTTCAGAAACTGGTGGCAACCTGGTCATTCCATTGAATCAAGCAAACTGGATTGTGTCACGGCTTTCTCCTGGAGAGGGCATTTCTATACTATGATTAATGCTTTTAGTCAGGCCTTCCATTGCCATAGGAATACTTTTAGTTTCTGGTTCACTTAATTGTATGTATTTGAACCCCAATTGCATAGTGGGGAATTTGTACACAGTTCTGTTGTTGTTGTTGTTGTTGCGAAGTCGTGTCCGACCCATCGTGACCTCATGGACAACGTTCCTCCAGGCCTTCCTGTCCTCTGCCATCCTCTGGAGTACATTTAAACTCACTCCTACTGCTTCAGTGACCCCATCCAGCCACCTCATTCTCTGTCATCCCCTGTTCTGCTCCAGTTACGGACCCCAAAGAACGCAGCACACACAAAGTCCGTTCAAACCTTAGTTTACTAAATAAACCAGTTTTTTACAACAACGGCTTTTAATTAACTGCATTAACAGCCACCAAGAATTCAAAGAATAATACTGAAAGCTTACTGTGGTTGGCAGAATGCCCAGAAGCAATTTGCAGGAAGCTGATAAGATAAGCAAGACAAGACAAGAAAGTATGTGAACGAAGTTGTTCCCTGCAAATTGCTTCAGTTGGTGTTCCTCCTTAAATAGGCTAAGGGAGTGGCCAATTAGCCCCAAGCCTTACTCTCGAGGAGACCTCCTCCAGAGGAGCCACTCCAGCCTTTTCGCAGCTCTGTGCGCTCGTGCATCGAGAAGAAGCTCCTCCTCTTCATCCTCTTCACTTAAGGGAGCTTCTGGAGGTTCTGAAGGCCGCGGCTGAATCCCCTCCTCTGGCACCACATCTTCTCCAGCCTCCTCATTGTCTGATTCGAGTGCCAGCTGCACAGGCTGCTGGCACAGCATCACACCAGCCTCCTCGCTGTCGGAATCAGCTACTAGCTGCACAGGCTGCTGATGGGCCACAACATCCCATTCTTCTTTTACCCTCAGTCTTTCCCAGAATTAGGCTCTTCTCCAGTGAATCCTTCCTTCTCATTAGGTGGCCAAAGTTTGAGTTTCCTCTTCAGGATCTGGCCTTTTAAAGAGCAGTCAGGGTTGATCTTAGTCTTATACAAATGGTTGTAAATTGAGGACTCCCTGTAAGCCCTGCAAACAAACAAACAAACAAAATGCTGCTTAACATAAAGCAGAGTTATCTGAGAGTCAGCATCATGGGATTCAGTGGCATTCATTTCAGATGAAACATGCAGAAGGGGGATCCAACATAAAAACTAGCTGAGTTGAGGGACAAACATAACAATGAAATAAACCCTGATCGTTAGTGGCCAACTCTGTGCTTTTCTTCATTCAGTGCTTTTTTTTTCAGAGAGAAACCTTGCAGAATAATTACTGGATTAAGAAAATGAAAACCTGTAAATACAAAAGGTTGAGTTCTTTTTCAGCTTTTATGTTGCGAGTCAACATAAAAATCACAGTCCTGGATCTACAGCACGTTACATTCAAAATAAAATAAGTATATCAAGTTGGAGGCAACTGTGACAAGGCATCTCCTCTATCGGATGCCATCTTAGATTCACGTCTGCCGAACTCGTTCTGTTGGCTTACCCATTTTGTCTCACACCTCCCTTCTTCTGTGCACTATGAACAAAATACAACTAATCCCACTTAAGAGAGCACACCAGACAGAACAAACAAAATGATTGTCTATGGAGATTCACAGTCATCCAGGTCATGGTTGTTCCAAAGGTGCTTTTCCAGGAAGAAGCTTCTTGGATGAGAAGTGAAAAGTCTTCAAAGAAAAACAAGGAAGTCCAGCTGCCTCCTGAAAAAAAGCACCTTTGGGACAAACAAAATGCTTCCATTTTCAAAGAACTTGTTGGTTGAATCCAGAGTAACGTCTAGTGAAGTTCTGGCTATTGACAGCATTTGGAAGGGAAAGGGGGTTTTTTTTGCTATTTTTTATTTCCTGGGTCCCACACCCCCACAAAATATTTCTGGGAGAATATTGGCGGGAGGAGACATCTGTCAAATGTCAGGAGAAATCAGTGAAGTCTGTCTCGCCGTTCCTTTTTTTCTTGCACAAAACCTTAACTGGATCTCGGTGCTCTTCCATTCGTACAATGTCCTAGGTATTTCCTGCTTATATAAATGGTGTTATTGGGGTGTTGGAAGAAATGTCCACCTGGGTTCAGTTCCAAGTGGGAAGAAAGACACTGGAAACATGGAGACTGCTTGGAAAGATGGTTTAATGGTGGACAGGACCATATGGGTTATTTGGTCCTGGGCAAAGAAAAAGGGAAGAGATGCTGAGGGTCCCTGGGTTTTATACTCTCTCTGGCTTTGATCTTCCTGGGGCACAGGAAGAGTATCCTGATTGGTTGCTGTCAGAGGTCATAGCTAGCTTTGTAGGCTGTGTATTAAATTTGGTTGAATCTTGCTAGGTGATGCAATGAAGGGCAATTAAATGGTTCTGCCTGAAGGAGGTAGATCTTTGTTATGTAGAATAGACTGGCTCAGGCCTTAATGGCCCATTACCAAGGCGGGGGGATGGGATGGGCTGAGTTTCTGTCTCCTTTTTAGGGGAAATTTTCTGCCCTTTTAATATTTGCTAGAATATTTCATTCTTCTAGGAGAGGGGTGGGTGCTAACTTCCTACAGGGGATTCCTACAGATGTGCTTTCTGTATTCTCCTCTCCTGCCATGGATTGAAACTGATCCTTGTTTAGTTTCCGCAGTCCTAACTTTGCCAATGTCAAGATTTTTATTTCGACTGAAGAAGCTCTAAACGTTGTCTCTCCTCACCCCACCCTTTCTATTGTTCTACAGGTTTCATTGATTTCATAGTGAAACCAACATTTGCTCTTCTTACTGACTCCATGGAGAAAATAGTTTTTCCTCTTATAGAGGAAGCATCCAAGTCCGAAAGTCCTACCTTTGTGACAGAACCAAGGTTTGAGGTTTTGGGTTTTGTTTTTTCTCGTTTTCCTCCTGAACTATTTTAATTTTCAGAAACTGCAGTGATCCTGATATAGTACTGCCATCTAGTGGCAATATTTGCACATTGTTATCTACATGGATTGTATTCTACTCAAGTTGGAAACTGAATGTATGAAAGGCAAAAACAGGATATGTTGTTTATTCTGGTTTTGCTTATTGTAGAGTAGAATGTTTACATATAAATTGTTAGGTCGAAAATATTAAAGGAGGGATTGGGACTCGCATATAATCTGATTTTTCTCATCCTGAGCAAATTGCAGAAAAATCTTTTTTACTGTGTGGATTATTTCCCCTCTTATTGTAATACTATAAACGTTGGCTTCAGATATTTTATCTGTTATCATCTGAAGTCAAAGGTGAATGTTTTGATTTGATATCATGAAATACCTTCAAAATGAATACTTCTGCTCCATTTTAAAGAAGGGGGAAAGGACTTACACAGGAGTTAGCAGATGCTTTAGTTCGTCTAATCCAGTTTATTTAAGCTTCGGTGCTATGTATTCTTTCCTGGAAATCAGTATCATTGAAATCACCGAGGCTTGTTTCTAAACTAGCCTTTTCCATTTGTAGTCCCCTGTCCACATTACTTACAACTCACAGAATTTTCACCTATAGAGGGAAACATGTTAGAATGGTTGCTGTACTTTACTTTTCTTTATTGATTAGCCCTTGGGCCATATCAAAGTGCAGAGTTCCAGACACAAACTATTACTAAAATCTGATAAAAACAATTTAAAATGGAATTGGATAAAATACAATTTAAAATGAAATTGGAATAAAATATGATTTAAAATGAAATTGGCATAAATTGTTTGCTGTACAATGTGCACATCACAAGAATGCATGAATCGATCCCAGTTTAGTTGAATTCTGCATTCTGGAGGAATGCAACATTTTGGAGTATACACCAAGATTGTTCTGCTTTTGTATTTCCAGGCAGTAAAGGCATCTTAATTCTAATCTAACTTTTTCCGCTCTTTGTAGTGAAAATAGTACAGGAAGTGCCAGCAGTGATATACACAAAAAGATCAGTATAAAAAATGCTGCATGTGTTGGTGGGACCTGCTCAGAAAATGCTTTGGCAATGGTGGATTTAAGAAGCTTTAAGGACAATCTATTCCAGACCATACAGGAAAACAAAGACAGGTGGAAAGATTTAGCAGAAAAAGGTATGTTTTCCCTTGCCAGTAAACCAATATTGTCATGTAATTTCATCTTCTCATCTGTGCTTGTTATGCCATCTTGGGCATATTGAATAACTAGATTCCTTCATATGGATGACTAGATTCCTTCATATGGATGAAGGAAAGCAAATAGCTTCAATACAGCAATTATTCACCATATGCACAGTGAAATAGGAACTCTTTCTTTTCCTCTTCCTTTTTTCTCTTTGTTTTTGCAGAATTGTAATCAAATTGCTATTTGTCCGATACCTCAAATGGCTGCATTTATATGTTCAAGCCACTAGATGGTATATAACTACATCTTGTATCTTGCATATCAGGAATAGATGAAATTGGAATTGGAATATAGGTTAAAGAAATGTGCTGAGAATAAAAAGATATCAGTTAATAGGCCCAAATGTATGTTGTTCATTTGGAAAAACTGATCACATGCACAGAACATGCCAATAGTTGGCAGGTTATGTGTGAAAAGGATTTTGAGATTGGAATGACAAGCTGATTTTAAATCAGCTGAACATGCTTTTGGGTTGCCAAAATAAACCCCAAATGCAATTTAAGCAACATAAATAAAAATGTAATTTTCAAATCATAGGAAATTAATAGTTCTGTATACTGCATTGCTCCAGCTCTGCTTGGTTCCTATGCTGGGATTCAAAGAAACTAAAGTAAAGGATAGAAAGAAGGTCAGAAAAGAAGAGAGAACCAGAAGCTAATTTTACATGAAGAGACTGAGGGGAACTGGGCAAAGTTACTTGGGGTTGGGAGGACAACTAAGGAGAGAGATAATAGCATTCCTCAATTATTTAAAGGGAATCAGCCAGAAGAAGAAACAAGACAATATCTGACATCCTAGAGTGCATGACAGAGGTGGCATTCAGCAGGTTCTGAACAGTTCGGAGAACCGGTAGCGGAAATTTTGAGTAGTTTGGAGAACCAGTAAATACCACTTCTGACTGGCCCCACCCCCCCCCCCATCTATTCTCTGCCTCCTGAGTCCCAGGTGATCGGGAGGAAATGGGGATTTTGCAGTAACCTTCCCCTGGAGTGGGGTGGGAATGAATATTTTGCAATATCCTTCCCCTGCCACGCCCACCAAGCCACGGCCATCAAGCCATGCCATGCCATGCCTACCAAGCCACGCCCACAGAACCGGTAGTAAAAAAAATTAATCCCACCACTGGTTCATGACATATAATAAACTGTGGGAAGGCAGATTCTGATTGAAAGTTAGGAAGCACTTCTTAATAGCAAGAGCAACTTGACAATGAAACATTATCAAGTGAGTTGGTAAGATTCTCCTCTGCTGGATGAGTACAGGATAGGCAACAGGATCCGTCATCAGTGGTTTAAATATCCTGTGCAAATATTATGATTGCCTGCAGTGATATGCAAGGGATCATATAGGTTTCTATTTCCGGCCTTTGTTGATACAGCTGGGCATGACTCTGCCCCGAGACACTGGTCTGTCGCTAGCACTGCTGCCTCTTTGCCAACATGAACAGCCTGCATCCTCTGCCTCTTTGCTGGCGCGAATGGCCTGCACCTGCTGTCTCTTTGCCAGAGCTAATGGCAAAGAGGCAGCAGTGGCAGGCTGTATGTGCTGGCAAAAAGGCGAAGGAAGGTTCACTGGGCAGGCAAGTAGCTGGGCTGCATGGGAGGCAACTGAGAATGGCGAAGGAAGGCTCAGCCGAGAGCTTGGCTGTGTAGGAGACCAGAGTGAAGATAGGCAAGTGTGCTGGGCCACCAGAACCATGTGGTTGAGGCAAGTGAGCTAATGAGTGAGGGAGCCAGAGAGCAGCAGCTGCTATGCCATGGCCAAGGTGGGCGAGGCGAGATAAGCAGTGACTGGGGTGGGACAGGATGGGATGGGCGGGGCCAGCCAGTGGTGCAATTACCAATTTGGAGGTTCTCCAAACTTTAAAAATTTAACAACCGGTTCGTCCGAACCGGTCCGAACTGGCTGAATCCCAGTTCTTTTTCCTAATCTGCTTTGTTCTTTCTTGTAAATCTCTAACTTTGCCAAGAACGTAACTTCTTATGCTTACGTTCCATTCATTTTCAGATTAGAAAACTGCCCTCCCCACCCACCCAGAGGCCCTTCAGAGGCCGGAAATGGCCCATTTCCTGACTTCTGGTGGGTCCGGAAGATCCAAAAATCAGCTGACCGGCTCGCACATGCATGCTGGAGCTGAGCTACGGCAACACTCGTGTGCCTACAGATATGGTTCCGTGTGCCACCTGTGGCACGCGTACCATAGGTTCGCCATCATGGCCCTATACTAGGTGGGTTAGTTTAATTGACAAGAGGTTTTTTTGGGGGGGGCGAGAGGACAGAATTTGTATTGTCACATCCTGATGCGAATCTTGTGCCTTATAAACTTCCATCTGATCTTGGGCACAAGTACATCCGGGTGGAACCTGCCTCCTGATATGACTGTGGATGTGTCATGTTAACCTCATCTTAGTTTGTTGATGATGCCTATAAGGAGCCTTGATGGAGCAGTGGACTAAAGCGCTGTTAAGTAGCACTTAAGTAGCACTTAGCTGCCAGCTGCCTGCAATTACTGGGAGTTCAAATCTCACCAGGCTCAAGGTTGACTCAGCCTTCCATCCTTCCGAGGTAGGTAAAATGAGGACCCGGATTGTGGGGGCAATAAGCTGATTTTGTATAAAAAAGAACACCGCTTGGGGGGGGGGCGAAAGCCCTACTAAGCAGGTATATACAAAAGTATGAAGGCTATTGCTTAACGCATTGTAAGCCGCCCTGAGTTTCCAGAGAAGGGCGGCATATAAATCGAACCAATAGATAGATAGATAGATAGATAGATAGATAGATAGATAGATAGATAGATAGATAGATAGATAAATATGTGAGCAAGTCTGAGACAGTGTGCTCACTGTTCTATTATCTGCTATTATCTACTATCAGGTATAAATGAAGTATTTCATATACTAGTTTATTATGTGCCCAATGAAAATGACATATTTAGCTGAGGATATTTGGAAGTAAGCCCCATTGACATCAAGAAGTAGACCTTCTTCCCAGAGAAGTAAATGACTGCAGATTTACTTTTACTTTACTTCTACTTTTGACATTCAGTGTCAAAAGATTTGACATTCAATGTCAAATCTTTTGAGACACCAGGGTAACCTTTTCTAGGTAAATAGTAAGGATTGCCACCTTTTTATGGCTGAGCCATTCACTTTCTATTAGAAAGTACATCCCCTTAATTGCAGGCATTTAATATCATTATAGAGTCCCTTGGGCAAAGTCATTTCTACTAAAAAAAAATGACTTGGGTTCCATTGCTAATTTACATTAATTTCAGGAGACGCTTCCCAATAGGAGAAGTTGCAGAATATTGCATTTCATTATCTTGGAAGGTTATGTTGCTTGCATGGCGTGAGAGAAGGCTCTTGATAATGCACTATCATAATTAGCTTGGATTAGAACTAATAAAAGCATCTGGATGCATTCTGGAAGGAATGTTCATTATATAGCTGATCTCCAGGGAAATAATTGCTTGTAGATGGAACTCAGTCCTTTATAGTGTACTTATTTATGTTTAATATATCATATCCTAGTAAATTTGGGACAAGCTCTGGAACTGAGCTGGCGAAGTGATTTGCTCAATCTTAAATCTATTTGATTACTTTCAGTGGAACCAGGGAAAACTACATCCTCCGAAGGAGTTAAATGTAGTAACCATTTTTTTTCCCAGTGGAGATTCCTCAACTCAGGCAGTTCATAGAGCTATACTAAGGTGAGGAATGGGAACCTATAGACATTATCAAAGCATTTCTTGTCTGTATAAACGTTGGGGGACAGGTCTGACGAAGCTATTTTTAAATAACACAGACAAGCTGTGACATGCACTCAAAGAAGGGAGGGAATTTAATTTATTTGACATAATAATAATAATAATAATAATAATAATAATAATAATAATAATAATTTAATTTGTATCCCGCCCTTCTCCCAGAAGGGACTCAGGGCGGTGGACAGCCAGAATTAAAATACATACAATACAAAAATTAAGATAAATTAAAAGATATTAAATCGATCGGCCTCCCAATTTAAAACCCCAAGTCTATAAAATTCAAAATCCCAATTTAAAACCATTTAAGCTAGGCCGGCTTGCTGGAATAAGTAAGTCTTCAAGACATCCCTTTAAATAACTGATACCTTTCGAATCCCAGGAAAAAAATATAATCCAAATAGTGTGCTGAGAAAAAAGTCCTTTAGGGAATCTCCCCCACCCACCCCCGTTTCACTTGTTGTGTAATTTATACATGAAAATCTATACAATCCAATCAAAATGTGTAAGGGGTACAGGGGATGGTCTTGAAGGACAGAGGGAAGATCCACTACCAAGACAATGATCAGACAAACAAGACTTGAACCCAGGTCAAGGAAATGGTTTATGAAAATGTCTCAGAAAGACCCCCTCCCCCCATTTTCATGAGAAAGAGGGAGGAAGGAAAGCAGATTCAGACCTGCAAGGTGCCACTGCTATAGCTGTTGTAATAAAAGGTTTCCATGGTGTCTGTTTCTGTTTGATCTAACTGGGACCTGAAACAAAATGTTGTTTTGTCTGAAGTTCTCCCATTTAAGGTTCCAACTCTTGCTGCCAGACTTTTTCAAGGACCCCATCCTGTTCCATGTTTTCTCCATGGAAGAAAGCACAGCTCTTTCGGTGCTCCCCTCACTCTCTTCTCAAGGGGCTGTTTTTTACTTTCCCCAGGGATGAATTCATTGGACCTCCTATGGCCACTGAGTTGCATGACCAGGGCTACATTCTAAAGATTGGGAGAAGCCTCAACAAAAGTATGGTTGCAGCCAGGACAAAAACTAAATTTAATTTACATCCAGGCCAGGGGTGAAATTCACTTACCTTCCCTATTGGTTTGCAAATGTCCGCGCATGCGCAGAGGCTTAAAATATCGCAAAAAAGCAACGTCATGATGTCCATGCAGGTGGGCAGAGTCTCCCGCAGCCGCTGCTACCGGTTTGCCTGAGCCAGATAGAACCGGCTGAATTTCACCCCTGATCCAGGCTTAATTAAATAAAGCTAACGTCAGGCACATTGGCAGCTGCTTGCTCCAATAATCATTCTTTGCCAGAGTTCTGAAAGGGTTCACCTTAGCAAAACATAGTAAGATGATAAGAAGGTTCATGAATTTCAACAGGTGACCCCTATTCAGTTAGAAGCAATATATCTACATATATATTACAATGTATGCTATATATTACAATATACAATACAATATGTTGTATATATTACAATATACAAAGCAATATATTACAAGACAAGATAGAAAGACCCGCACATGGATTAGAGAACAGACAAAATATACAATATTATGAAGACACGGGGCTCCCCTTGAGGAGCACCCGGAGACTCCAGCTGGTCCAGAATGCAGCTGCGCGGGTGGTTATGGGAGCGCTCCCATGTGACCCCCCTCCTGCATGAGCTGCACTGGCTCCTGGTGGTCTTCCGGGTGCGCTTCAAGGTTCTGGTTACCACCTTTAGAGCACTCCATGGCTTAGGACCAGGGTACTTATGAGACCGCCTTCTGCCATCAGTACCCTCCCACCGACCAGTACGCTCCCATAGAGAGAGGTTCCTCAGGGTGCCATCAGCCAAACAGTGTCGACTGGTGGCCCCCAGGGGGAGAGCTTTCTCTGTGGGGGCACCTGCCATCTGGAATAAGCTCCCTCCAGAGATACGGAGGATCCCAGATTTACGCACTTTCTGCCACGCCCTCAAAACATTTTTATTCCAGCAGGCTGGTCTGGCTTGACTCTCCCTTTTAAATCTGCTTTTAAATTTTTATACAAATTGGGTGTTTTTACATTCATTTTTGGGCCAAAATTATTTAATATAATTTTAAATGTTTTTTAACTTTTGTATATGTATTTTTACCCTGTGGCTGTTCACTGCCCTGAGTCCTTCGGGAGTAGGGCGGTATATAAATTAAATTAATTAAATAATTAAATAATTAAATTAACAAAGAGAATAAAAGAATTGAAATCAAAATGGGCTGGACACATAGCAATAGCAATAGCAATAGCACTTAGACTTATATACCGCTTCCCAGTGCTTTACAGCCCTCTCTAAGCAGTTTACAGAGTCAGCATATTGCCCCCAACAATCTGGGTCCTTATTTTACTGCCCTCAGAATGATGGAAGACTGAGTCAACCTTTAGCCAGTGAGAATCGAACTCCTGGCAGTGAGCAATGAGTTAGCCTGCAGTACTGCATTCTAACCGCTGTGCCAAAACTGCTCTTCGAACTGCTGGCAGATGGACCAAGTCATAGAATGGATCCCACCTGATAAAAAGCATCCACAAAAGAGATCTAAAACAAGATGGACAATGACATCAGCAAGCATTGCTGGCCCAATTGCAAAAGAAAGCTCAGGGCAGGGCCATATTGGTTGGGAACATGCAGAATGTGCCTTCATCCTGCAATGGATAGACAATGGCTAAAATGTTGATGATATACATATACATCATATACATATATATATGTACATGTACATATACATATACAGTACATATACATATACTTAAGGTAAAGGTTTCCCTCACACATATGTGCTAGTCATTCCCGACTCTAAGGGGCAGTGCTCATCTCTGTTTCAAAGCTGAAGAGCCAGCGCTGTCCGAAGACATCTCTGTGGTCATGTGGCCAGCATGACTAAACACCAAAGGCGCATGGAACGCTGTTACCTTCCCACCAAAGGTGGTCCCTATTTTTCTACTTGCATTTTTTACGTGCTTTCGAACTGCTAGGTTGGCAAAAGTTGGGACAAGTAACGGGAGCTCACCCCGTTAAGCGGCACTAGGGTTTCAAACTGTTGAACTGCCGACCTTTCAATTGACAAGCTCAGCATCTTAGCCACTGAGCCACCACGTCCCCCCATAGACATAGACATAGACATAGACATAGACATTGACATAGAGATAGACATACACATACACATACACATACACATACACATACATATACAGGCAGAGACTTTCTAATTCCCTTTCTCACAGCTTTGCTATGAACTGGTCAGTAGGGAATCTCTTCCCTAATAAAAGGGAAGTTTACAGTTGTTCTTTAAATAAAGATCTCTTGAATCTTTATCTCTTATAATTTCCATGCTTTTTAAGGGGCTACACTCAAAGTTTTTGTGGACAACATGCGCCCAGGGGCTCAGTTGTGCGCCTCTGCTCTAACCACTGAGCCACACAGGTCACACGGCACCAAATTAAAGATGAACAGCATGTAGAGCCATTTATAGCAGTTTCTGTTTTGAATTTCAGGCGAGCCTAATCTCAGTGAGAATTCCGAAGAGCCACTGAAAGAGCCAGAACTGTGCAGTTAGGTCAATTGTATCTTTGTTGTTTCTGCTCATTTTCAGACCAAGAGGTAAGTTATCCTAGTTCTTCTCCAAATATTCCAAACCTTCCTTTCTTTCTCTATGCTTCTGAAAGGAAGAAGGCTTTACTTTGTTACAAGAATAAACCTTTACTAATATATTGAGAGTCTTATCATTGTGGTACATTTATGCACACAAGGAAAAGGTGAAGTTAGGGTCAAGGTTTCCCATCATCATCATCACTCTGCTAAACAAATAATTCCCTCAACACTGTCGAACTATTCACTAAGTCTGCATTACTATTACTATTAATCTTCTCATTGTTCCTATCACCCATCTCCTCCCACTTATGACTGTATGACCGTAACTTGTTTCTGTATCCTTACAATTTATATTGATTGTTCCCTAGTATGATTTGATAATTTGATTGCTTATTTGTACCCTATGACTATCATTAAGTGTTGTAACTTATGATTCTTAATGAATGTATCTTTTCTTTTTATGTACACTGAGAGCATATGCACCAAAGACAAATTCCTTGTGTGTCCAATCACATTTGGCCAATAAAGAATTCTATCTATCTATCTATCTATCTTTCTATCATCCAGGCCCTAGCATTTTATAATCCGTATTCATATTCACCATCTTTATGCTTTAAGCTGTGATTTTTTTAAAAAAGGTAGTTTGGCAGCAACTTTTCCAACAAAAACACCTTACTTTGTTGCTCTAAATTTAACAAATATCATGAACTCACAAAAGCTGATGCCTCCCAATAAAATTTGTTAGTTGGAAAAGGCGCTACCAGACTCCTCCGGTCAGCTGGAAAAGAGACTGTTTTTATGCTTGTATGTTTTGAGAAAAGCCTTCTGCTAATGAATCCCCTCTGGAGTCCCTGACTTTTTTCCTAGGCCAGGTTCAAACCCCCAGTGTTTGAACCAACATCAGTTCCAAGTCCAACCAATCTTAAAGGTATGCCATTCAAGGAGACAGCCAGATGATGCCCGGAGGGCTCTTACCCAGGATCCCAGCAAGCCATCTTCTTTTCAGTTTCTCAGGAGAATCCCACCCCCCAACATCTTCTCATTCCATGCTGTTCTCTTTCGAGCAGACTCTAGACCAAGTTGACACATCATGCTGAGTTATGATATGTTTTGCTTCGTTTTGGTTTCATGCCAGAATAAAAAAACAACAACACCCTGCTTTTCTCAAAAGACCACTGTGAAGTAGAGCAGAGTTAACATAAAGGCCAAAACCTTCAGTCTTGCTCCTTTTTGCAATTCTGCCCTGAGTCTCCGGAGAAGGGCGGCATATAAATCAAATAAAAATAAATAAAATAAATAAATAAATAAATAAATAAATAAATAAATAAATAAATAAATATCTTTGTTGTACCTCTTATGAGTAACATTCTCAGTTTACAAAACAATTTTCATTTTGTCGGTACGGAGTGAACCGTGTATCCTAAATTTACTTATTCCTTGTTTCTAGTTAAATGCCTAAAGTTTCATGCAAGAACAAATCTCTGAAATGTCTCCTCTCTAATACCACTGCAGGATGAACTGAACAGCAAGAAAGGGTCTTCGTTCAACACAAGGCTGCTATCTTTTCTATGTACTGCCACAAAGGAATGAGCTGATAATTCAAGGCATTGATTTGCAGCTATCAAGACCTTGTTTGATTTCTTCTTCAGTTCTTCTATTATCCCTTAACGTAGCTGGAATACATCTTCAGCCAAAACATTTGTTAGCCACACATACACACAGCCATATTGAATGACTGCTGAAGGGAGGAAGTGCCTGATTAGCAGAAACTTTGTGGAAGCTTCCTCTGAGCAGATTGCCTCACTTGGAGATGATTAAGAGGACCGTAGACTGGATCTCAAGGTGCAATTAGCGTAGACAGCTGCAAGCTGCTTCTCTGCTGTCTTGTTGATTCATGACATATCCAGATGTACAGATTTCCGCTTTTATAGAAATATGGGGTGGAGGGTTCAGAAAAGCTGCACTAAAAATATTAAGAATTGTAGAAAGCCCCTTGAATAAGTAGTGATGGTTTTATAGGTATCTAATGAGGTAAACCTCTGGTCTTTTACATAACCAGCCTTATTTCTGAAGGGGATAAAAATGTCTATTTAAAACTAGTAAAACACGGCTATGTCAAATTGTATGAGAAGATCAAATGCTAGTTGCTGGGTCTCGGACTCTTGGAAGAAGCCATGACTTAGCAGCTAAGCATGTAGGGAGTCCATGATGCAAACTCCGGTGTGCCAGAAAAAAACAAGTTGAGACTTCAGGGTTGTATGAGAGACAATCCAATCTTGGCAAATTTAAGACTTGTGGACTTCAACTCCCAGAATGCTGGAAGTTGAAGTCCACAAGTCTTAAAGTTGCCAAGGTTGAAGACCCCTGCTCTAGGAGCTTGCAGAACTGCTACCAGCTAAAGTCAAGCTCACTAAACTAGGCAAGCCAACACTTGGTCTCTTTTTAAAGGATTCATATTGCAGACCATCTTGGTAAATATGCCAAGGGAATACTGTATGGAATTTTTTAATACATCTGAAGTTGTTTTCACTCTGTAGACAGAAGTCAGCTGGAGCCTTTCTCTCCTTCCCTACTGAGGGAAGCGGCAAAAACCAAGACTTGACTAGCGCTCTGCCTGCTTTTTCTGGCTTTCTCCCTTTGGAGCTAGTTGCTCTCCACACTTTTGGGGGAGACTAGAGAGCAAGAGCATCCATCCCATTATGAAACCCAAGTCAAAGGGGTCGCCAAAGCCATATATGAGCTGGGCCTATTAGGTACCAGCTATTTGATTTGAAGGAAAGCTTGGGTGAGTGGATCAAAATGATGATAATAATAATTTTTTTAAAAAAGCACGTGGCAACTCTTTCTGTCAAAAGGGCAGAGCTTGTATTTAAGCATTGACTTTATGTGCAATATACCACAGCGGGACGACCTTTGGAAGAACAAAACTGTCTGAAATGTTTCTATGATGGAACTGACACTTTTGTGGAAGTGTTTTCTCTCTTTTTGCCCTGTCTGTGAATGTGCCTATGTATGTATACGTAGTCCTGAGTACATACCCATACGCTGCTACTATCAAGTGGCACAGGAATTCGGATAATTCATGCTCTCACTGAATTATTTTCCCATGATTAAAGATAAGCATTCTTGTGAATGGTTTTTTTGCATCGAGAAGCTTCAAGAGATATCTATCAACCCACAGGAATATATTCTTTCGTTAATCCTAGGGATTTCTCAGGAAAATACTTGTAGACTCTTCAACCTGGAGCTCCCGTGTGCAAAATGGAGATGTCCACTTCTTTTGGGGGGGAAAAGGGGGGTTTCTCAAGATCTTTTCCTTGTATGGGACTGTCCAGCAACAGCAAAGAGATCTACAGTTTTATTTTGGAAGCCCTCATATAATGCCTTAATTATTTAGGATTAATCTTTTTTGGTCACCTGCATGCTTGTAGTGATCTCACCCACTAAATGGTAGGTCAGTTCAAATTAAAGCTTTGCCAAGCATGAGTCTTCAACAGGAAGAAAGGCAATTATCTTCTGTCAAATATGATGCAGTTTCAGCTGTAACTCCATATAAATGCCATTGTCTGCCTCTGGTAGATGTACTGTAGGTTTCTTTAAAAGCATTTGCGGTAGCACCCCTTGGGAGAGGCTCTGTGACAATGAGAAACGTTTGACCTCCTATCACTCTCAGAATGTTGAGGCCAATCCAGTAGGAACATACATTTTGTGGCCTTTATTTTACCGCTGAAAATTGTATTTAGTTTTATGCTACCAATGAAAAACGACAGCAGTTACTGAGCATAATCTCATAATTTTGATTTTTGTAGAGGAGAAGGGAATGCAGTGGACTCAATCCCATTAAAATCTGCTTTTGCATAGTTTGTTCGGGCTTATCCCCCCCCCCCCCCATGTTGCCTTATGTTGAAAAGGTCATATTTTCAATTGGGACAAACAGTTAAAGCAAGGTATGGATAGTGACAAGTCTTAGAATCCTAATTCGAAGTCATGCTCTTTCATTTCATTGGCTTGTCAGTAAAGCAAACATACTGTGAAAATCCATGACTTATGACATGCTGATGTACGACATGTGTTTGGGACCAGAAAATGGGGAGTGGGGGAGGGGGTACCCATTTTTTACATGTTCTCTTTGTTTTGTTTTAGCTTTAGGCTGCTTTTTAAACACTGTGATGGGCTTCAGTGAAAGAAGGTTTTTCCTCCACAGGTCTTTTAAATTTCTCTCAATGTTAATATTGAATTGGGACCACATCATGGATTACTTGTTTGGTTTCGTAATGATTTATGCAGCATATGTCTTGTCTGATCTGCTCTTTTCTGTACACTTATAGTTAGTGTACATTGTCCTTTCCAGAGCCACCTAGTATGAGTTGTATGATAAGTAAATTTGTTCACATGGATGGCCGCAGGTCTGCCATGTTTAATTTTTGGGGAGCATTGTGGGAAATTAAAGTGGTGGCCTAATCTTTTTACCTTGCACTCCTCAGAGTATACAGTAGCTGAATAGACATAGGGGTATACTTTCCAACTTTTGTTTTGTATATATTTATCTTGAGATTTCTGGCATACTGTGTAATATAAACATGAATTATAATTTCAGCATTTTAAAAGAATTAATTTTTAGTGTGGCAATCCTCATGGAATGTATGGGGGGCTTTTTTTCTGCTGTAGTTGCCTAAGATAAGATGTCTAAATAAATTATATTGGAAAGCAATCTTTGTAAAACATTGATTGTGTGGAAATTTTGAGTTAATATTATGAAAACTATTTGGTCACTCTCTATAGCTATGCTTAGCAATACTGATGTCCTATAAACTGCCATTGGTTTCTGTGGCTTGTGATTCAGTAATTTCCCAGTGTTACTCAGTCTCATGTCTTCATTTCATTGTGTACATCCTTCTTCTTGAATGCGTGATGGGTGTAGGCAGCAGGTGCTGGATCCTTCCTAATGCAGGTAATCCACAATTAGGAACTGCCTCATACACTGACCATTCATAGTTATGACTTTGTGACCAGTCCTTGCATTGACAACCTTCATAGATCTGTAAAGAAAGAAAAGCTGAAGTAAGATCAGTCATGGTTTCACTTAGCGATCGACTCAAGTTTGGTCACTAAATGAGGGCTTCCTGTTACTCCTGTGTTACACCTCTCCTGCGCAAGCTGCACTGGTTGCCAGTGGTCCTTCGGATCTGCTTCAAAGTGCTGGTACTTAACTATAAAGCCCTACATGGCATGGGCCCGGGGTACTTGCAGGATCACCTCCTACCAGCCTCCCACTGCCCAGTGCGTTCACATAGGGCTGCCCTCCTCCGAGTGCCATCAGCCAGACAATGTCGACTGGTGGCGCCCAGGATGAGGGTGTTCTCTGTGGCTGCACCGACCCTCTGGAATAAATTACCCACTGAGCTCCAGACGGCCCCCGACCTCCGCTCTTTCCGCGGTGGCCTGAAGACATGGCTTTTTCAGCAAATCTCCTGATCTGCTGGGAGTTTTTAGTTTTAACAGTTGGGGATTTTAATTGGATTATTTTAGCATTAATTTATTGTTTTGTTGTTTTATTGTTGTGAGCCGCCCTGAGTCCTTCGGGAGAAGGGTGGCACATAAATGTGAATAAAATAAAATAAATAAAAAAATAACCATATTTTCCATTAGCCCTGCGGCTGAGGAACTAAAGGGAGGTTCTTAATACATTCTCCAGAAAAAGCCTTGAATTCTCCAAATAGCCGGGTGGGGGCGGGATGATTCCTATTGTTAAGAAACACACTTATACATGAATAATTTTTCAGACCTTTGTTTACAGTGCATAAACATTGGAAGGAACCAGCAAGCTTTCCTCTTTTCTCTGCAGATGCACCAGACCTCTGCTCTGCCTCTATGATCCTTGAACAAAAAGGGTCTATTAATGTTCCTTCTCAGGGAAAGATTAAGGCCAACTGATGCCCTAAGCAGAGCCCAACTGTGCTGCCCCCCCCAACCCTTCCATTGCTTAACTAACAAAACGTTAATAACGCTTAGCAATAGGACTTAGACTTGTATACCACTCCGTAGTGCTTTACAGCTCTCTCTAAGTGGTTTACAGAGTTGGCATATTGCCCCCAACAATCTGGGTCCTCATTTTAACGACCTTGGAAGTAAGGAAGGCTGAGTCAACCTTGATCTGGTCAGGATCGAACTGCTGACAGTCAGCAGAGTTAGCCTGCAATATATCACATTCTAACCACTATGCCGCCGTGGCTCTTAAGACTCAATGTGTTGAAAACTAAAGTTGAACATAGATAAATCGGGGGGGGGGGAGGGGGAAACTCTGTGATGTTTCCTTTCTCTATGTACCTTTAACATGTGTTTATTTTGTTTAATGGTTAATACAGGGCTATTCCTTTTCTTCCTAGAAGAGAGACTATTGTCAACCCTGGAGCTGGCCTGACTGAGGCCATTTTGAGGCTCCAGGGTTGCAATACTGGAGATGGGGGTTAGGGGGGGAGGAATTGTAATAGCTGGGGTTTTGTAGCCAAAACAAAATAGTTTCCCCTGTGAACCAAGGACATTTCCCCAGGTGGCTGAAGAAAGGAGGAGCAATGTTACCAAGCAACTGGGTTGCACCCTGACTGGACCATGTGACTGATTATTTGGGGAAAGGGGAAAAATGTTTACTTCTAATTAGGTGAAAACCGCGGGAACCTTCAGAGTTGGTTTAATGTCAGGGTTCTAAGTAATACACCCATAGCAAACAGAACTCTGAGGCAGGTAGGTTACTCAAAGAATAATTTTATTGGATATATCATATTGGCACAGGCTGGTGTATTACTTGGAACCCTAACACCCTATTGTGGAGGGCAAAACTGGTAATACACATACATACTTAATAAATGTAGATGTACTGAGGCAGATCTCCAGTATTGTACTGTCAGAATGATAGAAGAGTCTTGCATCAGATCATGTATTAGATCCCATCAAACTCGCACATCTATGAATACAGCATTCCCAACCCTGTATTTGCATTCTTGAAGTTAAAAGGCCTGGGGTATAGAGGAATGGACTGTGATCTCTCTTCAGTGCTAGGATTAAAAATAGGTTTAAAGCATGGATAATTTATTTTAACAGTAAGTGTTCCTATGTCATCAAAATTTGGAAGTCTAGTTAAGAAAGAAAAAAAAACATAGCAAAGTGGATTCCACAAACCAATCCTGCCTTAGAGAACACGGCAGTCAGAGACCTCAGTACAATGCGCTTGTCTCTTTTTAAATCTGAATAAACAAAAAGAGAAAATGTGTCTGTCCCACTCCAATAAAACTAAATCCAGGACCATCTCAGGGCCAAATCAGAGGTGGGTTTCAGCAGGTTCTGACCAGTTCTGGAGAACCGGTAGTGGAAATTTTGAGTAGTTCGGAGAACCGGTAGTAAAAATTCTGACTGGCCCTGCCCCCATCTATTCTCTACCTCCCAACTCCCAGCTGATCGGGAGGAAATGGGGATTTTGCAGTAACCTTCCCCTGGAATGGGGACAGAATGGAGATTTTACAGTATCCTTCCCCTGCCACGCCTACCAAGCCATGCTACGCCCACCAAGCCACACCCACAGAACCAGTAGTAAAAAAATTTGAAACCCACCACCAGGCCAAATATATCTTGATATGATTCACTCGTAATTTACAAGCTCGTAGGACGTCAGTGAAGTTTAAAATGTTTGAAAGGGAGTTACATGGAAACTGCAAAATGGAAGGACCATCTGGTTATAGGAAGTGGGGCATGGAGCTAAGGCAGGGATGATTACGCAACTGCTCTCCTAAGGAGGCTTCTTCAAACATTTGACCCTTGTCAAGGTCAAAAGTCATTCTTTCCCTTGATGTTTAAATATGGTTTATTTGATTTGTCTGGCCACCTATCTCATCTAAGTGACTGGCAATTTTTTTAAAAAAAATCCAATAAAAACCAGTTCAAAATCAATATACAAGAATATAAAAAACACATTCCATTTAAAACAAAAAAAAATCATAGTCAGTGGCAGAATCCAACCTTACGTCAGCTGAACACAGGCATTGTAAAAGCCTCCCACCATTCATTGCTAGATGCCCCCAGGCACTGTGGCAGAACCATGTCTTGTTTTGCCAAGTGTCAGGGCAGCGATGAGATACCCAGGCAATTGGTTCCCTTGGATCCAGAGGAAATAAGCAGCCCAGTAAATAAGGGAATGTTAAACTTTCTTATTAGCTCATGCAAACAAAGTTAACAGTTTGTTATAAAAAGCAGACATACCAAGCAAGGTAATGCCCAAATCTCTTACAATCAACCAGGAGCTCCTTAATAATGACAGCAGAGATATCTCAAGGGCAGCCAGTTATCATACAACCTAGTGCTAAGTTTCATGCAGAAGCTTTCAACAAACAAACAAGGTTTGTATCAAAACCTTGTTTTGTTAAAATCAAAATCATGATTTCATGGCCCTATTATGATCGGGACTGCAAGCTTTGACTTTGATTGAATGGCACATGAGTCTGAATGGGAATTAAAAGTCTAAGACTTTCACAGCAAAAAAAAAAAAGCTTTGCAATTACACGACAAATTGTCTCTCCCCCCTCACCGCCACCCACCCCTTTGTTCACCAAGCAAGAGAGGAAAACAAGCAGGCTAACTCTGAATGAGTTCTAAACTCCCCAACTTTTTTTTAATACGAAGAAGAAATCAAAACATGTCACTAAACTTCTCAAAATAATGATGGTCTTCTGCATTGCCACTATAGTTTTCAGAGTCAAAGTCCTTCTGCTCCTTTGGCAGAAGACAGTGACTGAAAGATAATGTGCCCACAGGTCCTTCTTTGTAGAGCTGTCAGTGGACAATCTTCTGTTAACAGCATCCAAAATTTTACATTCACTTGTCCTTATCCTTGCTCACTTTGCTTTTCAGTATTTCTATTTATGACATAGTATTTTTTTTCTATGTCTCAGCAGACAGCAAGCCTGACTGGAACTTGGATGGCAGATCAGCAGGAAACACCAGGGTTGGAAGAAGGGATAAAACACTTCTGCTTTACTACCAAGAAATCAGCCTGGCCACATTTGTGAAATTACTTGTCATTGACCCTTGAAATCCTACTTTCAAGTTGCTTTTCAATTTGAGGTGATATACAAGCTATAGAACCTTTGTGTAAGAGGAGGGGGAGGGGGAGGGGCAGGAAGGAGAGAAGGAAGAAGGGGGAAGGAGGAGGAGGAGATTATTTTATCCTAACAATATAATTTATTATAACAATAAAATATTTTGAGGCTCCTTGATCCAAGATGCTTGATGCCCCCTGGGTTGTTGCTTGAAATATGCTAAAGTCAGTTTGCTCTATTTGCTACATAAGCGGAGGTGATTATTCAACCAGGAGGCTAGAGCAATCAGAGATGATTTTCCGTTTGAAGGTGCACTTTATCCCGCAGTGAGTGGCTAACAATGAATAGTTAAGCATCTGTGGCCTTCTGGAATGACTTTCTCACCTACTGAAGAAAGCTTTGCTTTGAAAGAATATCTCTGTTGATTCTTAGATATGCAACAAATCACAGCCAACTGCTGTGAAACTATAACAGTATTTTCAAGAAGAGCTAAGAGCAATTTTTTTCCCCATCACATAGGGACGCTTGTATTTTGCCAAGCATCTCTAACCAAACAGGTTTTGGAATGGAAGTGACTCTGACAAACTCCTTTTCTCTTTCCAAAAGCTATGTGCAGGAAGATAGTCATCTATTGCTTAGAGAAATGATCTTGTTGTATGAAGATGCTTATTTTAAATGTCTTCATGTTCAGGTTCATAACTTAGTGCTTCTTAGCCACTTTGACTATGTAAAATGATTAAGTTATCATTAAAGAGAGGCATCACATCACACTCATAACAGAAGCACCAACATGCTTCCAGGTCGAAAGAATTAGCTGATGACATCACCGTTGCCTAGGAGACACCAAGTTGAGGGCTCTTTTTATGTCCTTGGCAGGAGCTGAAGCAAAGGACAGGAGCTCATCCCACTATGCAGGGGCACTCGATCTCACTCAGGTCTCGAACATGGGCTTGCTAACCTCCAACCCAGTGTCCTAACTACATGAGCCACGGTGCTTTCAGCAAGAGTGGGATGAAGCACATTTAGAGATCATTGTGAACAGCCTGTTCTCTCCCAATTTTATTATTCACTTGCATAAAGGAGCATTTTCTTTCTCACATGGATCCGGTGCAATATTTACATCTCTTGCATAAAGTCCGTTTTGAGAAAGGACACCATGTGGAGTATTCTTTCCCACCATGCAATTCACAGTGTAAATGGTTTACTACACAGCCATTCAGCTATTCTCAGATTGATTTCATTCGCCAAAGGGTGGTATAAATTGATCAAAAGAAACGAGCTGACTCCCCCACTTCTGTTCAGCTGTCAATCTATGCAATACAAGTAATGCCTTTTCTTTTGCATTGACTGCAGCATTGATACAGTTGGGGATCCATTTCTGTGCTACATTGTGGGCCTGCCCATATGGGTGTGGGAAAAAGAGAAAGAAAGATTTGCATTATAGGAGGGTCATTTTGAAGAGCTAATTAACCTTTCACTGTTTCCTTCTCCCCCAGATGGGATTTCCAAAAGCAGTTGGCATTTTCAAAAGGGCGGGGGAGGGGGAGAGAAGGATATGATAATTGAATGGGCCAAAGAAGGTACACATGCTCACTTCCACTCAACTGGTTCTCCAAAATTCTTGCCAATTCACAAGCAGAAATTTCAGCCTGTATTGTTTTGCCCGATGGCTCTTGTGTCATATTAATGCATTGATTTCTTCCCTAAGATGCTGAATTAAAATCTCCGACAATGTTCTAGCAGTTCAGTTGTTGCAGTGCAAGAATTATATTTTGGTTAGGGGGCATCCCACCATAATTTAACTAATTGCTGTAAGACCTAAAACTTTGCTGGACTTTCTAGGTGTGTGTATGTATACTATATGTGTATGTGTGGAATTACATATAAAGAAAAGCCAACAAATCTTGCCAACAGATGTCCAGCCACAACCCAACAAAGTGATACTGAAAGTTTATCGAAATAAAACTAAGTTTGCTATACAGTTTGCACATCCTGCTATCTTAAAGACAAACAAATGATTCTGTAGATTAACATATTATGTGAGCTCAGTAAATGTAGCTTGTAAATCATAATATACAGCTTGGCTATTGAATAAACCTAGGCAGCTGTGATTTTTCAGCAAGCTGTAGCTAATCAAAGCAGGATGAATAAGTTGAATCAACACAGCATTGGTGACCCAACCAACAAAGCATCCCAAGGTTGACCAAAAGGATGTCTGGTAGTTCATCACGAAAGAGACCTGCCACACATACACACACACACACACATCACATTTTAATTACCAAGACTTCTAATTGTCATGAGCTATAACACAAGTTTTGTCTTTAGGATACCAAAAGATTAGATTTAAATTATAATTGGGCCAAAGACAAAAGGATTAACTTTGGAAAATTGATTAGTTTATTTGGATTGAGTTCAGAAATAAACTAGGAAGCTGAACACCTGTGGGTAAATGGACTCCCAAAAAACCCCCAGGGATCTGAACCATTGCTCTATTTATAACCACTGTATAACATGGGAAGATGTTTTTTTATTCCAGTTTGCATATTTCAGATTCAGTTCAGGTGAATTCCTAGAAAAAGGATATGAGGTCGGAACATAAATCAGTGCTGGTTTTCAGTGTAGCCTCCTGGCAACAGAAGTGAGCTTCTGCTGGAAATTTACATTTTCAAGAAACACCTATTAGTATGAGCATATTGCAAGCTATGGATTGGCATCTTGAGATTTGGCCCATAGAATTGCCAAGAGTCGGACTCAGTTAAATGAATCACATCATCATCATCAACTACCACAAAGCCTCTGCAATTATCATTTAGTAGCACAGGTTCACAAAGAAATGCCGTCTCTCACCCCTCAAATTTTAGGGGGAAAAAGGAAAAACGCATCCCTGTTGCCTTGGGCAAGTTTTTCACTACTTTGATTTGAATGATAGTGACTTTGATTGTTTTAATTTTACCAGAATACTTTGGTTTAGTTATCATCCATCACCTCGAAGGCTTATATGATCAGAAATAGCATTGCAGATATGTAATAATAATAATACAGTATATGCATACGATTTAGAAGTAATTAATTTGCCTGAAATGGGACAAGTTTGGGGGATGATCACAGAGAGTTTTCAGAGGGAGTATTTTGCACTCTGAATGAACCTAACAAGCTCGTCAGGCAAGGGGAGAAGTCGTAGGTGTCTTCTTAACAAGCACTTTTTCAACAACACAACTTGGAATATTGGAGTGCCGTTTCTGGATAGTCTCAATTTCCCTGTTAACTCTTGCATGTAACACACTGAAGGCTTGCAGGGAGCAAAGTTTTTGCAATATTTTATAGCTAAAATGAGAAGCCATGCTGAACAGAGCTGGGCTTCTATCTGATATTGTAAAAGAAAAGTTGGTCCTTTGGTGAATAGCAGCCGGGCAGCGGCGTTCTTTTACAGTGCTGAACCCCGCCTCTTCTGTCTTTGTCATTGCCTGCCTCTTCTGTCTCTTTTCCGCAGTGCAAGGAGTCAATAGGCAGTGCTGGCACATGAGAGGACACCTATCTGTGGTCCTCTGAGGCTCCCCCGATATTTTTTTTTCTTGTTTTCCACCTCTAAACCTAGGTGCATCTTATGGTCAGGTGCGTCTTATAATGCGAAAACTAGAATAGGCAATTTAGTCTATCCAACAATTCATACCTTTAAGCAATTTCTTCTAATGTTGAGCTGAAATCTCCATTGTTCTTATCTGGGGGGCAAGGGGGACAACTTTTCTTCAGATGTTTGAAGACAATGACCTCTTTTAACTTCTTCTCCAAGCTTATCATACCCAGCTCTACCCATAGCAAGAGAAGTATTTCAATTTGTCAAGGTTATTCTTAACATGATGTGACACATTCTGAATCCAGTAATATAAAATGCCATTTGGTTCAATTTTATACCTAAAATGTGGGAGATCAATTCCCTTTTGCAATAGTCCATTGAGGAAATTGTCATTGAGTTTTCATGTGTTTTTTTTTGTTGTTGTTGTAAGATTATTATAATTGTACAGTTCATCTTGGAGCCTTTAACAATTCTCCTTCTAGAATTATCTCCGTGTTTCCACATGGTCTTTGGTAGTTCACATCCCCCCCAAAAATGTATTTCCCTTGGACATGGCATGAGAAGGGTTCAGGTTAGCTCTCCTTTCTTGAACAGCATAGCTGAACTTTTCTCAAGTGAAAATCCAGGGTCATTTCATCTGTATCTTTCCATTGGCCTCCTATCTTCTATGAGAACCAAGAAGAAATAGTTGAATGATTGCATATAGTGTAATGTGTGTCTTTGAGGGCTCTTCAAATACTCATGACTCTATTTACCTTGTTCCACGTATTTTGCAAAACTGTTATTCTTTCCTCTTAAGCTGTATCGCAAGTAGACTTAGAGATTTAAAAAAGAAAGATACAATGGATGTGCCTATACAAGGTCACCAGCTGAATTTGCTAGTTAGTGAGTTTGCTGATCATCTGAAAGTGCTATTTATTTTAAGATGGAAATTCCATAGATAATTGGAAGCAAGATCTCTTAAAATCAAAAGAACTGAAGACTCATTTAAAATGCCCTTTAAAAATAGCAACTAGCTATTGGCTTCAATAAGGTTCTTGTTGGATTTCTAAATCAAAGCGTGCATCACATGCATTCAAAATGTTGAAAGTGGATCCAGTGATGATGTTATATGCTGAGGTTTGAAGGTGTAGCAATCTGTTTTTTGGAGATCACATGATCACCTTAAACCTCCTGGCCACATCCAGGGTTGGGAATTGCAAACTAGGGGCTCATTTCTTCGACACAGTCAAGCTCAGGATATCTTTGTGTATATCTTAATGGAATTTTACCAGAGAAATTTGCTCTCCCAGCAAATTAGGGGAATCTTATAAGTAATCTATTAAAAAACACCAGTTTAATGTAAATGGCAGTCTGGAGCCACCCATATGTAGAAGCGTGGAAATCTCAAAAAGCTTAAGAGACCATTGGATGGAAAATTTCACTCTTCCCATGATGATGTCCATGTGGAAACTTTTCCTTAGAAGTTGAACTATTAAAGAACATCTCCCTAACCAGTTTTGATATTCTGTTTGCCTGTTTTTTTGCAGCCCAAGGAACTCTGAATACTAATCATCTACGGAGTTTCATGAGATATTTCAGACAGCAATGCCTCAGAATCTCATAAAAACAAGACGAAAATAATAGTTTTCAACAGTTTTTAAACTATTGAAAAGTTTCTATCCCCTTTCTTTTGCAAGTAGGAAAGCATGACAATATTTCTTCACTGCCCACGTGGAAAACCAGAAATGAGTAAATACTCAGAAAAGACTTTATTTCACTAAGGTTTTGACCCAGGCTTTCCCTAATAATTGCTCCGCAAGTACCTGTAGTTGGGCCCGCTTGCTTCTAGGAGCAGAGTAGGGGTGAAATCCAACAGGTTCTGACAGGTTCTGGAGAACCGGTAGCAGAAATTTTGAGTGGTTAGGAGAACTGGCAAATACCCCCTCTGGCTGGTCCCAGAGTGGGGTGGGAATGGAGATTTTGCAGTATCCTTTCCCTGCCACGTCCACCAAGCCACGCCCACCAAACCACATCCACAGAACCAGTAGTTTAAAATTTTGAATTTCACCACTGGAGCAGAGTAGCTTTCTTTCTTCCCTGGACCCTCCTTCTCAGCCCCTTCTCCCCATCTGTGGCCCTGGCAAAAGCTAGAAGAGGTTTTTGAGCAGCCTATTATTTCTTTAGCCAGAGTTGGAGGATCAGAAGAGGCCGTAGATTCTTCCCAATCTTTGTAGAGCATCTGCAAGAAATCCCATCAATTCTGACTTTCTTGCTGCAAGAAAGACTCTACAAAGTACCATTTAGTCTAAATGTACATTGTATTTATTTTGTAGCATTTAAGTCTGCACTATTTACAACTGATTTTAGGCTGCAGCTCACATTTGGAATTTAAGACAGTAGAGCCAACACCTTTGGAAACCATATATTTGCATATATGGCATATAAGTTGAGTTATTACAAAGAAAAGGAAATGGCAAGAAAAGAAATGGCTATCTTCACCAAGGAGGTACCATAGGCCAGTTCTGCAAATGATGAATTCCCCTGCAAAACCTTCCTTTTCTTAGGTACCAGGATGAAGACTGTTTTGGGTCAGGAACATAAGCCGTAAAGTTCCACAGTAAGTACTGAAAGTTGAGCAGTTTCATATTTGACCATCAAGACTCTTTCGCGAGAGGTTTGGTGCCATTAAAGGTTCTATTCCTCATCTCTTTCACAGACTCCTTCATCTTCCTCTGGAAATGCCAAGTCCTTCTGGGTTTTTAGATGCTTAATTCCTGTAAATACAAAGATCAGAGTTAAGGTTTAATTTTTGCACTCAAGATGTGCAATCCAACCAGCAGGCCAACAACAATAGTAGCAGCCAAATAGCCAAGAGATTGTAACATATGAAAATGGTGATGTTACCTTTGCAGTCCATTACAAAGATAGAATTGAGTCTGATGTAAGAAGGCCATGGATGCTTTTTGTAACCTCTCATATTCTCATTCTCTCTCTCCCCACACCTTCTCTCTTCCTCCCTCCCCCCTCCCCCCCCAGGAGTGGATTCTACATTTTTGTACTACTGGTTCTGTGGCATGGCTTATTTTGTAGGCGTGGCTTGATGGTCATGTGACAATTCTTTAGGATTTAGCAGGAGTACTGGTCTACCAGGCTTTTAACTGTTTGCAGACCTGTACCAGTCTACTCATGTATTTTTGCAGGCACCAGTCTACTCATTTGTTTTGGGAGGCACTGGTCTACCACCACACTGCCTTTTACCACTGATCAGCTGTAGGGCGTCCCTTTGAAGCCCCGAGGCAAGAGTTTAAACAGTTTTTTTCCTTATAGCCCATCAGCTGGGACTCAGGAGGCAGCAATAGATTGGGGGTGGGGCCAAATAAAAGGTAAGAATAACGTGGGGGAGGCGGGGGCGGGGGGCAGAACAGGTTCGGTGATGTCATATCGTCACTGCTACCAGCTCGGCGGAACCGGGCAGAACCGGGAGGAACCCATCACTGCTCCCCCCCTCTTCTTCTCTCTCTCCCCTCCCTCCCTCTCCCCTCTCCCTCTCTCTCCCCTCCTCCTCTCCTGCTCCCTTTCCCTCTCCCTCTCACTTTTTGCCATAGTAATAACAAGAAAAGCAACAACAGCAAGAGTAGTAACAGGGAAGAAATCTGAACTGGTTCAGAGTATAGTGAAAGAGGACATAATCCTTTTTTTCGCAATGCTAAACACCTTAGCTGATTTCAGGAACTAAATACGGTTGGCCCTAGTTAATAACTGGCTGAGATACTGCGGCTATTGATTGGATGAATACAGTATCTCCTCTGTCCAATAGCAATTAATGGAGAGAGGGGGAGGGAGAGCTGTATTTACAGTTATGTCAAAGAGTGTGAAAGAAGATTGTTCTGTTCCTTCACTTTTTATTTTTAGTTTTGGTGAGACCATCTTTAAACTGCAGCCCTTTATTTGCTTCCTTCACATAATACATTTAAATTGGCAAACTGATGGCAATCTAATTGGGCAGAACATGGCTCTTGGTCAACAGTTCTTCAAATAAGTATGGTAGAACCATCTGTTCACAACTCGGAATGTCCATTAGGGGATGCAGAAAAGTCTAACCCAATGGTGAAATCAAATTTTTTTTTACTACCAGTTCTGTGGGCGTGGCTTGGTAGGCGTGGTGTGGCTTGGTGGGCGTGGCTTGGTGGGAGTGGCAGGGGAAGGATACTGCAAAATCCCCATTCCCTCCCCACTCTGGGGCCAGCCAGAGGTGATATTTGCCGGTTCTCTGAACGACTCAAAATTTCCTCTACCGGTTCTCCAGAACCTGTCAGAACCTGCTGGATTTCACCCCTGGTCTAACCTTTTGGTGCCATCTCATGGCTACATGAATTTCTACCATCTAGATATAGTAGTCCTGTGTAAGGTGAATTTAATATTTGAAAATGACTGCTAAAAACACCAAGTAATTAAAAACTCTATCAGCCCTCTCCTTATTTGTTTCCACCATGCCCTGTACTTCTCTGCTGCAGCTTATTGTGACCCAGAGAATGTTGAGATCTAATGATGTGGCAGGTCTCTGCTCATGCTCTGCTATCTCTTTTGTCCTCTGCTGAATTTGTAGTCCTCATTGACTCTTGAGCGCAGACTCTGAGCGCAGAATTTTGCTTTTGTTTAGGGATATTTTTCACTTCTTGCCATCTGTCTTCTGGCAAGGCCCCCAATAATACTCTGATTTCCCTGGATCCATCTTTCTTTTCTACTCTGTCACAATTCATTTGCACCCTTAGGTTCATTCCTTCAAAATTATTCTGCCTAGCTTTCTCCCAAAGTCAGAAATACAAGAAAGAATAACTCCATATTTGAGACTTAGTTTGCTTCATATCTAACATTTGTCACGACTCCCTCCTCCCTTTTCCTTGAGGACTTTGATTTCACTGTAGATCATTTAATTAATCCAGTAGTAGATGTTAATGAAGGAGAGCTAGAATGCCAGCCATTGTGCATAAGGAGACATGAATAACACTTTGTACTGCTGATGCATGTTAGATTAAGTCACTCTCCCCCCTCCCCCCCAAGTTTCTTTCTATATTCAGGATAAATTATCTGTGCAAATGAGTCAACTTCCTGCATTTTTGCAGCCAGATTACAATGTCTCCAACAGGGAGCCTGAAAACTTGACATCTGGTTTAGTTCATTCAACCAGCGTAGAAGAAATTGACATTGAATAAGCCTTAATTTTTTTTAATATTTCAACTTTACTATAAATTCCTCAAGCTTAAAATAATGCATATGTTACCCAAATCAGGAGAGGAAAAGGAGGTTTATACATTCAGGTAATATAAACTCAAGGCCACTCAGAGCAGGGGTTGGTATTCACTTACCTTATCTACCGGTTCGCAAATGTGAGCACACGCGCCACCTACACGCAGGTGCAGAGTGTTTTGCGCATGTGCAAAGGGTAAAAAATAACATCAGGGCAGGTGGGTGGAGCCTCCCACAGCCATTGCTACTGGTTCACGCGATCCGGATAGAACCTGTTGAATTGCACCCACTGACTCAGAGTCATGGCAAATAACTTTGATGAATAAAAATAAATAAAACAAAATAAACTTCACTACCTGTGGATAGATTGATTTCATGGTTACCGATAAGTGCCAAATTTTAACAGACCCATGGAATGATCCCACTTAACAGATACATACCATTCCTTTCAGTGGAGGAAGGAGTTCTCTATTTGCATTATATTTCAGTGTGGATCAATTCCCTCCATCAAAATGTATGGGTCAGAATCAGATGATATCCAGAAGGCATCCAAAGTGAGCATAGAAATCACCCTGAGTTATGACTCCTCTCTATCGATGTACCACAATAATAATTTTTGGCATTAGGGCAAAATAAATTTAATTTCTTTCTTAGATTTAGCGTGGGTTTTTTTTTTTTTTACAAAGTGGTCTTCAGCACACAAATGCTGAAGTTTCCTTTATTACTGTTTCGAAAACAGATCTGCAAGAGGATTTATGATATCCAATTCCATGAGGATTGCTGAAGGAACACTCTCTTTTTTCTCCTACACTGTCTTTGCTCAGTGCAATAGATTTTTTTTTAATTAAAAAAATCAGCAACACAACATACAACCTAGTTTCCTGCCTAGTTTGGCCTTAAGACCAACAAACAGTAATCAGTCATCTCAAAGGTGCTTTTTCAAAATGCAATTGGATTGTTGCCTTTTGAAAAAGCACCTTTGAGACAACTATGACCTGGATGACTGAGAATCTCCACAGACATTTTTAGGGTGCTCTTTCCCCCCCATTTATTTTCAGCTACTCAGCTGAAATGAAGGGAGTAAACCAGGGGTGAAATGCTCCAGGTTCGGTGGCGGGTGGTTCGGAGAACCAGTAGCAAAAATCCCTGTGCCGCTCCCCCCCCCACCATGCCCAGCTGAGCCACGCGATCATTAAAGGCTGTTTGTTTTACTTTTAAAAGCATTTTTTCTACAACCTCTTCGGCCGAAAAGACTGTAGAAAAAAAAATGCCTTTAAAAGCCTCTGGCGATCCCAGCTGAGCTGTTTGATCGTCAGAGGCTTCTAAAAGCATTTTTTTCTGCAACCGCTTCGGCCAAAGAAATGCTTTTAAAAATAAAAATAAAAAAAGTTGGCCATGCCCACCCAGTCACATTACCCCCCACCACCACCAAGCCATGCCCACAGAACCGGTAGTAACAAATTTTAGATTTCACCCCTGGAGTAAACAATATGGGAGACTAAGGGAATATCTGTGTCAGGGTTCCAAGTAACACCCCCAACTAAAGAAGACTCCGAGGCTAGCAATTCCTCAAAGAATTTTATTATAGCGGTCATATTGGCACATCTGGGAAAACCCGAATCTGAAAGTTCCCCAGTTTTCCCCACCCAAAAGAAAGTCAAAGACCATCCCCTGCACCCACATGTCCGTCACATGATCCAATCAGTCCACCGTCAGAACTGGAGACAGCCCCCAGTCACTTCTATCCAGGTGCAGGCTGAACCTCCTTGACTCTCAGAGAAAAGAATGTTGTTGTAGCTATATATCTTCACCAACTCCTTGCAAATCCCCGCTCCCGTTTTCCCAGGCACTAAATGTGGCAGCCCTGAAGCTCCAAAGAAAAGATGGCCTCCAGGGTTGACAATCTGCACTTAGCCATTTCAGCTGCTCCTGACCCATATGCCCTGGCGGTTTAAATTTAAACCAATTTAAGAAAATCTAGTCTGGACTAACACCCATAATCAACGTCTTTTATGTATTCAGTCTAATTAGCAGACAACCACATCCTCCCATTAAATGGTTCCCCTGCTTCTCCGCTGTGGCTTCACCCACCATTTTGCCTGTGGAGATTCTGAGTCATCCAGACCCAGTCAGACCCACCCAGTCAGAACTTCAATCACCCCTACCATCCTGCCAGAACTGATGAAGCTTCCTGGATGAGAAGCAAAACATCTTCTGCTTCTTCCTCAAGGGAAAAAAAAACACAGTCCAGTTGCCTTTTTTTAAAATTTGATTTATATGCCGCCCTTCTCCAGAGACTCAGGGTGGCTTACAATGCGTTAAGCAATAGCCTTCATACTTTTATATATATTTATACAAAGCTGTATACTCAGCTACAAAGCTGAGAAGATTGAGCTGGAAGATGGCCAATAAGAAGATGAGGTTTGGGGGAACGGAAGGGGAAGGTTTTGCGCTCAGAGGGTTAGTATTGGCTACGATGAAGTTGGGACCAGATCTGTCGTTCTCAATATATGAAATATTTCAGCAAAGACTAATAGCTTGGGAGTGCAATTTATTTGAGATGACATCGGAACCTGACAGTCAGCTTATTGCCCCCACAATCTGGATCCTCATTTTACCTACCTTTGAAAGGATGGAAGGCTGAGTCAACCTTGAACCTGGTGAGATTTGAACTTGCAGTAACTGCAGACAACTGATGTTAATAACAGTGCTTTAGTCTGCTGCACCACCAGGGCTTTTGAAAAAAATACCTTTGAGACACCCACCATTCTATTCCTGGAAAGCAATGTCCTTAGAGAAGGCCAGTCTATTTACAGTCATTCAGTCTAACCATGCAAAGATTGGATTAATTTTCCTTTTCTATGTAAAGAGCTTCCCTAGCTGTCGTTCGCAGTGAAAATATATCTACATTTCTACAAACAATGGAAAAACATGACTTGGTCTTTGACCCTGTTTAATAAAATCTCCTTTGATAAAGGAGATTTACTTCAGGGATTAATCTGACTATATTCAATGTTGCCCTGAAATAGTTTAAGCAGTTTGGGGTCACAAGGGACTTTGAATGGATTCTTTAGCTGGTTCCCCCCCCCCCCCACTTCTTTTCTGGATTTATTGCGTAAAATTATCCTCTTTGCCTCTGAGTGGGACACCTATGCTCTTTAACAGAGTGCTGAGTAGAGGGATCTTTCAGATGGAGACTCTTCAGAAGGCCCCGTGGTCTCAAGCTAATTGGTGGGAATACTCCTCTTGCAGTAAATTTAGGAAAGATAAAGTCTCCTTCAAGTTGAGTTTGACTCCTCGCTGCTTAAAGCAGGAGTCCCCAACCCCCAGTCCATGGACCCCCACCAGGCCACATGGTATGCCAGAAACCGGGCCACGCAAACAAATGAAGCCCTATCCACTGGATGCTGGCAGCACACAAAACCACGCCCCTCTTGCCATGGAAAAACCTCTCCCCATGAAACCAGTCCCTGGTGCCCAAAAGGTTGGGGGCCACAGGCTTAAAGGACAAGTCTTGATGCAGAAGTAGTTTGCCACTCCCTTCTTCAGCATGTTTTCTCAATTTCCTAGTTTTTATTTCTTGGTGGTCTTTTTTTTTTTTTTTTTTGAAATACACACCAGGTCCAATTCCTTAGCTTTTAAAGCTCAGCCAAGACCTCCTACAGGCAGCCACAGCTCCATAAACAAGCAGGGATGCTTAGAGAACCTGTTTGTGCCAGAATGAATGTTAATATATTTGAAGAGAACTGAGCCAAGGAGAAATGTGCTATTAATTCAAACTTTTAGGTTGTGATGGTGAGGTAGAATTGGGAATGCAGGTAAGAAAACAAGACTGAAATAGTTTTAGAATAGAAATAATTTATATTTGGGATATAATTTAATTTGCAATTAAATCAACTGAAATACTAATCTTGCAAGACAAAACAAAATATCTTGCATTTTGGAACTTGAAACCTTAAGAAATGTGTCCTTTGGGGAAGAAATAGGTTCCTTTCCCCTTTAATTGCCCACAATGGGAATTTTCTTATTTTTTTAAAAAAAGTTTTCCTGCTATTACCGTGTTTCTTCGAAAATATGACCTGGTTTTATTTTCTTTTGACCCCTGAAAAAATGGCTAGGCCTTCTTTTCACAGGGTGTCTTAATTTCCACCCCCACCCCCCACCCCCCACGCACCTGGCCTGGCCACTAGGCCACTTCTTCCATGGCCAAAAAGAGTGAGTGATGTGACCACGTGCCTGACCTGGCCACTGGGCCGCTTCTTCCATGGCCAAAAAGAGCAAGCGACATGACCCATGTGCCTGGCCTGGCCACTGGGCCGCTTCTTTCACGGTCAAAAATAGCAAGCAACACGACCCACGCGCCTCACCTGGCCACCAGGTTGCTTCTTTCGTGGCCGAAAAGAGCGAGCAATGTCACACACGCGCCTCATGCACCCTTGCCTACCTGTAACGGTCACTCCAGCTACCGGTAGCTGTCCACCCAAAAAAGCCTGCCATCATCCATTCTGGCAAACCTGGCCACGCATGCACTTAACTGGGGTGCTGGACTGGAGTGACGGAAAGAAGAGGGGGAAAATGCACATTTATGGAAGATAAACTTTTTTTGATCTATATTCATTTTAAATATAGGTCTGGGACTTTGTCACCTTTGTCTTGAACAAAATATGGGAACACCCAGTGCTTGGACTAATTCCCATGTGAGCCAGTGGAAGCAGAGTTAGGAAATATGCCTCAATGGGAACAATCTGTCATAAAGGGTGGATAGTACAAGCGGTGATTTTTTAACTCTCTTGTTCTGTAAATTGCAGTGCTAAGAATTTAGCAAAATGTACCTGAGGACCAGAATTAATTCAGCTATTCCTTTCTATAATGCATCTGAGGCCTTAAGGCTATAAGCCTACTAACAAACTATTAAGAGCTTTTAAACCTGCTTTAGTCAGAGCTACTTTATTTTAATCACTTTGTCTCTGTATAGCCATTGTTAGAATCAGCTGTCAGCTAACACCTGCCTTGATATTTATAGGGAAAAAGCTAAAGAGATTGACCACACACAGTAATAGCACTTAGATTTATATGATGCTCCGTAGTGTTTTACATCCCTCTCTAAGTGGTTTACAGAGTTAGCATATTGCCCCCAACAACCTGGCTCCTCATTTTATCGATCTCAGAAGAATGGAAGGCTGAGTCAACCTTGAGCCTGGTGAGACTCAAACTGCTGGCAGCCGGCAGTCAGAAGAAGTAGCCTGCAGTACTGCATTCTAACCACTGTGCCACCAACGGCTCTAGTTCAGTTATAGGAAACTAGCTGACCGATTGTGGATTTGTAACCAGGCTAAAGAATTTTGCAAGTGGGCCCATTATTGGAATAAGGAAAAGTAACATGGCATTTTGCTTAAGTTGTAATGAAAAATACACAGAGGAGGAGAATTTAGCTAATTAAGTGCACCTTCCCATGTTTACTATGGAATGTTAGCTTAAACTGTGCATGTCTTCAATAAATCAGGGACAAGGGATGAAACACCAGGAAATGTTGAAGTGTATTTGTGGTTCTATGGTAGAAAAACATCTTGTTGAACATCAGCAGACACCCTGGATTTGAACTATGGATCCAAGGATCCCTCTTTACTTGTGCACAGAAATAAAGAGTTGAACCCAATTTTCTCTCTCTCCATGTGATTATTGGCTCAGATTGTACTGAGTAAATTGAACCCAATAGCTTTACAGAAAAACATTGTAAGGATATAGGTGTGATTATTAGGAAAATAATATATTCTGTGCGATCTTCTGATCAAGAGATATAGAACAGGAGTTTTGATGTTAAAACTGCACAAGCAGAACAACTAACCCCACATCAAAGTCTTTCACCGCTTTATTTGTCAATTTCAAAAGCTCAGACTGCCCAAATTGCTGCTGATACAGTTCTACAGAGGAATTATTGAGTCCGTCATTTGTGACTCAATAACTGTCTGGTTTGGCCCAGCAATCAAACAGGACAGGTACAGTCTTCAACTGATAGTTAGGACTGCAGGGAAGAAAATTGCAGCCAGCCTGCCTTCCATTGAGGATCTGCATGAAGAAAGAGAGCTGAGAAAATATCTACAGACCCCTCACATCCTGGATATAATCTATTTCAACTTCTCCCCTAAGGACACGACTATATATCATCACATGCCCAAAAACCAGACATAAAGATAGTTCCCCCCATCGCCCCGCCATCACTCTGCTGAAAACTTAATTCCTACAGCATTGTCTCATTTCTCATTTTTTTCTCTCATCTTCTCATCTTTCCTATTATCTTCCCCTATTGGTTTCTTATGATTTATCCATTTTTGTTTGTAATTTATGATTAAGGATTGTAACTATGATTTCTGACCTATGACTTATTATTTGCTGTTTATATGTGAGTTTATGCACCGGAGATATGTATGTCTGATCACACCTGGTCAATAAAGAATCCCATTCCATTCTGATTTCCAACATGGCTCACATATAGCAGTGCATTGTGTCCTGAAGTACACAAAATGCTAAACCTTCATGGGATCAGTTTGGGTGCACCAAATCAAACACAATGGTTTGTGGCTGGAACGCATCATCTAGTTCAGGGGTGTCAAACTCGATTTCTTTTAGGGCTGCATCAGAGTTGTGTTTGACCTTGGGGGGCCAGGTGGGCGTGGCCAACTTGAAGTCACTCATATCAGGGGCACCTGTGGTGTCCGAGTGCTTTGCCAGCAAAAAATGTGTGGCCCTACCATGCTCCATTTTTGCTGACAGAGGGTTGCAGGAGGGCAGATGTGGCCCTCCCGAGCTCTGTTTTGGCTGGCAGAGGCACTGTAGGCTGGTCCTTCACTGTTTCCAGGGCAACCCTGAGGGCCAGATCTAAAAATCCCATGGGCCAGATCCAGCCTTGAGTTTGACACCCCTGGTCTAGTTGATGGCTTAGCACTATTACAGGTAGTCACACATTTATACCAATGTGTTAAACTAAGTGAATGCATGATGGGATCTTTTGGTTAAATGTTGTACAGGTAATCCTCAATTTACCACAACAATTGACCCCGAAATTTCCATTGCTAAGCAAGACAATTGTTAAGTGAGTTTTGCCCCATTTTATGACCTTTCTTGTCACAGTTGTTAAGTAAATCGCTGCAGTTGTTCAGTTAGTAACATGGTTGTTAAGTGAATCTGGCTTCCCCATTGACTTGGCTTGTCAAAAGGTCGCAAAAGATGATCACATGATCCCGGGATACTGCAAGCATCATAAATATTTGCCAGTTGCCAAGCAGCCAAATTTTAATCATGTGACCCCCATGGGGGATGCTGCAACGGATGACAGAAAAAGTCATAAGTCATATTTTTTCAGTGTGCTTCAAACAGTCACTAAATGAATGGTTGCAAGTCAAACACTATTGGTATATGAAGAAGCAATTTATCTCATGCAGAGATTCCTCTGCACGTCCTACCGGTAGTGATGGCCTGTCCCCAGTAAGGAGTGGTTCTTGGAGATGTAAAGGCTGATTTAAGCCACTTGGCATGTTGCTTATGGAGACTGCAGAAGGTGAGGTTTGAATCCGATGCAAGCCCATTCAAACCTATCACTCTCCAGAGTTAGATTTGTTTGTTTGTTTGTTTGTTTGTTTGTTTGTTTATCTTACTTATACTTATATGCCGCCCTTCTCCCAAAAGACTCGGGGCAGCTCACAGAAATTAAAACAATAAAAACAATAAAAATAACTACAAGGTAATCAATTCAAGAATATGAATTTTAAATTGGGTTGTTTGTCAGCTTTTAACTTTGTGGGCCAAATTTTATATATTCATTTTAAGTTGTTTTTAAATTTTGTGAGTTTATGTGTGTTTTAACATGGCTGTACACCGCCCTGAGTCCTTTGGGAGAAGGGCAGTATAGAAGTTTAATAAACTAACTAATTAGAATCTCTCAATTAAAATCACCTATCAGATCAGCAAATTTATTGGAAAAGCCATGTCTTCAGGTCCTGGCAGAAAGAGTGGATGTCGGGGGCCGTCCAGAGCCCCGTGGGTAACCTATTCCAGAGGGTCAGTGCGCCCACAGAGAACGTCCTCATTCTGGGCGCCACCAGCCAACATTGTCTGGCCGAGGCACTTGGAGGAGGACAGTCCTATGTGAGCGCACAGGGCGGTGGGAGGCAGGCAGAAGGTGATCCTCCAGATTCCCCGGGCCCATGACATGTAGGGCTTTATAGGTAAGTACCAGCACTTTGAAGCGGACCCGAAGGACCACCGGTAACCAGTTCAGCTCGCGCAGGAGAGGTGTAACACGGGAGTACAATATTTATCACAAGCTCATAACTAAGCACAGTGCCGTCATGGAATTAAAAACATCCTTTGGTGTCTCGTGGTCTGTTCAGTTGAAGCACCACTTATCCTGGGGCATTTGAGAACTTTGAGGAGGCCCAAAAGAACCCTGCCACTGATCCTTGATTGTCCTACCTTGAGGTAAGCAAGAAATGGGCTTTTTTATCTGAAGGACTGTCAGTCTTCTATAGTTTTTGCCCATCCAGCATAGTCAGCATGTTCTGAGTCCCATTGATTAAGCCGTGCTCACCCGATGGGACTTAGGAAGTGACCTTGTCTGTCCTAGCGTTTCCTCAGAGATCTATTTGGCCCTCAACCTGACTTCATTTAAACTAGCCCTGAAAACATGGCTTGTTTTACCAGATCTTGGGCTTGAATGGGTTCTTTAGGGAATTATTTGTTATTGGACTCTGCTGTTTATCACAGGTTCCTTTTGGGATTATTGTATTTTATATTGCACACTATTCAGGTTGCAATGAAGTTGGGCAGCCTATCAATCAAGTACATACATACATACATCGGGGGAGGGGGTATTGACCCCTTCCTGATTGTACAGGCCATCCCTTCAAATACTTAGTTCCCTTTGCTAGTCAGCTGCAGGTGTCCATAGATCATTGATGTCACATTTGACTCATCCAGAAGCAGGCCTGCTTGTGGCTGCCCACCCGAGCGAAGCTAATTCCTCTTTATTCTCAAGTGAATCTCTAGAGTCAGTCTGAAAAATCACTGTTCTCACTATGAACAATGAGAATTTAGCCAGTGGTGGGATTTAGCCAGTTCATACCACTTCGGGAGAACCAGTTGTTAACTTTCTGAGCAGTTTGAAAAACTGGTTGTTGGTAGAAATCATTAGGGCAGAGAACCGATTGTTAAATTACTTGAATCCCACCACTGAATTTAGCCATCTGTGGTTTGTGGGGAGGGGTGTTCATGTGCAGGATTCCAAATGCAGGAAGTTCTCTGGAGCACTAGAGGGCGCTTTGTCTCTAAAGAGCAAGCCATTTTTCAATTAAACATAAGGAATCCATCTTTACAGTGGCCAAGCAAATAGCCATAGAAAGTCATTGCTTTGACGTGTTCCTGCCCAAAAGTCTCTATTTAACCAAGCATTCCAGACAGAAACTAGAACTGATATAGCAAACACATGTGTATATATGTATAAATGCTTTAGTGTCTGTATCTACTTTCTACCCCTTATGCATAGTCCCTCAAATCATGAGACGTTCTGTTTATATTGTCCTATAAACAGAAGCAATTTTAGTCTGTGGTATGTAGTCATGTTTGGGGAAATTTCTGGTGACTCTACTGTTTATTTCTTATTCCCTGTTCGAAGATCATTTCTTTCTCTTGGCATGATTGATTTTATAAGGAACCCTTCCAATACACCCGTCTTTGGTTTCATTGTCTCAAACACTTGTTTCACATCTTGTTTGACTCTATCAACTGCAATGTGCATTCCAGCATAATCAACTGGATCCAAAGATTTCATCCCAGTTTTGGAAAGCTTTAGTCCATTTGTGGAGAGGAAACTTTAGTTGCTGTCCAAACTATCAGCTGTGCTATCTCCACAATAGCCTCAGAATTGGCTTTGTTTCATTTATAGGTGATTTATGTCCTTTCTGCTTTGCTGTATGACGTCTCTCTCACACACAGAGAGAGAAACACACATCTGCCTAAACTGAGCTATGGTGAAGATTTTTCGTAATAAAAGAATTCCTAAAGGATTAATCCAGAGGCCTTTGTTAAGGCATGAGGACAAACTTCACCTTTTCACCTTTTCACTATTTTCAGTGACTTCTCGAGTCAGCTTTGCTTTTTTCAGTATTATAACAAGAGCTACCCATGTTTCCCCCAAAATAAGCCCGGGTCTTATATTAATTTTTGCTCCAAAAGACGCATTATGGCTAATTTTCCGGGTAGGTCTTATTTTGGGGGAAATACAGTACTAAATGCCTCCATCTGCTGACAATCTTAACTGGGGCTTATTTTGGGGGTAGAGCTTATATTACGAGCACCCTGAAAAATCATGCTAGGGCTTATTTTCCTGTTGGGTTTTATTTTGGGGAAAACAGGGTATTGGAACAGCAAAGAGTCCTCTTTTCCTGTTTAAAAGGGAATCTGTATGCATCGAACTTCTCAGCTTCAATTGTTCTAAATGCTCCAAGCAGGGTTTTTTGCTCATGTACAAAGCAAGTACTTTAAGCAGAAGTTGCTTCAAATCATGTAGCTAACATTGGGCAAAACATCCCATGCAGGGTGGGTTCTACTTACCTTTACTACCAGTTCGCAATGGGACCACACACATGCACTCGTTTCGCTTGCGTGTGCTTCTGCGCGGAAGCTTCTTGATGACATCTGGGTCGGTGGGCGGAGCCTCCCACCGATTTTACTACTGGTTCCTACGAACCGGTCCAAACCGGGGGTAACCCACCACTGATCCCATGTTTGAAATGGTCAATTTGAATATTTCAAACCTGGAACAAGAGACTCATGTTCCAAAGCATTATCTTGAACTTAGGATAAAATGCACAATTTAGAATTTTTCTAGCTCTAAGGCTACACAAATAGGTGTGATGTTACTACTTGCTAAACAACATCTATCTAAATCAGGGTGAAATGCTCCCAGTTTGGACCAGATCGTCTGATCCGGTAGTGATGGCGGCATGTGGTTCGGAGAAGCGGTAGCAAAAATCCCTGTGCCCCTCCACATGCCCAAAAAAAATGCTTTTAAAAGTAAAAAAAAATCCTCTGATGATCACGTGGCTCAACTGGGATCGTCAGAGGCTTTTAAAAGCATTTTTTTCTGCAACCTCTTAAGGCTGTAAAAAAATTGTTTTTAAAAGTAAAAAAAAAAAGTGGCCACGCCCACCCAGTCACATTATCCCCCACCACCAAGCCACACCCACAGAACCGATAACAACAAATTTTAGATTTCACCCCTGATCTAAATGCACAGAAAATATGAAGAAGGGGATTTTTTTAAAAAAAGTTTAACATAGCAAACCATCAAAGCAATAGTTAAATAGAAACAAGCACATTTTTGTAGCCTAACTTCACAGCCTTTCACACCTTTGAAAAATCATCCCCTTGGCCAATTTTTCGGTAAGTATCAGCAGTTATATATGGGAACTTAAAACAGGTATCTTATCATAACGGAACATGTCCTTGTGGAAATATGAGGAAATAATAATAATGGGGAATTTTAAATATTTTCTCCTACTATGTGATCTAGGTATAGAATATACTATTTTTTACACTTACTCTACTTCTGAGAAGACATCTTAGAATATTCTGTTGGATAAAGTTGTGTGACTTTGCTCACAGTTTGACACCAGCTGGGTAGGTCTTAAGGAAGGTACATTGGTACCTGGGTTGCTCCCAAGTTAGTAGACAGGTCTTCAAGGTTGTATATTTCTTCCACCTGTATTCTGGACCTGTGCCCCCACCCCCACTGGTTGATTAAGTCTTCCAGGGGATAGTTGGGTTCAAGTGAGGAGTAAATTCTCATTGAGAAGCAGAGTGCTACCTGCCTTGAAGGAGATGGTGGTATGCCTCCTTCACAAGACGCCATCTTTGGATCTCACCAACTTTCCTCCAGTCTCCAAGCATCCCTTGCTCTTCCTGAAAATGTCTTGAGTAGGATAATGCTGCAACCCAGTACATTGAATATGGGCATGTGGGAGAATGTTGCCTTTGAAACACCAAGAGTTTCTGTCATGGTTTTTAGAGTGTTTATAGTCTTCTTGACCTGTCCTGTATTTTGGTACATCAAATCGATGACTATAAAGGTAGTCTTTGGTTAATAACTGTCCTGTTTAGTGACTGTTTTTTGAACTTTTGATGGCATTGAAAAAGTCATTTTTCAACTAGACCTTGAACTTACAACTGTCACAGAATCACTTACAACTGTCTCAGGATTGCAATTTGAGCAATCCCTTGATCACAAGCTCACCACTTGTGATCTTCATAGCTGCCAGCTGCTGACAAGCAAAGTCAACAGAGAAGGCAGCAGGAGATTGGAAATGGCAATCACATGACATTGCACCGAACAACTGCAGGTGATTCGTTTAATCTGACATCAGAAATCTGGTGCAGTCATGTGATATTTCACTTAATGACTGTCGCTTAGCGATGGAGTTGCCAGTCCAGTTGTGGTTGTTAAATCAAGACTACCTGAATGTGTCTTTTAAATTAATAAATCTATTTTTATTCTACTTCTTGTCTAACGAATTTGTTTATTAGTTTCTTATTCTGCCTTTCTTTCAAGAGTTCAAAAGAACATTTATAACACTCCCTTCTCCAATGTTTCCCTATAGCAACAATACTATGAAGTAGATAATAGAAAATATAGCCAGGGATTTGTTTTCTCTTTTCTTTAGTGGGTTATGGGAATTAGGGCAAAATTGGTTATGTATTGTCCTCCTTCTGGGTTTGGAATTAATGGAAATAATACATATTGGGTTTGACATACATATAATACTTATTATGTTACATATGGGCATCTGTTGATTGTATTATATCTAAGGAGATTCTATAATCTTGTAAGGTGTTCTTACCAGATATATTTTGATATTTTTCTCCAACAATCCACACCAGATAATGCAGTGGTGGGATTCAGCTGGTTCTGTCTGGATCGCGCGAACCGGTAGCGGCAACTGCGGGAGGCTCCGCCCACCCGCCCTGATGTAATGCGCAACTACTGCGCTTACGCAGAAGGCTGTGCACATGCACAGAGGTGGCATGTGTGAGCACTCACATTTGTGAACCGGTGGGGAAGGTAAGTGAATCCCACCACTGCAATAATGCCAAATCACACACATACATACATGTATAAACAGAGGGCGGGAAGCAGCTTGAATGTTGGAAAATGATTAGAGGTGTCTCACATTATGAAAAACAAGAGTTCTCTTTCCAATTTTTTCATTGATGTCTAATTTTCATGTGCTCCTTGATAAGAGAAGACCTTCCGCCCAAGAACTGAAACTAGTCACAAGAATCAATGAAGAGCAGAGTTCTATCGTGTTTGCCCCTTATGACAAATTAAAATTGTTTCCTGTACTAAATTCAGTGAGCATGCCTAGATGATCAACATTCTCTCCCCCCACAACTTTGCATTGTTACATCAATACTGTACAACATGTATAGGAGGCTGAAAGGAAGATTGTATGTTTGTATCAAGAGAGGTTAATTATTTGGCCAGGACATGGGAAAAATCTGCTAAAAACAGAAAGCCAGTCAGATATCCCTGCTAACCTCATTTTGGAAGGGGACAATCAGCACCGTCAGGCAGAGCCAAAATGTAGAGGCCTTTTGAACAATGAAGGTGTCTCCCAACATCCATTAAGCATAGAAATACAATCTGCTCAAGTATCCTGCCTTGAATAGCTCCGTAGGCTGCTGTCAACCTCATTCTGCGATCAATAGCACTCACACATTGATTTTTCCAAGGGCTGTATTCCAGTAAAATGCACGTGTGCATAAAAGAGTAAGCCATTTCCCACTTAAAGGTTATTTGCTGATACCGTGCAAAAAATGCATAGGAAACCAAAATACATCAAAAGGACTCGAGAGAAGGAGCGAAACAATGAATTTGTGAGATACTTTGGCATATTATTCATGCCTTATTGCAATTTCCAATACAGGAAAGAATGGTCTATACTTTTGGACAACTCACATCCATTAGGCAATCAATCAATCAATCAATCAATCAATCAATCACTCAATCAGCCATAGATAATTAAACAAAAGAAACCCCATTCCTATGCCTTATATAGAGAGACTAGCTATGTTGTTTCATCAATTGTTCAACAGATTGAAGGATATGTTACGTTTCTTACAATAGCTTCATAGGCCAGACAATATGGCACCATTTGTTCTTTCTGCTTAAAACATTCTTTTTTTATGGCTATGAATGAGATAAGAGTGTGTGTACAGTATGCCAACGCTGATTTAATATTTTGTATTAGGTTCAACTCAACATTACAGAATATAGAATAACAGAGTTGGAAGGGACCTTGGAGATCTCCTATTTCACCAACTAGCTCAAGTAGGAGACCCTATATCACTCCAGACAAATGGCTGTCCAACTTCTCCTTAAAAACCTCCATTGATGGACCAACCACAACTTCTGGGGGCAAGCTGTGGTTGGCGTGCATAAGCGCACCAGCGTGCCTATTGTCCCTGTCCTAATGTTTTCTTGTATTTGCATCCTTTTCATGTATTTATAATTATGTTTACACTTGTATCTTTCATAAAATACATGCTTGATGAAATAAACAAACAAACAAACAAACAAACAAATAAATAAATAAATAATAATAAACAAATAAATAATAAAAGTCATTCTAGTGATTAATTGTTCTCACTGTCAGAAAATTTCTCCTTCATTCTAAGTTGGATCTCTTCTTGATAAGTTTCCATCCATTACTTCTTGTCCTTCCCTCAGAGAATAGGTTGACCTACCTTTTCTCTGTGACAGTCCATAAAATAGTGGAAGACTGCTTATCATGTCAACCCTAATCCTTTTCTTCGTCAGATTAGACATACCCAATTCCTACAACAGTTCATCGTGTTTTGGCTTCCAGATCTCTAATAATCTTTGTTGCTCTTATCTAGGATCTCAACATCTTTTTTTTATTGTGGCGACCAAAACTGGATATAATATTCTAAGTGTGGTCTTACGAAAGCAGTGTAAAACAGCATCAACATTACATGTGACCTTGATACTATCACTCTGTTGATGCAGTCTAGGACTGTATTGGGGTTTTTTTTGTCAGATGTAACACCCCACTAGCTCATATTTAAGTGGTTGTCCACTAGGAATCCTAATTCTCTTCCACAGTTACTGCTGTTGAGCCACATACCACCTATTCTATACCTATGCATTTGATTTTTCTTGTCTAAGTGTAAAACCTTACTTTTTTCATCACTGAATTGCATTTTGCTAGGTAGGGCCCAGTGTGCAAGTCTGTCAATATCCTCCTGGATCTTGAAACGATCTTCTAATGTGTTGGCTATTCCTCCCCTCCCTGCAAATTTGATGAGTTCCCCTTCTATCCCCTCATCTAAGTCATTCATGAAGATATTGAACATTCATTGGACGTACTTGGGCATTCTGTCTATCATCCAGCAAAGATTATTTGGGTGCATTAGCTAGTTTTGGTGCATGGATCAAAACTTGCTGATCAAGGCCAGCCCCTGAATTCAAATTCTCAAAAAGGGAGGACCCCTTAGGATGCTAAGGCATTGGACCAGGTTTGGGGCAATCTAGGTTCATTCTGTCTCCAACCAGAATGGAAAATTATAGAGTGACTTGTTCTCTCTGCCCAACACAACTCACAGGGCTATAAAAGAAAAATTGAAGGATAGTTTCTGAAATCCATAGATAAAGGTAAAGGTTCCCCTCTGTTCTGTCCCCGTCTCCACACGCACAAACACCCACCCCAAAGGGTTAAATAATTGTTCCAAAACAGTCAAAGGTTCGTTATCAAAACTTGGCAGCAACGCAGCAGCTGCCTGCCAAGAACTTTTACTCCAAGAAGGAGGGGTTATTCCTCCACCAGATCACACAAAAATACAGACAGTTTAAAGTCGTCCCGTAACAGAAATCCACAACAGATGAGGCTTTGTTCGTCCAAAAGGGCTAGTGACTTGCCAGAGTTTTTGCTTTATCCATCACAGAGCTGGAATGGCCATCACCCTCCCTTATATAGCCTGTGGGGTGTGGTCCAGTGACTCAGCTCGCCGCCTCATCTGCTGTGACCATTTAGCACGCCGACGCTGGCGTGGATCCAGCCACAACTTGTCTCCCTCATCACTCTCTGACAGATCGGAGACACCTGGCTCCTGGCCAATCTCCTCTCCTTCGGCCGACACCTGAGGAATTACTAGAGAGGAGGGGCCAGGAGAGGGAGGCCTGGCCGGCTCCTCTCCTTCATGTTCGGAGCCTTCTTCCTCCGATACGATGGGCTCGGGGGTCGGAGCCACAACACCCTCGCACATATGTGCTAGTCATTCCTGACTCTAGGGAGTGGTGCTCTTCTCCGTTTCAAAGCTGAAGAGCCAGCACTGTTCTAAGATGTCTCCGTGGTCATGTGGCCAACATGACTAAATGCCAAAGTGCACGGAATGCTGTTACCTTCCCACCAAAGGTGGTCCCTATTTTTCTACTTGCATTTTTTATGTGCTTTCGAATTGCTAGGTTGGCAGAAGCTGGGACAACTAATGGGAGCTCACCCCATTATGCGGCACTAGGGATTCGAACTGCTGAACTGCCAAACTTTCAATCGACAAACTCAGCATCTTAGCCACTGAGCCACTGCATCCCTTCTGAAATCCATAGAGCCGTGATGGCGAACCTATAGCACGGGTGCCACAGGTGGCACGTGGAGCCATATTGGTGGGCACGCGAGCTCAGCTCCGGCACGCATGTGTGCGCTAGCCAGCTGATTTTCGGACCTTCTGGGTCCACCAGAAGTCAGGAAACACACTGTTTCCAGCCTCCGGAGGGCCTCTGGGGGGGTGGGGAAGGTCAGTTTTGCCCTCCCCAGGCTCCTAGAAAGGCTCTTGAACCTGGGGAGAGCAAAAAATGGGCCTACCGGGCCCACTGTGCCATCACGTGCCAAAAGCGGGAGGAGCACGGGAGGGCGGGGCGCATAGAATTATGGAAGTGGGCATGCGTGCGTGTGACCCCACCGCGCTCCCCCCGCTTTTGGCACGCGATGGCAAAAAGGTTAGCCATCACTGCCATAGAGCATATAAATCTAGCAAAATCCCTGGCATATACAAAAGCTTATTTTGCACACTTTTAGAGCAGATAGAGAGTGTGCTCAGCTGGGAGAAAGAGGTCCGAAGGCAGCTTCTCTGTTCTGCCATGAACAATATTAGCCATACCATAGTGGCTAGTGGGAAGTTGGCATGTGAGAAGCCAGCTGAGAAGTTGGCATGAGAATAGGCACTCCTGTGTTCAAGAATGTTTGGTCAATCTCAAACATGTTTGGATCAGTATTAAAAGATCCCACTTCTGCTCCTGTGTGGTAAATCTTGGGCTCAATTTACTAGATTACAATTTTGTGCATATGTCTTTATTTGGGAGATTTATGTTATATATGAATATTAAAGAAGCAAATATTAATATTTCCAGTCTACAGTTACAGCCCCTATACAGTGTAAACTCATTTTGTGAAATGTGTAGACTTTGGGGGTTTTTTTAAGGTACATAATATATCTTGGCATTTTGTTTTTCATAATCGAAAGCATAACTGAGGAAGTATCATGGCTCTCCATCAAGTCTGTTGATCGTACTGGAAATAAAATGAATTGGAGTCTATAGTTAAGGAGACTTCCTGAGGAAATTCAGCACAGTTAAGCACCACCAATTTCTATGGCTATTTGGGAGTAATGAAATATAGCAATCTCCTCTAAAGCTAAAGGCTAAATGTTTTGCCGTGAGCCATGCTAGCTGCCCATATTTTTTAATTTAAAGAAAGATTTAAATCATAAGGGCAGATTGAATAAGGAACATGACAGTCATCAAGAGAGACTTATGCAGGAGTATCATTGTCCGCCTTTTTAAAAAGTGGTATCTGTCATTATGAAGGTTATAGTTATTTTATTATAATTTTTTTTAAAGCTATGTGTGTTCCTTGAAATCTGATCAGGTAAAACTCAGATCTCTTGTATCAAACAATTCCATCTAATAGGATTCAGGAAGAATAACTTCCCAACTCCACCCTGAGTCAGATGCCCTGGCTCTGTTAGGCTTTTATAAGGCAATGAAGACCTGGTCCTTCCCCTACCCCCACCCCATGCAATAGGCCAGGATGATTGCAGAGCCCATCTTTGGTGATGTATGGTTTCTATAACATCCTGGATGTGATCTGTGGTTTTAATTTAAAAACAAAAAAGATTTATGATTGTTGTTAATGGATTGTTAGCCACCCAGAGTTGCATGGTAAGTGATCAGCCCTATAAACTGAATAAATAAATAAAGAGATAAGATCATTGCTTGGAAATGAATGAGGGAGGAGTCCATCCTTCACCTGTACAGTACCAGGGAAAGGATTATGACCTGGGTTTGAGGTCGCAGCCTTTCTGAATTCCCAACCTTTCAATCCCAAAGGTGCTTTTTTCCCCTTGAAAACATTTTGCTTCTCATACAAGAAGCTTCTTCAGTTCTGGCTGAATGGTGGGGAATGGAAGAATTTATATTCCTTAGCAGTCATTGGGTTGTTAGCACTCTGAAGGTTGGTTGCTGGCTCCTTGACAGTCGTTGAGGTCTGTTGCATGCTTATCTGTACTCTCAGGTAGTGGTAGGTTCCTCCCGGTTCGGCCCAGTTCGGCTGAGCCGGTAGCGGTGATGATATGACGTCACCGAACCAGTTCTGCCCCCCCCACTCCCCACCCCCGCTGCATTATTCTTACCTTTTATTTGGCCCCATCCCCAATCTATTGCTGCCTCCTGAGTCCCAGCTATCAGCTAGAGGGAAAAAAAACTGTCTAAACTCTTGCCGCGGGGCTTCAAAGGGTCACCCTACAGCTGATCAGTGGTAAAGGAAAACAAATGAGTAGACCGGTGCCTGCAAAAATAAATGGGTAGACCAGTGCCTGCAAAAATAAATGGGTAGACCAGTGCCTCCAAAAAAAAATGAGTAGACCAGTGCCTCCAAAAACAAAATGAATAGACCCGTACAGTTCTGCAAGCAGTTAAAAGCCTGGTAGACCAGTACCTCTGCTAAATCCTAAAGAATTGTCACATGATCATCAAGCCATGTCCACAAAATAAGCCATACCCACAGAACCGGTAGTAAAACAATTTAGAACCCACCCCTGCTCTCAGCGTCTCCTGAATCAGAGTGCAAATAGGTGTGGAACCTTCTTGGGACTGCTGAAAGGACAGTGTTGTAGACAGGGGATAGGTGGTGTCATATCTCTCCCCCTCTGTTGAGAGAGGACTGTTCAATTCTAATACAGATGGGCTCTTTGACCCGTCTTTTAAACCAGTGCAGACCAGCTGAGACTACAGATAAACCCCCAAGTGGCCCCAACGAGGCCATTAAGGAATATAAATATGAATCCTTCCATTCCACACCATTCAGCCGGAACTAAAGAAGCTTCTTGGATGAGAAGTGGAATGTTTACAAGGGGGAAAAAAAAGCCAAGAAAGCCAAGTTGCATTTTGAAAAGCACCTTTGGGGCAAAAAATGACCTGGATGATTGAGAATCTCCATAGACTTCCTTTCAATTCATCTTCAAAGAACATCATCACAGACAGAGGCCTCTTTTCCCTTCACGTGATCATTAAACTATTCCAGGAATGACAGAGAGAGAGAGAGAGAGATGGTGACATCCACACCCAAGAGGTGTTTGCATAAGAAGAAACAGTACCTGAACAGTACCTTTCATGGCAGGCGCAGTGTAGACACTCTGCTTCCTCTGTTTAGGGGAGACATTCTGTGACTGTCAATAAAAAGAGTGACCTTTTAGTGCAAACAAGAGCTGAAGAAGGTATCACATGCTAGACTACAAGGAGGGAGCTTCTATAGGCTCTTTTCTCAATGCAGGTCCATACTGAGTGTAATGGTATAAGAGAAAGACCTTGAGAGGTAGATCAAATAATTGCTGTCTAGGGAATGAGCAGATATAAGTAGGGGTGGGCTGCTGGGGGTTTGCAGGGGTTCGGGAGAACCTCTAGCTAAGATTCTGTGCAGTTCAGAGAACGCCCAAATCCCACTCCTGGCTGGCTCCACCCACCCCTCCCCGCCCCTCCCAGGAGTCCCCACGCGGCCCGTTTTGGATGCAGGTAAGTGCAGGGTGCGCGCGGAGGCTTCGGGAGGGTGAAAAACAGGCCTCCTGGAATATTGGGAAGGTCAGAAACGGGCCCATTTCTGACCTCCAGAGGGCTTCCGGAGCCTGGGGAGGCCATTTACACCTTCCCAGAGGCTTCAGGAAAGCCTCTGAAGCACAGGGAGGGCAAAAATGCCCACCCACCCCCCGCCATGGTGCAGGAGACAGTCTAGGCCATACCCACCATGGCCACGCCCACCCAGCAACCAGGCAGAGAACCCCTTGCTAAAAATTTTGAAGCCCACCCCTGGATAAAAGAGAACACAACCCAAAGCTTTATAATGGGTGGAAAAAGAAGCTCATGAGGGACCTTCCCTAGCTTCTCAGCCTCTGAAGGAGATGGCATTTTTAGACTTGTTACCCTTCCCAGGCAGATTGTAAGAGGGAACATCTCCAAAGGATCTAATTCTGCTTTATTGTAAGGCTATATTAACCAAATCTTGAAAGTCTGAAAGCTTGCAAATGTTCTGCCACCTCCTTATGCAGCCATTATGCATTCCACCCATTATGCAGCAGTGGGCTATGCTTTCTCACCATTCTTCTGCATTTCTTTTGCCTCTTCTCTGAAGGTCTTTCTCCTATATCATTACACTGAGGCGGCCTCTTTGTTTTGGCTTTGGAGCATCTTCTTGATCTGGTCTACTGCAGTAGTTGCACTGCAATGTTTTCTGCCTTGTAGCTTGAAGCAACATAATCCATTCCTTATTTGTCTTTGAGAAATTTCAGAAAAATGATACAAATATTTTAGGAGAAGGCCAAGTTCTTTATTCCCCTCCCCCTTTGGGGGGGGGAGGGGTACACAATCAGATTGGGGGGAAAAATCAGATGGAAACTGGTGGCATCTTTTCCAACTAATAAATTTTATTAAAAGGCATCAGTTTTCATGAGCTACAATTCACATTTCATCAGATGCCACCATGTATGAATAGGGCCCTCCTCCAACGGTATCTACCAATTGGTTGTATTGCTCCTTTTTTGGCTTTGTTCCCAAAATCTGGAAGTTAGCATCAGATTTATAAAGCTGCCTGGAATTGTTCAACTAAGCAGCCAAAACTATAATAATAAACAAACAAATAAATAAATACCGCTGGGTCCAGCTAATGTCATTTCGGCAATGTGAAATAATCAATTCGCATATTACTTCTTTAAAGAATCTCAACCTAAAACACCATATCTCAAGTCCAAAGAGTTGTGTAGGGGTTGTTGTGTGTATTTTAAGCATATCCCTTCGAATAAGTTGCTCTGTGAAATGTAAAATGGCTCATAATATTTTATGTTAATGGATGGAAAGATGCTTTGTATGAATAAATTATTGGATGCAGTCAGAGAGTGCTAACCATATTCATTGTGTGATGGGATGTTGATTGTCATCATTTAATGCTTTTAAATGTTTGTACTTAAATTTGAAAAAAAAATCGATAAAGTTTCTTGCTATTAAAAGTAACACTGGCCTATTTCAATTTTCAGTAAAAAATTAAATTGGTCTGGAACATACTGTATAGAGGACGGAAAGATGGGAAAAACCCATTTCAGGATTGACATTATATTGTCTGGATAATTATTTTTCTTTCCTCTATTTATTTTCTATAATTTTTTTCAATTTGCATGAATCCTTGCATAATTAAAACAGCATTAATGATACACAAAAGGAAGATGTTAATCAATTTGGTGGAAGATTTGTTATTTAAGAAGGACATTAAACAAGGATGGATGTCATCCAAACTTGTCCAGTGAGGATTGTACATATAGTACCGATGATGGAGGAGGGAGAAAATAGAGGAATCGAATGAGAGCAAGATGGCTAGAAAATTGAACAGGCCACGACAACTTTTTTGCCGCCTCTGTCTTTTTACAGAATAATACCAATAATAATTTATGATTTAATTTTCAGCAAATATATATCATGTGTACTAAATCTTTTTATTTTTATTTAGATTGCGGGCCTAATTTGCAGAAGAAAGCTCAGGACAGTATGGGTTGGAAACATGTGGAAGAGGCCTTCATCCTGTAGTGGATCGACAATTGCTAAAATGATGACGATGAGGATGAATTCTTTTTAGTAATTTTTAAAAAAATTTGATTTATATGCTGCCCTTCTCTGGAGACTCAGGGCGGCTTACAATGCGCTAAGCAATAGCCTTCATACTTTTGTATATTTATACAAAGTCAGCTTATTGCCCCCACAAACTGGGTCCTCATTTTACCTACCTTAGAAAGGATGGAAGGCTGAGTCAACCTTGAGCCTGGTGAGATTCAAACTTACAGTAATTGCAGACAGCTGGTGTTAATCACAATGCTTTTAGTCTGCTGAGCCACCTGAGTATCCTTATTGGAAGGATACAGCCTTTCGGGGATTAGAAAATGTTTTTCATATCTAACTGATTTGAGAATTTTTCCCCCTGAAAAATTTTCATAATTTCAAATTAATTTTGAAGTCATGTGTTCCAGATAACCATTAGGTGTCAACAAAGAGATACAGAAAAATCCAAATCTTTGCTGCCATCTAGTGGCTGTCTAAATTTTTGCATCTCAAATGTGGTAACCCCCTAGGATAGGTGTCAGAATGAGCCTATTCATGAGCCTCTGATCTCAGTTCAAATATTTATTACCAGTCTGTAGAAACAAAGATGAAGCAGATTTTTCTGGCATTCTCTCCAGCCTTTAATAAATTGATCAAATTAAGTCAAAGCCAAACCAGTCATGCAAAGACTTTAGAGGGCAACGCTATTAAGAAAATATTGTACTGACTTTATTTAATAAATGACATTCATTAATAATAAATAAGTGATTTAATACATGTCATTGAGCTGACTGTGTCTTCTACCCCCCTGTATATCCCAACAGACAATTTAAGAATTAATATCTCTGCTGCGGTACAAGAAGGAAAGAATTAAGACATTTCTGAATGCTTGTCAGACAATGCAAGAGTTATTTATTTTTTAAATTGCAATTAACTTACTTCATCTTGGGAGTTGTTGTTCATTCTCTTCTCATCTATTTCTGCAGGGTACAAAAACACAATTAGAAGAAGAATTATATAATAACATCAAGACAACATAAATCTACTCTAAAGTTGGTCTCTGGTGAATCCAATAAATTTTACTTTCAGGAAAATAGGTGCAGAAGTACAATTCAAAGAACGCAGCTGAAAGTCCAATCTAAGCAACTGTAATGTAGTGTTCCATTCATGCTTTCTTGGAAGTAATCGCTGTGCTTTTTCTGAGAAAATATTATGTTGTCAGGTTACATTAAATTGGCTTCCTTATTACACTGTAATACTTATAATGGGGTGGAGCATGCAATTATTGCCAGGGCTCAATACAAAGGGGAAAAGATTGAATTCTGATGAAAAGTTTTGCAGCAATTTATACCCTGATTATGAACCCCAATGTAAATTGGAATGCTTTGATCTAACATTGTGCATGGGGATATAATTATATAATATAATTTCTTCTTTTATTATTAAGAAAATTATCCTTCAATTGGTAAAAACACTGCTAGACTGTCTATCACCTAAGGACATTGCAAGAATTCAGGTCCATGAAGATTTTCATTTCACTGTGGAAGAGCTTAACAGAGCTGAACAGAATACAATTCACACACACACACACACACAAAAGTCTAGCTCTAAAATTCACATTCTGTACCCATTTAAGGAATAGAAGTCATTCAACTCAAGTAGGTATAACTTAAAAATCTATCTTGACTTCCAATCCAGTGGTGGGTTGTTCTCGGTTCGGTCCGGTTCTATAGAACCGGTAGTAAAACTGGTGGGAGGCTCCGCCCACTCACCACGACATTATCATGGGTGATCTGCGCCACATGGGCAGACGCGTGTGTGCACGATCCCTGCGAACCAGTAGTAAAGGTAAGTAGAACCCACCCCTGTTCCAATCCCATTTTGATTCAATGAATTCCAGAAACCTATGCCTGTTTTTAGCAAGATCTTGTTCTTTAATTTGACATTTGACTTATGAGATATTTCCTGCTCAGTGTCTCTTCAGGCATTTGACTCTGTTTAACTGTTTTTCCACAAGGCGTCTTTTTACTGAGAGAAACTGTAAAGTGATTCAGAATTCAGAATTTTTATTTTTATTATTTTATTTACATGTTTCTTCAGTGTGTCAAACACCTTTCACCACCAAAAACTCGTGATGTTTTATTTTTCAAAACAAACAAGCAAACAAACAAACACACAAACAAATGGTGTGTACTTCATCAAGGCACAGAAATAATTCATCATGGTTCATGAAAATAACCTTCCGTTTTTGGAGTGTGAATAAAGATTTCAAACAGATGTTCCAATTTATGCTAATGTTTACATAAGAGATGAGCATGAGATTAATTATTATTACCTGTGAAACTGAACTGGTTTTGCTATTTTTTTTTAAAAAAAATAGCAAGTTATTTAAAGTGAAATACAGGTAGTCCTCAATTTATGACCACAATTGAGCCCAAAATTTATGTTGTTAAGTGAGAAATTTGTTAAGTGAGCTTTGCCCCATTTTATCACTTTTCTTGCCACAGTTGTTAATCCCTGCAGTTGTTAAATTAGCAACACGGTTGTTAAATGAATCTGGCTTCCCCATTGACTTTGCCTGTCAGAAGGTCAGAAAAGGTGATCACATGACCCCAGGAGACTGCAACCGTCAAATATGAGTCAGTTGTCAAGCATCTGAATATAAATCAAGTGACCATTGGGATGCTGCCATGGCAGTGGTAGGTTGCCCCCGGTTCGGACCAGTTCTATAGAACTGGTAATAAAACTGGTGGGAGGCTCCGCCCACCGATCCCGACATCATCAGAATGCTCCTGCACATTCGCAGAAGAGTGCGATTGCAGCCCCATTGAGAACTGGTAGTAAAGGTAAGTAGAACCCATCCCTGTGCCATGGTCATAAGTGTGAAAAATGATCATAAGTTACTTTTTTTCACTTTCACTGTAACTTCAAATGGTCACTAAGAGAACTGTTGTAAGTCAAGGACTACCTGTAGTGCATGCTTTGAGAAGGCATTTCAGACCTTCAAGGATCAACTGGATCTCCTCTGCTATGGCAGAGAAAGAGAGATCTTAAAATCTCTGATGCCATGACCCTTGCACAGAATGTGAAGGGATGGGTGATGGGTGGGTAGGAGATAACTATGCAGCCATAGGATTTAAAATATTGCTGATTCCAGCTCTTGGATCTCAGTTTCCAGTTCCAAATCACCTCAGTTCAGCATTTTTCAGAGGTGGAATCCAGCCGGTTCAGACCGGTTTGGTGAACCAGTAGTGCCGACTATCAGTTGGCCTTGCCCACACTCTCATGCTCTATCCTGCCCTTTATTTCCTGTGTTGTAGCTCATCTCAATCATGCAGCACAGCTGATTCACTCCCTCACTGTTCTACTTACCATGTCTGACCTGGAAGGTAAGCAGCTGAGCTTCTAAATGCTCCATTTTCAGCGCTGCGTGCAAGCAGCATTCTACTACTAGCCTTATCCAATATTTCACTTTTCATATCTTGCAGTGGATGAGAATATTTGAAATGAAAATCAGTCTGAGGAAATAAAAATCTCTCCCCCACTCTTCTTCAACTTCCTCTGTTTCAATAAGGGCCAGAAGGGCTTTAAATTGCTCATTTTTCACATTTGCAGGTGGACTTGTCCTACCTCTTCATTCATTCATCTTTTGTTGTCACTGGCAGTTTATGTATTAAGATAAAGGTAAAGGTTCCCCTCGCACATATGTGCTAGTCGTTTCCAACTCTAGGAGGTGGTGCTCATCTCCGTTTCAAAGCCAAAGAGCCAGCACTGTCTGAAGATGTTTCTGTGGTCATGTGGCTGGCATGACTAAATGCCAAAGGTGCACGGAATGCTGTTACCTTCCCACCAAAGGTGGTCCCTATTTTTCTACTTGCATTTTTTACGTGCTTTCAAACTGCTAGGTTGGCAGAAGCTGGGACAAGTAACGGGAACTCACCCCGTTACACAGCACTAGGGATTTGAACCACTGAACTGCCGATCTTTCGATCGACAAGCTCAGCGTCTTTGTCACTGAGCCACCACACCCCTATAGTTTATGTATTAACCCTTAATGCATAAACTGTTTTTTGGTTAAATTGTTTTGGTGCCTTTGAGTCAGTGTTGACTCCTGGTGGCTACCTGGATAAGCCCCTACAGTTTTCTTGGTAGTATTTTCAGAATTGGTTTGCCAACGCGTCCTTCCTAGGGCTAAAAGAGAGTGTCTGGCCCAAGGTCACCCAGCCGGCTCAGTGCCTAAGATGGGACTAGAATTCAGGGTCTCTCAGTTTTTACCCTGGTGTCTTTAATCATTGGATCAAATTGGTTGTCAAAAAGATATTTGTAAAAGAATCTTAAGTTGAAAAATGTAAGGGATCAATTCTGATTAGAAGGGAAAGGCATCTTATATTGTTTGTGACTGCCAAAACACACAGAAGCTGTTTAACCTTGATAAATAACATATATGCCAACTTTCAGCCTTGGCCACCATTGAACCTGTTGAATTATCTGTGAACCGAGATGGAGAGCCTTCCCATCCTTTCATCTAACCACAGCATGGATATCCTTTGGCGACATCTTTTTTATGCCATGTCCCCTAACTCTATTTGCAACTTTTCTCAACCCATCTGAAAAGCAGCTTCAAAGGATTTTCTTTTCAAAGCAGTTAATAGGTTGCAACATGGATTTATTTATTAATTATTTATTTATTTAGTTTGTCAAACATGTACGAGATAACAGGTTAAGTATAAACATAGACATGAACACAGGAAATGAGTACAAATAAATGGGGACAGTAGGACAGGGACGGTAGGCCCGCTGGTGCGCTTATGCACACTCCCTTACAGACCTCTTAGGAACGGGGTGAGGTCCACAGTAGACAGTTTAAGGTTGAAGCTATGGGGGTTTGAGGATGTAACAACAGAGTCAGGTAGTGGATTCCAGGCATTGACCACTCTGTTGCTGAAGTCGTGTTTTCTGCAATCGAGTTTGGAGCGGTTTACCTTGAGTTTATATCTATTGTTTGCCCGTGTATTGTTGCAGTTGAAGCTGAAATAGTCGTTGACAGGTAGGACATTGTAGCAGATAATTTTGTGTACTATGCTTAGGTCAGACCATAGGCGGCATAGTTCAAGGTTGTCCAAGCCCAAAATTTCAAGCCTGATGGCATAAGGTATTGTATTGTGAGCAGAAGAGTGGGGTACTCTTCTCATGAAATACCTCTGGGCCCGTTCAATTGTATTAATGTCCGATATATAATGTGGATTCCAGGCAGACAAGGAGTATTCGAGAATTGGTCTGGCAAAGGTTTTGTATGCCCTAGTTTGCAGTACAGTATTACCGGAGAAGAAGCTTCGCAAAATTAGGTTAACAACTCTTAATGCCTTTTTGGCAATGCTGTTACAGTGAGCTCTGGGGCTTAGATCATTTGAGATGAGTACTCCAAGGTCCTTGACAGAGTGAGGGTTATCTATGGTCATGGGTTCAATGCAACATTCTTCACCAAGCATTTTGTCAGGGGCAGTCAGCTGATCCCAAGGGGTGGCATCAGAGAGAGAGAGAGAGAGAGAGAGAGAGAGAGAGAGAGCGCTATTTTCTGAAAAATCTAGTCCAGTTTGTATTTAAAAGAGTTTAAAGAATAACTTGACTCATTTAAAAAAAAGAAAAAAAACACACAGCTTTTTAAACAGAAATGTAAATGAACAAGTGGGTAAGTATTTATGTTCCTGATATGGATCGCTGCTGTTTCAGTTTTCATGGTGAAGGCATCTGGGAATAACATCAGTTAATGGCTATTATCTCCTGCAAAGGCTTGTAAAGATAAAGAAATTATGTCAATTATAAAATGACAAATAGAAGTTGTTCTGCTTTGAGGATTAATAAATCAGCCCCTGGCTAATTAAATTTAACAAAGCCAGCAAAGTGGAGGGAGAGAAGAATGAATGTGGAGATTTTAAGTTCTTTTTCAGACATGAGAACCATAACTTCCCTTTCATGGGATGAATTGTCTCCAAAATTGCCACTGGCATTCCGTCCTTGCTACCTTCAGTTTGGGATATTAATTTCTGTGAAAGCAAACAAGGGCTTCAGAATGACATCCTTTGACAAATTAAATCTAGCAATTTCAAGGAAAGCAGAAAAATATTTTTTCTCGCGCACGGCATCCAATAAAATCTAATCCAGTTTTCAGCAAAGAATACTGTCACTGTGAGAACCCGACTACAGTAAATGATTTTCTGTTCAGGTTGGACAGAAGATAGAACTGCAGTACATTAGGAAGAGTTTCTGATTCTTAAGTCATTTCTCACCAAGAGAAAGAAAATTATTTTTTTCTACCTAAAAAGAGGCTGCTAGAATTAAGGAAGTTTGGAATCGTCAGAATTAAAAATGTGTGTGAAATTATTGTAAGCCAATTCTATGCAAAGAAAGTAGAGAGTGACATCCTTTTATTTATTATGAAGCACAAATATTTGGATAGTATTATTCACAGAGGTACAGCAGTACTCAAAAAACAATTACCGTATTTTTGGAGTATAAAACATACCGGAGTATAAGACACAGCTTAGTTTTTGGGGAGGAAAATAGGGGGGGGGGATCTGCCTACCAGGTATTTATCTGGCTTGCATCCTCAATCTGGTCAGCTTCAGCATATTCTCTCAGTTTACCTTGAGTTTGTATCAATTGTTTGCCCATGTATTATTGTGATTGAAGCTGAAGAAGTTATTGATAGGTAAGACGTTGTAGCAGACAATTTTGTGTACTATGCTTAGATCAGACTGCAGGCAGTTCCAGATTGCCCAAGCCCAGAATTTCAAGTCTGGTGGCATAGAGGATTCTATTGTGAGTAGAGGAGTGGAGTACTCTTCTCGTGAAATACCTCTGGACCCGCTCAATTGTATTAATATACAGTGTGGATTCCAGGCGGATGAGCTGTATTCAGGAATTGGTCTGGCAAAGAGATCTTTCAGAAATGTTAAAAAAAATAAGGTTATCATCCCCAGCCAACACAGCTGTCCCAAACTGAGAACAATGAGAATCCCCTTGTTTCAAAAGATCAAATGATTGACTTGTTAATGATTAATTTTGTTGTTGAAGTTGTTGGTGGTCTGCATATTTATAATTCGGATATTATTTTTGTTTGCATATTTCTCTGCCCTTTACTCTCTAAAGCTGAGTCACAATTGTTACTGTGTTTTCTTCACTGATTGTTTTCTTCAACAAATTAGACTGGCAAAGAAATTTTATAAAGTTCAAATTAATTTCAGAGTGTGACTTATTTTTCCTCCTTTTAAAAATGTTTGGTCTCCCTCATCTCTCTGTTTTTGCTCTCAGTAGCTGCTAATATCTCCAGCCACTAATTTTCTAATTAAATTAATATAAAGAGCATTTTGCTCCATTGTATTGCTATCACAGAGAGGGAAAAACAAAAGAACGTGTAAAATCAGTAGTTCGTGAAGACTGTTTTTGCTGATATATGGCTTTGTCAGAAGAGTTTATGATTAACAATTATGCACAATATTGAAAGCAGCTGGTGTTAGTTCTGCTAGATTCCAGATGACTGTGCCAAAAGAAGTTTGTGTGGTTGAAAATAATGTTGTTATAGGAGACGTCTTCTCCTCCCTAAATCTTCCTCGAAAATTCACTGAAAATTGAGCAGCCTGTTACAAATGTACTCAAAGCAAGCAGTGTTTCTCAACCTCAGCAACTTCAAGCTGTATGGACTTGCTGGGGAATTCTGGGAGTTGAAGTCCACAAGTCTTAAAGTTGCCAAAGTTGGACCTGCCTGATCTAGTGGTTTTCCCAAACCTGGTATTTGTATTCTCTCTTGGGAGCTAGAGTTTTCTAGACATGAATGGTGGAAATGCCAATTGCCAAGAGCCACATGGCCCCAACAGAAAACATTAAGTGTTGCAGGCTGGAGTCTCCCCTGAAAGTAAAGGAGAAAAGCCACTTATTTTCAGCTGAGGTGCATAAAATGTGGGCTGCAGCCTTAACTATCATTGAACTGATTTAGGCAATTTCATTCCCAGCTGCAATCAAGATTGTTTCCTAATCCTGCTATGTGGAGTTTGGGGAAAGCTTCAGCCAAGTTCTTTCTTTATTTAAAAAAAAGTTTTTTATTTTTATTGCTTATACACATATTGTAAATGTACATTCTCTTATCCATAGTTGATCGTATATATACATATTGTTTTCTAACGAAAGCATAAAAATAAGACATTTTAATCACATTTGGGGTTGCTCTTCTACCCTCTCTTTTCCCTCTTTTCACAACAAACCTTCTTCTTTCTCTTCTTTCTTTCCACTCCCTCCCTCTTGTCCTCTTCTCCTTTCTTCCCCTTCCTCTCCCCCACTCCTCCCCTCTTTTCCCCCTTTCTCACCTTCTCTCCTGCTATTGTCCCCTATCCTTTCTTCCTCTCCTTCCCCTTTCTTCCATTCCTCTCTCTCCCTCTCCTCCTCTCTCCCTCTACTCTTCTCTCCTTTCTTTTTCCTTTGTTGTGCAATATTTCCCTTATTTGGTATCCGAGCAACTCCAATTTTCTAATAATACATACTTTCTTTTCAATTTCTTTCCCATTTTATCCAATCTATCATTTCATAGTTGTATATTTATATTTATAATCTTCTTTCTTCCCCCCGCCCATCCCCCTTTTCCATTTATTCTGGTGTCATCTGAGTTTCTATTTCTTTTTTGTCTTATTCCTCATTTAACTTTCTATTATCTATATCATTTATCTATCAACTTTTATTCATATTTCTTTTCTATCCATACATAAAATCTTTCCCATGTCTTGAAATACACCGATTCCTCTTTATCTTTTATTCTTAACGTTAATCTGTTCATTTCATTGGCTGAAATGAACAGCTAAGTTCTTAATTGGCCCAGAGCCTGACCCTCTGGAGGTGATGGACATTGAGACTCACAACAGTGGTAGACCCACACATCTGGAGGACACCTGGTTAGGGAAGTTATTGCCAACAAAGCTAAATTACACTTTAAATCAGTGGGGGACCATGATTTTAGGGCATGAGTTATCATCCAACTTCATAGCACAACCCAGAAATATTCTCCATCGTTGTGGCTGACCTGCATCCATCTCAGAAAAGAGTTTCTTCCCAGATGAGCATCTCTGGGGCCAGAACTTCCTGCTGTTTTCTGCCTTGGTTGGACTTTGGGTTCCCGCTGTTTTCTACAAGCAGGTTCAGTGATCTGAATCTTCCCATCTGCAGGTTGTATGATGCACCACAATTCATTAATCGCCTTGAACATTTCTGGAAAAAAAATATTGCGATCTTGCTGGCATTTTGTCTTGATTCATTTTTTAAGATTTTCCTATTAAAAGCCAAGTTGTTCAAAAGTGACAACACATGGACATTAGTCATCAATCTTCTGCACAGAGTGTTGCAATGATACTTCAACATCTGTTCTTCATCTACTTTGGTGCAGCAGAGAAAGCCTTCTGAACAATGGAAAAAATATTTCAGGGAAAACAAGGAAAATCACCTGCTGCCATTCTACAAGTTTAATTTTGTGGTTTCTTGGAATGGCCTGAAATATTAGGAAAAATCTATTTTGATCCTTTTCAGGGGATGTTTGGAAAAAAATATTTAGTTTCTCCAAATTTTCTTTTGGGGCTCAGCAAAAGCCATATGCTCCCTGACTACCTTCTACTGCATCACTCTTAACATTTGGGGCAACTGCTAACTTTATTAAGCTTTATCTCATGAAAACAGAGCACGTTTGAGCCAAAGTATGACAAAACAAAAAACAAAACAAAACCCTCACATTTTTGTCATATTTAGGATTGAGCTGCATGGTGACCTAGAGGTGGAGCTCTCGCCTCACAATCAGAAGGCTGTGAGGTAGTGGCACAGAGTTCTTTCTCTCTGTGCACAAAGGGAAAATATCTGCTGTGAACGCCACTTAGGCATCAGGAAGGGCATCCGGCCAGTAAACGCTCAGCTCCATTAAGTCCTCTCGACTCCACCCTGATGCAAGGGATGACAGGGTTGTCAAAAGAAAAACAGATTTCATATACAGGATTACTTCCTGGATTCAGGATTATTTCAGTACATTCAGAACAGTAAATTAACTTTCTCCATGTGATTCAAACTGTTCCCATGTGATTAAAATTTCCTCTATGTATGATTAGAATCTGACTGGGAGCACTGACATGCTGGTAGGTCCAGACTTCTCAAATATTCCATGTCACCAACCCCACAATCCTTCATGTTTAGGAAGTTGTTTTACTTGAGAACTGAACTGCAAATTTCAGAGAAGTACATGACATTTTTCTTTCACTGGGAAATATAAATATCTATGTTTTCTAATTACAGTGGTGTCCAAAGGCTTCAGAATGACAAAAGCAACATCACACTGCAAGCTCTACCTCTTTGTGTGTGAGAGACAGGGATGTTTCAAAGCTCATAGAAAAGAGTCACAATGGTAAAACAGAGCTTGCATCACACTGCTCCTTCCTTTTGACTCCCTGCAAACACTCACTACTGTCCAGATGCTGACTCTTATAGCCCCAGCTTTGCCATTGCTCAGAGATTATGGGAAATGTGATCCAAAATCTCTATAGGAGACAAGGTTGCTCACCTCCCAAAATTTATTCATCTAGGAAATATGATCAGGCTAATTTCTTTAGACAGATGAAATCCTCAAGCATTTTTAGCTAGCTTGGAGCTTATGGACTCGGTAGATTGGTTTACAGATTACACTGCAGATTGTTTGATTTGGTTTTAGCAATTTGGGTAAACTCAGTTATGATGGTTGTAAACCATGACTTATGGACTGAAATGTTGTGCAAATTGTGTAAACCAACTGTGATTTTATTCAGTAAATAAACTTTTACGGTCAGAATTTCAACAGGTCACAATAAAATAGCTCATAGTATTCTCCCATCAGCCCTAGTAAGGACTTTTATTGTAGTAGTAAAATCTCCCACATGAAATTCTAAGGAGGGCAGTTTTATAGCAGATGGCAGTATTTTTCTTGCTACTTTCTTTATGTCTATAATATATTCCTTCTCAGGATGTTCCTCAAGGCCTTGTTAACATGGCAACCTCCAGTCATTGAATCGGGGGGGGGGGGGAATGTCAGCATACTGTATATTCTGCTGTCATACTGGCTGAACTAGTGGTGGGTTGCCCACGGTTCGCAACGGTTCTATAGAACCGGTAGTAAAACCGGCAGGAGGCTCCGCCCACCGACCCCAACATCATCAAAATGCTTCTGCGCATGCGCAGAAGAGTGAGCATGAGCGAAGCGAACGCATGCATGCGGCCCCGCTGCGAACTAGTAGTAAAGGTAAGTAGAACCCACCCCTGGGCTGAACCCCATCCTGCTACTGGAACACAATGATCCAGTGATGGTGTTTGTAGAGATTTAATGCAGGACTAGTTAAAGAAAATAATTGGTGGTGTCCCGTGTTTTCATTTCCCTTCCAGCTAGCAGGAAAAAAAAACAACCCAATTAATTGTTCTCCTTAAGTAGAGTAAGATTAGGCATGTTGCCTGAGTGACAAATCACATATTTTTTTTTTATTTGATTTATATGCCGCCCTTCTCCGGAGACTCAGGGCGGCTTACAGTGCGTTAAGCAATAATATGCAGATGTCCTATGTGTCTTTGATCATTCAGGCTATTTCTAAATAGTAGAACTTTTTTAAAAGGGTGTTAAAATAGTCTATTTAATAGATGATGGGTGTGGCAGAGACACTTCATTCTGTGCACCTGTCACTTAGAATGTTTATGAACATCGGTCTAGCATTCTTCGGAATGTAGCCCAGGTAGGCCCCTTCCAAAGTGGAAGTGTAGAGAAGGGACTTTATGGAGCAAGAACATTGGGAAAACATTTTTGCAAGGATATTTTTGGGTTTTGCAATGTGTCCTTTCTCTACTTTCATCTGGCATTCTGTTATTGAGCAATAATACCCATGCCTATGTAATTCCTCTGCAATTCTCTCAAAGATTGAAGTGACTGCTTGAAGCTTCACAAGTGCTTTGATCTGCAAAATTTCCTGCATCACAACTGTCTCAGTTTGTTTCCTATCCCATACAGTATTCATCCACTTTTGGCATTTGGTGAGATGAGTTCCTGGCAAGATTATGGAGGCAGAATTAGCCTAGGTATGAAGAAGTTGTCAATATTGAAGATCTGAGCAAGAGAAAGCAAGTTAGATGCATCCTTGTATTCATGTTGTATAGAAATAGTGGTCACCAAGAAATCCAACTGTGAACTTGTAGTCAGAAGCAGTGGTGAACTGCTGCCGGTTCGGACCAGTTCAGGCATCCTATTTAGCCGCGTTATTAAAGCTGTGTGCATGCGTGCAAGCCCCGCGTGTGAGCAAAGCACATGCGTGGAAGGCCGCACACATGCGCAGAAAGCGCACTCACATTTTCGGTGCTGGGCGAACCAGTTGTTAATTCATGTGCTGCCCACCTCTGCTCAGAAGTACTTGGAAGCATCCTATGAATGCAATTGGGATGGTTCCATATGAAAGAACAATAACTGACACCTTGACACTGGTGCCATCAAAGCTAGAGTAGAGTAGGAAAATTGTTTATCCATTTCCCTCCACTCACCCCCAACACCAACAATGTTGAGGGCAGCATAGGTAGCAGCAAAATGCCACAAACACAAAAGTTGCATGATACACCAATAATGTAGACCACTCAGTTGTAGTATTCATGAGTTATTCCCCAGAAATAATAAAAATGGTGTGAATAGTAGAGCCACACATAACCTATATTATAATTCTTGCTTACAGACCCACCAACAGACAGCAAAAGGGCCATATTGGTGCAGTGCTTAGGATTCAGTATTGCAGGCTAATTCTGCCCACTGCCAAGAGTTTGATCCTCACCTGCTCAAGGTTGACTCAATCTTCCATTCTTCCAAGGTCAGGACCCAGATTGTTGGGGGCAATATGCTCACTCTGCAAACTGCTTAAACAGTGCAGTAAAGCACTATGAACAGAATAAAAGTCTAAGTGTTATTGCTACTGCTATATTCATGAGCTGTGAAGTGTAAGACCTGAGAAATACCTTGGACAATCTGAGTCCGAGTTTTCACAGTCAAGTGTCTCTGCAGAAGCCAGATCTCTCCAATAGTCAAGTTCAAAGTGACCTGGGGTGGTAGCTGGAGTAGGGGAAGGGTGTGTCTCAGTAATCTGAATCTGGCATATCCCAGTCCCTGACCATATTATCAGTCAAAACGCCAATCAAATATAATGGCTCAGGTCCATGGCAAAGTAACTTTAAAAATAGAATAGATTATTTTGAGATGTTTCCACTATAGGCTGAAGAGGAGATGAAGCCAATGTCACAAGCACCTGACTAAGAAAAACGGCATCTTTGCGCTATAGACATCTCAGGAAATAACAACTGAATGAAAAACTGCCGGTGGCCTTCTACCGCTGCACCATAGAGAGTATTTTAACTTACTGCATCTGTGTATGGTTTGCCAATTTCACAGTGGCAGATAGGACAGCAGTCCAGAGGGTCAACGTCATTGCCCAGAGGCTCATTGGTTGCCCTCTCCCCTCTCTGGAAGAGCTTTATAGTTCCTGCTGCCTTAAGAAAGTTCAAAACATTCTTAAAGATCCATCTCATCCTCGGCACCCTTTTTTTGAACCATTACCATCTGGCAGACGGTATAGGATAATAAAAAACAAGGACAAATAGGCTGAAAAATAGTTTCTATCCCAGGGGAATAACCATATTGAATTCTACGGCATAGTGCAATATTGGGTTTTCAATTTCAGTTATATAGAATGTAAAAGGTGTATATTTGTGTTTTTATTTTAATAGATATAATGTACACTGAAGATGGCATTTAATTTCATTGTACCATGCACAATGACAATAAAGTAACCTAAACTAAACTAAACTATAGGTTAGACAAGCATGAAGTTGACTCCTTAGAAAGTTCTGCTGTTTCTGAGAACAAGACATATGTTCCATGAAAAATAAGTGGGCTCTTTACAATAATCATTCAACAAGTTAAAGCATGCAAAGGAATCATTTCCAGTCAATTTTCTTCATGTTCCATGAGCCCATTCCTTGAAGCCAAGTGTCTTGCCAAGCTTTAAACAATTTAGTGTGGTTTTTAATGATTTGCTTCCACAGGAGTGGAAATAACACGACCATCTTTGAGTGCCGTGGTTAGTAACTTCGTTGCTGTGTCTCAAGCAGAAGAATATTTTGTGCCCACTTTGTGGGGTTTAAAGCTTCTGTTATGGACAAAGAATCTTGGTCCAGTTAATCCATGCTTGGCTTTCACAAGTGTTTCATTTTTCTTGGGATGAAGGCTTGAACACTTTCTCCCAGTAGAATGTTTCCATTGAGTTAGCCATGAGGTTATGTGGCTTTCCAGAAGACTTTGAGATGGCCAAGAGATTTCCATCTCCATCTCTAAGCACATGGCTAGAAGATGTATCTTCTTCCCTTGATTCTTCCCTAAAGACATTCTGAAGTTGGGCTTGCCACAACTTGCTCAATTACTTCATGTCTCAGGCTCGCAAGCCAATATGTACATTGGAAGAGCCTGCCAGATTGGGTTTAAAGTCCATCTCCGGTTACATACGTTGCTTCTGCTGGCATACCAGGAATTTTTGCTGGGCAAAAAAATTGGCTTGTATAATTTCTGGATCCAAAAGTATCTTCTCACTTAAAATCAATCCAGTTCTTTATGGTCTGCTTCAGGACTGGGAATTCTTCTGAATATGAGCCTCACCTCCATTAGAAATTACTGAAGTTGTATACTAAAAACTAAAAGTTACTGATTGCCATCCCTAATTCACACTCATTCATAATGTTTTTCTAAATAGCTTCCATAACCATTGGTTAATTCTAAATTATACATTCCTTCAGTAGATGTAGTTGGTTGCAAAACCTGTTGCTACCGGTTTGCTCGTACGCGCGCACACGCATGAGTGATGCTTCTGCGCATGCTCAAAAGTGTCTGGCGTGGGTGGGCGGAGCCTCCTACTGCTGCCGCTACCGGTTCGCTGATCCAGGTAGAACTGGTAGCAACTCACCACTGATGTAGGAGCAGAAAATAGCAGCAACAACAATTTTGTTGCATTCTTGTGTGATGCTCTACTATCGTTTTTAAAACTTTCACGGTCATTTGCTAATACTGCCCCTCCTTGAAAGTAGATTTTCTTTGAGAGGAAAAAGTGGCCTCTTGTTACCCGACCTCCATCTAGCGTCCGAGCAGGGCCAATTTGCTAGAGCTGGAACCCACTAGTCTAGTAATGCTTAATGGGCATGAAATGCTGCAAAGCTTTTATAGAAAATGTGGAATAAATATCAGTAAGAGAGAAATGAGGTTGCTTCGCAAATAGCTTTTAAATGGACAGTGGTAAAAATTGATTAGGAAATCTGTCAGTAACATGACTTTGAGGGCATGGAATATGGAGTAGGTTTTGGCTGGCTCCTGAGAAGCTATACAGCTCAGATGGAAAAAAACATATTTATTGCATTGACATTAACATACTGAAAGCTCTTTTGTATCACAGTTCCAGGCAGAGCTGTCAGCAATTGCAGTCATCAAACACCTACGTAGAAATGCCAGAAATCTCAGAGGCAAATGTTGTGTTGGGTTGTATAATGTATTGGTAGATATGTAATACTTTAGTTTAATATATATGTTCTAACTGTATTTTCAGAGCAACATGTACCCTTGAAGCCAACACCAACCATCAATGCAAATATTAACCATTATTTGATTCAAGGTTATCTGAAATTGAGGAAATCACTATACATGCCAGTTTTGGAAAATTGTTGTGTACAGCACTCTTCTTAAGATATCTCTGAGTTGTATGTATAGCTGCACACATTTTTCCATAAACGTCTTGCTAGAGCAATTGTACAGTTTGTTTACATAGCTTTGCTTTTCATAGATTAGTAGAGAGAAACTGCTATTTATTTTTCCAGCTTTCCTAGATATTTTGGAGTCATTGAAGGAAACATTGAAAACCATTTTAATGTCACATTGTGAGTTCTAGTCTGGCCTTAGGAATGAGGCCAAGTGGATATCCTTCAGCCAGACCTTCTCTCCTCCCTCAGCCATAAGAAGGCCAGGGCAACCCAGTTTGGGAAATCTTGCCAAGAAAACTGTAGGGGTTTATCCAGGCAATTATCAGGAGTCAAGATTCAGTTGAAGGCACATAATTATTAATTAAAGGAAATGTTAATAATTTCAATCTTTTAAAGACTGAGAATATAAAAATCTTCTTGAAGGAAGATTGCAGGAACAACAATAGTAGGAACAACAGTAGCAAACTGAGTGTTTGTCAAAAGGATGAAACATGCATCTTGATATCGCAATGCAAGTGTAAAAGCTGCAGAGATTATATTGCACCATGTTACATCATTCCCAGCCCTCACAGATACCCAAGGAAAACTGTATTTTTGTCCTTGGCATTTTATTGCTAAATTTTGGCAAATATGATCAAGAAGAGTGCCAAGGAACCCACATATGGATTTATAGATTATCACAGAAAATATGGAGGTACTATCCTGGTATAGAGAAAGGAACAATGGTGCAGACATTAGAGAGTTAACAAATTCAGAAAAACAGGGTAGTTTAGCCAAAGATTTGATTCAAGGGGTAGAGTCTCTCTGAAAGCGTAGGGAAGAAACTCTGCCATCCTCATCAAAGGGAAGATTTGGAACAGTAATTGAGAAGACACAACATTAAGCTTTACTTCATGTCCTGAAAGCACGGAATAAATGACTACATTGCTTGCTTAACATCCAGTCAAGGAAGATTATTAGGTCTTGTGAGAGTTCAGTGCCCCATTTGCAAGATTTCAATTGGCAGTCTCAAGAGATGTCAAATACTTTTTAAAAATGTCTTATTTTCATTTATTTCTGTTCATCTGCACCGGGGTGTCAAACTGCTGGTCATGTGCAGGCCACACCCATCCCAGCTCCGCAAAGAGAAAAAAGTTAGCAAAACATCACATGATCACAGTGTGACACCACCAGTTTGACACCTGTGACCAGTTGTAAAATTATAGGATGGTGTCTGAAGTCTGAAAAGTTTACTAATCTCTGGCCAAAGTCTTTGTGGATTGCACTACATTTCATTAAATATACTTGGTACTGTGCTAAAAAAAGGTTAGGGTTTTAGAGAAAGTAGGTTGGGATAAGAGGGAGTGGAAAATTAGAAATGGAGAATGGTTGAGGGGAGAAAGGAAAGGTGAGAAGCAAAATTATCTCTAGATTGTGACTATTAGAAAAACAGTAATTAACCACAGTGTAATTACTGATAAATTAGTTAACACATGTAGTCTGACTGGAATGTAAAAATAAAATCTTAACTCCCCCAATGAATTATCATTCAATTGTTTTCCTCTTTGTAATTTCTTTTTTTCCAAGATGGCTACCCTGAAGTTTATGAAAAGATGTCCCAAGGAAACATCGTGGTCTTCCACTCGTTTTTAAGTATTGATGTTTATGCTATCAGGTCTTTTATATACCAAAAGTCAGATCCCGCAGATAATTTATTATGCAAATTAACATTAAATGTTCAAATTGGTTTCCGTTTTCTTCTAAATAGTTCTTTACTTGTTTGGCATGTGGTCTTTGAACCTTCCTTCCTTAGTAACATTTTCTCTGAAAAAATATATTGTGCTAGGCCTATGGAGCTTGACTTCTGTTGCATCCTTTTATACTGTATTATTTCCCTTAGTCGATCTCTCTTTTCCCCCCTCCTTTCTTACTTATTGATGTGCGTGTGTGTGTGTGTGTGTGTGTGTAAACATGAACATTGTAATAGAATTTTTATAACATTCTTATAGAATGGAATGGACTCATGATTTAAACAAAATAATGAAAAATAAAACTTTCTAACCCTTAAGGACCATGCTTGGTGTTATGGATACTTTTAATCCCAGTCTGACACATCAGTGGGGTTTGGTTTTTAATTGGAGCCTGAGTGGCGTAGCAGGCTAATGCCTCCTATTAAGGAAGCATTTAACATCCAGCTGCCTGCAATTACTGCGAGTTCTAATCTCACCAGGCTCAAGGTTGACTCAGCCTTCCATCCTTTCTAAAGTGGGTAAAATGAGGACCCGGTTTGTGGGGCAATAAGCTGACTTTGTATAAATATACAAAAGTATGAAGGCTATTGCTTAACACATTGGAAGCCGCCCTGAGTCTCCGGAGAAGGGCGGCATATA
>WNWU01000006.1:35762348-35823699 GCA_012654045.1 Ptyas mucosa | reverse complement strand
TTTCTTTCTTTCTTTCTTTCTTTCTTTCTTTCTTTCTTTCTTTCTTTCTTTCTTTCTTTCTTTTTTAGTTTTCTGTATTGTGCTGGATTTCAAATTCAGTAAGACCCCAAAGGCCAAGAATAATCAAGTCTGCTGATCAAGTGTTGTGGAAGGAGCATGAAACCCTGGATCTGTGAGTGGTTCCCATCCAGTGATGGGATTCAGCCAGTTCGCACCACTTCGGGAGAACCAGTTGTTAACTTTCCGAGCAGTTTGGCAAACTGGTTGTTGGTAGAAATCATTAGGGCAGAGAACTGGTTGTTAAATTACTTGAATCCCACCACTGTTCCCATCCCAAATGGCACGTTAGCTATATCTCAGAGCTTTCCCATCCCAATTATGCAATGAGATTTTAAATTCCAGTTAGACTCTCTTGTCAAAGTTGACCACATGGCCTGTCTCACAACTTATACAGAGCCTGTAGTACAGTGGTTTAAAGCACCCTGTTATTAACATCTATTAACATCTGCTGCTTGCAATTACTGCAAGTTCAAATCCCACCAGGCTCAAGGTTGACTCAGCCTTCCATCCTTTCTAAGGTGGGTAAAATGAGGACCCAGATTGTGGGGGCAATAAGCTGACTTTGTATAAATATACAAAAGTATGAAGGCTATTGCTTAACGCACTGTAAGCCGCCCTGAGTCTCCGGAGAAGGCGGCATATAAATCAAATAAAAAAAAAAAAACTATGCAACCCTTACTTATTCTCACTGTAATACTACCCACCCCACCAATGCCAATCCTGACTGAAAATACTGGACACCTGGATTTCCAAAAAGCAGGATTTCATTGTGTCATACTGATTGGCTTTCTAGCTCTTCGGTGATCAATCAGATGTGGGCCCAAATCATTTTCTGATATCAGGAGACACTGTAGGGATACGCATTTGCTCCTTATAGCATACCACAAATTGCTTTTGGTAATGGAAAATCATTTCAAAAGCCATTTGGTTTAGACTACAGACATCAAGGGTTGAAAGCAGGAAAAAGAAATCACAGTTGCATTAATCTATTGTAAATCACTGGCTGGTTTGAAAGTCATTATCGTGTCCTCTTAATAGCCAAGAAGCATAATGTTATATTTGCACAAAATCCAATACTTTGCCCAAGAATCTTCCATTATATGGAAACCCCATAATGATATGGATGCCTTATGCGACACAACGTTAAACAGGAGGAAATACATCCCTTCTCAATTTAGTACTCCCAGATCTAACATGACTTCAGCTCCCAACATTCCTTAAAAAACTCTCATTGGCTGATTATTTGGAGAGTTATAATCCGTTGTAGCTCTACAGTGTACTGAGTCAAAGAAATAGCATATGACCTTAATACTAGGAATTTCTACGTCTACATACAGAAAGATGACTAAAGAAATTGGTATCTTGAAAGCTATGCATTTTTCACTCAGAAAGTGTATTTATTTATAAGAGAGGGATGAGACAGGAAGCTTATCTTGAGTAGGAGAATAGCATCTAAAATGTTTTCTGCAAAAGAATATCTCATTCTACTCAGGCTTTGTCTGTTTTCTAGGGCTGTCATCCATGACCCTTTCTTCTAGTGATGGATCTTTTCATAGTGGTCATCTCAGCTAGAACATTAACAGTGGAGCCCCACATATACCTTCTCAGATATAAATTTGATTCAGCTCAATGGGACTCGGCAGACTCAAAGGTGCACAACTGCAACTAGGTTAGTCCATTCTGGATATCAAAAGCTGAACTCTAAGTCTGAGAAGCAATTCCAAGAAACATCCTGATCAGCAGGTATAACCAAGCACTGTCAGTGAGGGGAACATACCATTTCAAACAGTCAAAGAGAAGATGGTTTCAACCTCTATCAATGTTTGTTCTATGATGCTGATGTATTGTTTTGAAAATATAAAAATATGATAACATAAATTTAGGCTATTAATGTGACTGCTTAGAAATTGCCTTGGAAATATTGAATATCTCGAAATAATGCCCCTTTCTTGACGTGCTTTCTCCATTTGAAGATGCAGGAAATCCTTTCATCCCATCTGTCATTTATAGCCTTTCAACCGAACTATCTTCTTACCTATCAATCAATCAATCTGCTAGCATTAAATACCGTCAACAATTTTTATATACAAAAGTCCCAAGCTCACTATTGGAATATTTCTCTTTTTAGAGAAAAAGGTTTGCTCAGAAAAAACACTTACCCAGGGTATCCTAAAGACAAGTCTCTTCCCTTCTCTTCTTTCTCTCTCTCTCTCTTTCCTTCTCTCTTTCAATGACAGAGAATTCTTATAAAATCCCTGAACTTCTGCAAAGTTGCACTCCACTTTCCACATTTAGAAACATGGTCCCCATAACTATCTTTGTCTTCTTTCATAGACAGTGAAGATAAAACCAGCTTACCTGTTCAGCTGCTTCAGAATCTATTTGACTTTGAAATAATGGCACAGCGAATTGTATCTTTTTAGGACTGTTTGGTTCCATGGCAGTATTTAGGAATAGTAGAAGTAGGGGGAGGGGAAGATCTGGGCTGCCGATAGGAGAGACAAGAAATTTCCTTCTCTTCTTATCTCCTGGCAAACTCCTTGAAGCCCAGCGCTCCCCTAACAATCACAATAATTTCTGACGTAGAAAGAGCAGAGCTGCAAAATCCCCTTCTTCCTTCTACATCCACAGCAACGTCCCTACTCAGAGATGCTGTTCTTCCTCCTCCAGTTCTCTAGATCATCCACTCAGCACCAAGCTGAAAGGAACAAGAATCTAATTGTGTGCAGATTCCCTTCAGCAGATGCCAAGCACTCACTCAGAAGCTAATTGAAAATACAATACTAGCCTAGACTTGGCCTGCTGCCCTGGGATTTGAAATGGAGAATCTCTGTATGGCACATTATTTGCTGACAGCACCAAAGTGCAGGGTAAGAGCCCGCCCTTTGGAGTATAGCTGATGGGCCCTGAATTATTGATAGACCTGTGATTAGGAAGCTTGCAAAGCTGATATGTGGAGATGGCATTTGAAGCAGGTGAGGACAACATCAGAAAGTTCTCTACCGATGCAGTCTTTCTAATTGACTGAGAAGCTACAATTCTGAATGTGATGGAGTGGGGAAATCATGCCAGTCATCTTATGGCATCATCCTCTGTGAAATCAGAAATTGGTCATGGTACGTCGAATAAGCCTTCTACAATTTGATGCCTTCCAGAAAGACTTCATATCTGAATGGTACAACATACCTGGAAGGTATGGTTGGAGAAGTCTGGTTTAAAGTTTCTTGCCTATATGATTAACTAGCTGAATACCCATGCTCCGCTACGAAACTGATCAGGCTTGATAAATCAACACTTACAACTTGAAAATTAATGAGTAGTTATGATCGGCCCCTCCTCTCCCCTTCTCTCCCTTAGGCTTGCCCCACAGAAACGTCTCCTATCCTACCCCTTTCTCTCTCTCAGGCTTGCCCCACAGAAGTCTTCCCTATCCTATCCCCTTCTCTCCCTCAGGCTTGCCCCACAGAAGCCCCCCCATCCTATCTTCCTTCTCTCCCTCAGGATTCCCCCACAGAAGCTCCTCCTATCCTATCCCCTTCTCTTCCTCAGCCTTGCCCCACAGAAGCCTCCCCTATCCTATCCCCTTCTCTCCCTCAGCCTTGCCCTACAGAAGCCTCTCCTATCCTATCACATTCTCTTATTTTCAGGTTGGGAGGAGGAGTAGAATGTCTAACTAATTAGCATCAGAGCATGTTAATAGTAATATAAGAAATACTAATGATCTGATGGTCATTTTGAAAAATCCTTTCTTAGCAAGCACCTAGAAGCCAAGAGGAACATATGTGCCAAATTTCAAGTTTGTAGGCTTTACGGGTCTGGAGATTTCATGATCGTGACGTGATGTCAGCACTCCAAACTACATTCGATCCAGTGCTGACAGTGAGTGGTTTTCGCTTTTATATATATAGATTGAGGAATGTTTGAATGAATAAGACCCTTAGAGTGTGTCTCTACATTCTTAAACTGTCCATGTACACTTTTCTGTATGTAAAAATTTATAATCCTTTTTGGGCAGAACATCCAAGAATCAGGTATGATTAGCAAATTTTCTTAAGATGATCATTCCATCTCTAGATCCCACACATCCTGGTGTGCAGGATGGTGTTTTCAGTTCAGGACATATCTTTTATAACTTACATTATAAGAAGCTGGCCCTAATTTTGCACCAGAATTGGAAGATGGTATTTTTCAGGAACTCTGGGTGCAAAAAGGATCACTAGCAGAATGTTCTGACAATTCTTATTATGACTTTTCCTATCTCAGGCTTTCGCTTTGTTAGCGCTCGGCAAATGTTTAGCTTGGACACTTGACTGTGAAGTGTGTGTTGAGGGCGAGAAAGCACATGTTAGACCAGTCCCAAGCAATCTCTCATATTTAATCTCTGAGCCTGCAGTGACCAAAATAGATAGGCCACTGGCATTTGCCTGTTCTATTCACCCAGGTCTAATTGACCTAAAGACAGCGATGACTCCAATTGGCTTCATTGGGCACAGAATGGCTGCCAAGAGCCTACAGATAAATTGTATTGTCTCCATAACTGAGTTGGAAGAGATGAGTTGAGCAGATACATAAATCTGATGAAAAAAATCTTTAAAAAAATTATAAGGAAGATGGGATTAGCTCTCCAGAGCATCAGCTACCCACACTCATGAGTTGGTTAGTTGAGTTGGATTTATTTGTTGTATCTCTTTTGATTAATTAATCAAGTTAGGCTCCTTTCTATTTTGGTACCTTGTCTCTTGCCTTGTGTGTTCCTGATTATTTTGCAAATGGTATCCTTGGACTCATCGCATTTCAGACCTCAAAACTGCTGTCAGCGTTTAGGCTGAATACTAACATAAAAATGGCCACAATAATGGATGCTTAAAGTGCATCTGTCTCCTTGCCAAAGAGAAGACAACAAAGCCTGCCATGCCCTATCAGCTCTGGATTAAAAAACAAGATCTCAAGATAGAATATCTGATTTCATGAAGGCCAGGCACCATTTATGAACAATACTATGCCTAATTTTGGAAAAACGAAGGTATTTTTCTAACAAGGTATCTATTTATAACAATTGGCCTGCCTTGATACTTTTACCCAGACAATTATTTTATAGAAATTGCAAAATCGATTTATAGAAATAAGAGATTAAATAGATCCAATCTTATGCTGAAACCATGTCAGTTCAGTTTATAACATCCTGCTGGCATGGAATTTAGATAAAAATTTTGATGCAATGTATTTAATTGGGAAATAATCTAGTATTTAGAGATAGTGCCATGACGACTGAAAATCAGTGCAGATTCTTGGAATCAGAAGATGTGAAGAATTAGCATTAAAAAAGATTTAGAGGAGGGACATCACTACTTTACTGTCTCCTGTACAGTACTTTAATTATATGTTTAAAAGAACTGTAGAGATCTTCAAAGACACATTTGAAATGTCCCATTCTCTTCAATTTGCTTTATAAATCAACATTGCCTTCTCACTTCTAAGACCAAGATGAGGGGAACTCAGGGCAAAGAAGTAGCATGATCTTCTTGGGTTCAGACTTTGGGGCAAAATAAAGAATAATCGGGCAGCCTTTTGGCCCCATTGATGATCAGTTCAAAACACCTCACTGAGGCAAAGCAAATTTACCTCATATACAGTAGGTCTAATTTTAGAGGAATACCTGAATAGGATATAAAGCTACAATGAAAACAAGATTCTTTTCTCCACATTTGTATGTTGGATTTATAGTAGAAGATAAAACAAACCGTGTTTTCAATTCAGGAATAACGTTTTCCTCAAAGAAATAAGAATTTATAATTCAGATGCTGACATTATAAGCTCAGGTTTTTTTTCTTTAGTTATCCCAATGTGAGATTCCTCTTTTTATTTAAAAAAATAATTTAAAAAATCCAACAAATGCAGATTAAAAATTGGAAGTTACATATTAATAATGCTGACTGGGACGGGCTGCTTACAAGTATCAGGCAGAAGGCCATCCTACCATAAAAGGTAAAAATGTTTTCCAGTTTATCTCAATCTCTGGTGAAAGCAGGGACAGAACTTTGTATCAAATTGCCATTTTTTCCCTTCCCCCTTTTTCCTTCTTTTTATGAGTTTGTATGTTTCTATTTTTTAAAAAATCTTTAATAAAAATTATGTATAATATATTTAAAAAGAAGTTAAGAATTAAATGCTTGATATCAGCCTCCCTCACAATCTCCTGGCAGATGGGGACCCTTAGCTTTTTAATTGTCCAGGTAGGATGGGTAGAAACTATTGGGGGCAAAGGCATTCTCTAAAATACATAGGCTTTAAAATATTACGTGCTTATATAATTCATCCAAACCAGTCAGCCAGAAAGCTTAACAGCTTCCTTATGGTCATCAGTAGGAGGCACCATTCCATGTATGAATATTCCCAAACTGCAGGTTCAATTCCTGCTGAAATTCAGTGTATTCCTAAGGGATGGATCCTTCATTTGCGTAACACTGGGATAGAGTTTCATGATGCCCCAATAGTACGATGTCTGAGATTGCCAGGGGAAACAGTAAGCAGCTAAACAGTTTTAGCTTTACTGTACACCACCCAGAGTCACTTGGTTTGGTGAGGTGTACAGCTCTGTCAATTGACACATTGCCTACTGCTGCTACGAAAGCAGAACATAAATGCTGTAAAGGAATCTGCTTGTGTATATTTCTTTCGCAAAGGAAACAGCAGGCATATGGGAGCTGGTCCAGTCCACAGCAAGGGGACAAAAACGTTAAAACATAACCACCGTTCCAAGCTAAATGCCGATCAAGACAGCTTCAAATGTTTACTGTACAATTTAAGAAGACATTAGTACATCTTTAAGCTAACATGTATTTTGGCCATGTCTCCTTTTTTACCATTGTACAAGTTAATAACTCAGAATTCTGCAGATTCAGAAATTGCACTAAATCGGAAACAAACCACATTTGGATTTGTGTTATGTATGCACTGAAGTGATTTAGTTCTTTGGATTATGATTCTGGAGTTAAAGGTTTAAAATCCCAAATTATTTATGAAATTCACTAAATCAGTTTGGACTGGTCATTACATTTTAGCCTATCCTAATCCCAGGGTTGTTGTGATGATAACTAGAGGACTATTACTTATGTTACCTTAAACTTCTATAGGAATGTCAGTGTATTTTACGACTCTGCCTGCATGAAAAACAATTTGGAAGAAGTGTTTTGGACCTAGTATAAGTACAACGTATTTGTGATATGGTAGCCTTAAAAAAAGCCAGTCTCTTAAAGAATCATTTTAATGAGTCAAATCATTAATGCAGCTGCATCCTTAATTATTTTTGAAGTATTGACTTGTAAATCTGAGACAATGATCTGGTGAGTATAGAACTGTGCGGTGGACATTGATCCAAGTACAAAAAAAGCAAAATTCTGAAAAATGCAACTGTTTCAAGCAGATGGATACAGGAATGATGATAGCAGAAGAGAGTAGGCAAGCAGTAGCATAACTACCAAGAAGGTGGTTATCTTATGTCCAGGACCTAAAAGCAGGGCGAAGCAAAAATTCCTGCCAATGGAAAAACAAACTGCCTACAAGAGCTAACACTGAGTCAAAAGGGAGGGGAAAAAGCACCTCTCAGATTAGCTCCGATCTTAAATAAACTGATGCAGAGCCAGAAATAAGAATTAGCTGACCTTTGCACGCACACAAGCATGGAGCTGATTCTCTGATGCAAAAATCTCATGTAAATATGCTCAGCCTGTAAAAGGAATTAATAAAGCATGGAAAGTGGGGCAGTCCAGGGCTTTGAAGGCAAAAAGTTATCTCAGAGCACCTAGGAGCCCAACTGAGAGCACTTATCTAATTTCTTAAAACAAAGGTTCTTTTATTGAAAGGGCTCCTTTTAGTACCCTACCAACTAGGGAAACATTTTTTGCTTTTGAATCTGGTGTGCTGGCAAATATTTGGTTTAGCCAGGAATCTTGCTCTCTACTTAGCAATATCTACTACAGCACATGTCCTGCACGCCATCTTAAGATGATCAAGTCCGATCCTGTTGGCTGAGATTGATTGGCATTCTAGTCCAATACTTGAAAAGCACTGGGTTGTAAAAGTTTGAATTAGAACTGCCACCACAGACTCTTTTGTAACTTTTCTTGTTGTTTCTAACCAAGCTTGCAGAAGAAAAAAAGAAAATTACTGTCCACATTGTAACATTTTACCCAATTGCTTTGGACATGTGGAAATGAAAACCTAAAGTTTCTGAAGCTGATAAACTGTTTTTGGAGGAATATCATATTTCAGTCAAATTAAAATTTATCATTTTTCTTATCTACGAAAGTGAGCTAGAACATTTACCAAGTATGCAAATGATAAAAACCTAGTATTTGAATGGCAATATTTTTTAATAGATTCAAAGGAACATAACTTATTTCCCTCAAAATAGTTAAAACAGTGAACTAGTGTTTCTCAACTCAAAGGAACAATCAATTAAATAGCCACAACTCCTAAACTATGTTCTAAATAGTTTCATTTTATTAAAAAGGTAACTTGTGCATATTTTAATTATGAGAGCATTTAATGGGATTTTCTTCTTCTTCCTCTCCTCCTCCTCCTCCCTATAGTAACTTTCTTATGGCTTCTTGTTTTCAGGAACAGTATTTAATAAATTCAAAAATAATTTGACACAGTGTAAAAAACTTGGAATTTGGGAAATATGAATTAGTGATGTGTTGAATCTTGGACAGAAAATCCAATACATTGATACTGTAATAGCATCAACTGGATTGATGTAGTCATAAAGCATTTTTTCTAACTCTTTAGTGAATGAGTAGCCTGCTCCTGCAATTTGTCATTGCGATCAATGTGGTCATTCTAAAAAAAAAAATTGTGAGGATGGAAAACATCCAACTCAGAGTTGGTTGAATTACAGTTCTTGATCATTGGCCATTCTAAGTGGAGCTGTAAGGAGTTGTGCGTTCAGCAAATTCTGGACGATAGCAGGTTCTCCTTACTGAGATATGTGTGATTCCATCAAAATTACAGTACCTGCTTCATGAGGTTGGGCAACTCTATCGAAGGCAAGCCATCCCTTTGGCTTGGGTTTTATTAAGTATCCATGCAGTCACACTCATGGTGACAGGGAGTCTATGGAAGGTCAAATAAATTTGTAGAAGGCACTGTTTAAAGTTACTTCAAAAAAGAAAACTTGAGTAACAATAGCACTTACTTATATACCGCTCCATAGTGCTTTACAGCACTCTCTAAGCGGTCTACAACATCAACATAATTGCCCCAACAATCTGGGTTCTCATTTTAACAATCTTGGAAGGATGGTAGGCTGAGACAACCTAGGAGTGCGCAAAGTTAGCCTGCAATACTGCATTCTAACCATTGTGCCACCACGGCTCCTAAGTAACCACAAATGGCATCAAAGTTATGGATGAAATTAGGACTCGCAAATACTTTTAAATATTTTGATCTCCAGTATCGAAATGTAAGAAGACACATCATTACATCTATAGGCAAAATAAATATTTTTATTGGCACAATAGCCTTTTTAAAAAGGATTTAGCTCTTGGGTATATATTCCCAATGCACAGTTTTCTGACGTACTTCTCCCAATATTGTTACATCTTTATGAGTCACTGATTATTTAACAGAATCTTAATTTTGTTAGCTGAAAACATTTTTTAAAAACATGTAAGGTAGTTGATTAGCATTTAAGACATGGCTATATTCCAACTTTTGAGCATTACTGTATTAAACTATATATTACGAATAACACCTGCTTCCATTTTTATGGTGGTGGATGTCGTTTTCTTTAGGCTGTAGAAAAAAAAGAGTGAAAAATTTCCCCATAACAGCAGTCTAATGCTAAGCCCATGTTGTTATATGCCACTTGTTTTGCCTTTTAAACTAGTGTTTTTTTCCAGACTTGTTTTAATAGGCAGAGGAAATGGCTAAAAACCACCTCTCAATATAATTGCAGAGTAGTTCATACATTAAGTAAAACAAAAACAAAAAAACAACATCCCAAGAAAAAAAGGGAAGGATAAAGAAAGCAGAAAAATATATAAATCTTTTCTTTTTTAAAAAAAAAGTTATCTACTATACAAAGATCAGGCTTTCAGTGTACGCATCTGTAGTAGTTTTAAGTAAATTCGTGTAATTTTCTAAACTCTCTGCAAATGACAGCTTCTCCCAAGCATTCCTTTGTACAACAGCTTCTTCTCTTCTTTTTAAGTGGCACTTGATTTCCACAGCAGTGGAAACGATTACTCCAAGCTCTCAAAGTGAAACAATTATTGCACAGTTAAATACCTCACAGAGGTCAGTGGGGATTTTGTTGTTGTTGTTGTTTGAATCTATAACAATCCTAGGCTATTTATAACCAGGGAAGGTCCAGAAATCTTCAAGTCTTAAGAGGAATACACAAATAAATATTAAGGCCTGCAAGATAATCACAATTCTCTTGATCATTCACGCACATCAGTAAGATGAAAAGTGCCTGGATCTTAGCACATAGACCTGAAATGGGAAGACATGCAGCGCTCAAGTCACATATAACAGCAGCCTCCTCTAGCATCAGGAGAGCAGGCAGATGCATCCGTCTACATATCCCAAAAGGAGACATCCATAAGGTCCTCTGGATCACATACTAAACCCTTGGGAAAAGAAACAAACACGTTATGTGAAGTCAGGAAGACACATGCTTAGTTATTTAAAGCACTAGTGGGATATACATTAATATTCTAAAAATCATGCTTTTTAATCTATACTTGGATTCAAGAGTAGTTGCGGACAGGTGGCTGGGGAAACTTAATCGGAGAACAGAACACTTTGTGGTTTAATTTTAAATGTGAGGTTTCTAGTACTCTCCTTATATGTGATTTGTTAATTTTGTTCTGGGGAATTCTGATGTGTCTAGAAAATTAAAAATGGATTTCTCCAGAAGCGAGATAAGTAAATGACTGGATATGTTTCTCTCGACGGGTAGAGAAAATTGCTTTTCTCTGCAAACAGCAGCTCTGACATGTTCTGTGGAGGTATTTTAAAAAGCATTCTATAAACTACAGTCCTTACTGAGAAGCAAAGGAAAGATAAGAGACTACATGCTTTATGGTAGACTATGTCTCCATTCTATAATAATCCAGCTATGTAACTATGGAGAAATACACAGGAAGAACCGCATCACAAAGAAAAATACTGTTGCTATTGTGTCTTTAAGGCTTGTTTTATACAGGATCCAATTTCTGGTAATCTCAATCTGACATTAGTTTTAATACAGTTCTTCCCACTCAAAGAGGACTTAAAAAGTGGCCATTTAAAAGCAATGCTGACTTGGCAGGATTCACACAGACAGGGCCTGCCCTGACTGCACTGCATAAACAGTTGAAATGTTAGAAATCTCCTATGGATTATGTATAAACCTTCACTGTTTTATCGAACAGGCCAACTAATGGGCAACCAACTGAAGATCTTACCTGTAGTACCGATTCATGGTTGGGTTTCTTGTTTAGAATTAGCTGATAGGCTTGGGGCAGAAACAGCTGCTAACAGCCCACTTACAATTTCCCGTCTGATTTCACCAACAATGGACTCCTTGATCTAAAAAATAAAATCAGAAGTTATGGCCTCTACCAGATACTACAGACCTAAAGCTCACCCACCCTCAAAGGTTCTGATTGGGAAATCCTTTTTTCCTCAATTTTTATTCCCTACTTTGGAATGAAGTTGAGGAGATGGGAATCTTTTCATTCCTGCTCATTCAGCCTTCACCTTAGTTTCAAAATTTGGAGGAAGGGTTAACACTATGGCTCTTATGCTCGCCCAAAAAGCAGAGCAGTTCCATAGTGAACAAAATGGCTGAGTTTCCCATGTAGGACCAAATACATGGTTTCTTGGGCCAAATCAGTAAACACTTTTCCGCTGGCGGTAGGCACCGTGCAGTCTTCAAGTCCCTTTTTTTCTTCAGCCCTCTGAGCTCCTTGGACTAAGGCCACTGAAAACTAACAGTAGTTTCCTAGCACTCTGAGGTGCAGGGTAGTCTATAAGCCCTAAAACAGTCAAATCACAGTTAAAAAACAAAGACCCCCCTCATGTGACGTGGGCCTGCATCCCCAAAATGTTCAGTGCTGTTTTTGCTACAAAAATATTGCACGCCGATAGCTACAGTTCTATTCCAATTATAATAATCAACTCAGTTTATGTAAGAGGATAAATCACTGCATGGTTTAATTGCCTTAGTGTGTTGTATAATCCCAACTGCTGTGGTCTCTGAATCATGATTATGCTTTTCATATGCTGTGGGCAAAGCCTGGCATAGCACTGTGTGCAAATCGGTTATAATGTCAGTGATTAAATTAGCACATTCCATTTTCAACCAGTTCCCTTTCTCTTCCAGTTAATGCAGGAATATCCTTCCTTTGAGGCAGAAAAACAAAGCTGGGTGCCCTGGACATGGAAGATCCTGATTGGGGACCCCTGGGAACAGCAAACAAAAGCAACTGGATGGCACTAGTTTGTTTATCCTTATCCAAACAGTCAAGAGGAAAAGATCTCACCAAGGCCACCCTTTCCATATAATTTTACCCACCAAGCAAGACCCATCTGACACACAGCTCCATGCTTTTGTGCCTTCATAAAGCATTCAACTGCCTTTCCAGAACTGCTGGAGCGGCTGTCTTCAGAATCAAAGGCTCTTAGTTCTAGGCTTACTGATTCTGGAGGCTCCTCAAGAGTAGCAGAGTAATAAGACTATGAATACACTTAATGGAAATAAACAGTACATTGTGGAATTATCATTGGAAAGGCCTTCTGAATTAGCACAGTGGGTGACCAAACAAAGAGATGAATCTTTCTGAGAAGAGGCAAGTTGAGTTTACTCCTAGCTTAGCAACAGCCAGACTTCCTGTGTGACCTCGGTAGGAAGCTGTAAGCCTTCAGCTTTGAAGTTTGCTGGCTGGTTGAGAGATATGTCTCCTCTGCGAGATATAAGGCATACAGCTTTTCTACTGGAAAGTAATCCTAAAGAACAAGGCTTGGACCATAAACTATAGCTGAATATATTAAAAGGACATTAAAAAAGAGGGGGAAAGCAGAGAAGAAAAGAATCACATCCCCATATTTTCTGAAAACCAATACTCTGCATAACAAAGGATAATCTGTTTGCATGAAATAAACCCTTTCTACTTCTGGAAAAAGCTTATAGGAAATGAAGATGTTTCAGCACATTGACATTATTTTTCTCTAATAAAATCTCCATTATCATTTGCAATAGTGCACCAGAATCTTGGGGAAAAAAACTTCATAGAAACTACTAAAAATCACAGTCTTTCCTTTTTCCTCAGTATCAATCCACTTATAAAAGACTTTTCTCCTTTTTTTGTTGTGGTTTGTTCCATTCCATAAATAAAAGGTCAGCTTGTAAGTTTTTCAAACTTACAGACAGAACGTATCTTGACTTCTTTATTTCATAATGTTTTTCTGTAGGAGGAATGTACTCATTTATTTTGAAGGGTCAGAAGGCTTTTTCTCATTCTAGTAAAGAGAGGTCAAAAGCTCAAACGCATTACTGGCCACTCAAAAATGCTCTGAAACACTGTTTTTTTTTGTACGGCCTTCATCTTGCCCCCACTGCAAACAAAATAATTCAAACACAGAGAAGGAGACAAATCATCAGTATGCCGTAAGCTTAACGTTGTGAAGAAATATCAAGAATGCATATTAATAAGCCTTCTTGCAAGAGAGTTGTTCTGTTTTGAAAGCAAACAAAGCCTGGCTAAAGCTTTGGGTATTTATGAGACACTCAAGTATACAGTGACACACATGGCACCCAACACCCCCTCTTCCTGCAACACATGCGACATTCAGCAAACTGACCAACTCTGGAATTTGTGAGACGGGAGCTGCATCCTTCCACCCACTTACCTGGAGACCAACCAAGAGAGCTCAATGGGACTTCTGTACAGAAATGTGTAAGAGGATGCAGTTAAAGCTGTTTGAAACTCAAGACAGCCCACCACATCTCCACTAGTAGGCACCCCTTGAGTGAATGCAACTTGATGTCTTAAAGCACTCACCCCTTAAATGCCATTAGGCTTTTGGCAACCTCACGTGAGGGCTTTCAAAACTTCAGCCCTTGTTCATAGGGTATAACTTAATTATAGAATTACGTCCAGATTTGAAGGCTGGCTAGGCCTTAGCCATCATTGAGAAGAAATTATATGAGAGGCAGGTAGTGTCAGGTTTTATTTAAGCCCAGCCTGACAGGAGTAACCAAAGGAAGAACAGTCAGAATGCTGTTAATCAGTGGTAATGCGTATAATGTGTCTCAAAGTGAGAATGATCAATCTATAAGCATGGCCATTGGGAATTAAGCTCCATGATACCAATCAAAACATGCATTTAATTCGTGTCTTTAGCATAGTTTGACTGTCTTTTAAGTGTGTAGGAATCAGCCTAGATACACACAATTTGCATGAACAACATGCAACAATCTGCTCCAGTCATTTATCTTACACAGAAGTAAGGGGAGCAACACAAAGATCCCTGTCACTCACACTGAACAGACAGCCAACCCTGTCAGCTAAGACTGAAACTATATTTTGGACGAAGCACCCCCTCAGCCAAGACTTTCTTGCTATCCTCAATCAAAACAACTTGAACCACTGATTAAACTATCCAGGGTCTACTCTGTGAGACTGAAATGCATTCAACTAGTTACCCAAATTTCTAAGTTTGAAGGTCCTTGTAATGACCAGTCCTATTTTTAAATAAAACAAAGTATTAGTTATATAATAGTAAGGGCAAGGGCAAAACATGTGGTTGCATGCAGCTGAATTCTCTGGAATTCCAGCGTCAGGTGGATTAAACAAACTTCATTGCCCGATGGACTAATATTCTGGCACAGCGTAACTTGTTTCAAAGATCTAAGAATTTGCTGCTTATCCAATTCTGCAAATCCTTGGAAATCTAATGACCACAATTGAATAAAAATGGCCTAACATCCCAGAAACAGCCATTGGAGAACATAGATCATGCCTGGCCTACTTCAACACTGCTGGTTTACAATTATGTGAATATATTCTGAAACGAAGAATATATATAAAAACTCTTCCTTTAATTTTATTTAAACTGATTCTCCTACTTCAAAGGCTTTTGGCTTTTTCTCCCTCCAAACAATAAAATTAGGTAGCTCCATACTGGGTTGATTTAATGGCTAACAAATATTTTTTCTCTGCTTAGTCAGTGGGGTGCTAAGTACAGATAAATGCAATTAGGTTGTAGATAGAAAATATAGCATTTTCAGTCATATTTATTTATTCACTTATTAGGTTTATATCCTTGCAACTCTTGAATCATAGACATTTCCACTAGAGGACCTCTTTCAATCCTTTAGCTGTTAAATTCAGCTTTCCTTCTTTTTGCAGTTTTCCCCACAGAAACTCTGGGTTGCTACTAAAGGGTGGGGGGAGGGGGGACATGTATCTACTTAATATCTCTTAGTGGATGAGCAACAATAGCTTAGTTAACTGTTACATTTTTAAATTATGCAATTAGCCAGTTGTAATTGACTAGCTGGTCAATATCTTTCCCCCCCCCAAGATGTTCTGACCCTTTCATCAAAATCCATTTGTTCGATTTCATTCCTTCTTGCCCATTTTTAGCTACTAATTTTCAAGATTTCAGATTTAAGCAAAGCCTCTGACTTAAAGGGAGAGAGATGGCATAAGCATACATAAGCAAGCGCACGCAATCCTCCCTGTAGGAAATCTCCGTCCTCACCTCTCGAATGACTTGCTGCAGTTCCTCGTTCTCCGCACTCTTGGGCACTTCCTCAGTTGTAGGCCCAGAGGGTAACTTTTCAAGTTTCTGTTCTGCAGTGGACTTGGTGGTCCAGGGCTCCTCCTGCCCGATTCCTGCTCTTGCCGGGGGAGAGGGCATCAAGGCTACACTTGCCCGGTAGACTTTTTGGCTGGGTGGCCTGCACCTTTCAGATGACCGCCCATGGGCTTTTCGGCTGGCTTGACTAGAACACACCGAAGAGGAATCAGAATGTGCGCAGTGTTCAAATGTAGATTCCGAGCCTTCAGGAGGAGGTGTGTGCATGCCGGGTTCGCCCAGTCCCAACCCCAACTCTGATTTCAGAGATGACTGCTCTCGAATGAGTTCAGAAACCTGGGGATTCAGGGAGTGGAAAGAATCAGACGGTTGCCATAGCAAAAGCATAAACATAGTATCTTGTTTTGGGGTCATAAATTACCTGTAACAACCCTGCATCCGTAAATCTCTAGAGCTTTCACTAATAAAAGTAATAACTGGCCTGGGCCCAGGTTACCTAAGGAATTGTCTCATCTAAATTTACACTTCTCTCTCCCGACTAGTTTGGCACAAAGGGTGTGCTATGGATCCCATCGGCTACAGAATTTTGATTGGCAGAGTCTAGGGGGAGAGCTTTTTCTGAGAGATTTCTATGAAAATCTTGCCCCTAGAGGGGAAGCTAGCTTCTGGGTACCTAGGCACCTAGGAAATTTGTCTTCTAAAAATTTTCAATTACTTTGTAACGACAAGGGACTAGTCCTCTCCGAGGGCTTGGCCTTAAGAATAGGCCCCAAGCATCTTTTTATATTTACAATAATCAACCATTAACTGCGTATTTCAATTTTGATGATTTTTTTTTAAAAAAATATTTTTATCTTATCTTTTATCTTCGATTTACCTTATTTTACAAATATTTTTATAGTGTTTCTAAAATGCTTCAGGATTTTCTGAAGAAGTGAATTTAAACAATAATGAACATCCTATTTTGTTATGGGGGATTTCCCAACTTTCAGGAACAGCTCGAGTAAGCATGTGTTTGTTGGGGGATGGGAAGGAGATTAAACCCAACAAGCAAAAATCACATGCCCCTATTCCTCCCAGGGGAATTCTATACTGGATACCAGCCTCTAAATCAGGGGTGTCAAACTCAATCGCATCGCAAGCCGGATCGTGACACATTGGGATGGGTTTTTTGCCATTGTGGAGTTGGGGTGGCTATAGCCTGCACGGGCCACATCCGGCTTGAGGGCCGCCAGTTTGACAGGCCTGCTCTAAATCATCAGATGCCCACTTCCATCAGTACTTATCTTCATTTATTTATCTTATTTAAATTAAAACTGAAATCAAATAGAATAGCTTGCTTCCATATTCTGAGCTGCTTATACATACCCATGACATTATGCATAGTCCTACTTATAGCAATGAAAGACAGGCATATTTCTCTCCACTACCCACCTCCCCAGGTCAACTCTGATTAGTAATTCTGCACATTCCTGCTTTGGTTATACAAGATTACTTACTGGCTCCATCACATTCAACGGAGAAGGACATGACAAATTATCAATGCTTCTACTTCCATACATCCCCTGGAGAAGAGAAAGAAGAGGAACATTGTTTAATTGCCCATGCATTTTGAGATAAGGGGGATCGAAAAAGCATTATAAGGGTAATCCTCGCCTTCCAACCACAACTGAATTCAAAATTTCCATTACTAAGCAAGACAGTTGTTAAGTGAACAACTGCATTTTATGTCCTTTCTTGCCACAGTTGTTAAGTGAAACACTGCAGTTGTTAAGTTAGTAACATGGTTGTTAAATTTGGCTTCCCCATAGACTTTGCCTGTCAGAAGGTCACATGGATGATCACATGACCTTGGGACAATGCAACTGCCATAAATACATGCCAGTTACCAAGCGGCCATATTTTGATCATGTGACCACGGGGATGCTGCAATGGTTTTAAGAGTGAAAAAATGGTGAAAAGTCACTTTGAAACAGTTGTAAGTTGAGAATTATCAACTATGAAAAAAGTGAAGCCTATTTTAGAACGAAAAGGGTATTTTTATAAAGACAGTAAGAAAGGAAACTTTAATGCATCATAAGCAATTAAATTGTCACCCACTCATCCCAATCACCACTACCCCCAATTCCCCCCAGGTTTTTTCATCTCTCTCATATTTGACTGTTCCCCTTCCAGGGAGGAAAAATATATATAGTGAAGGCAACATTTGATAAATGTGCACTCCACAAATTTACTCTATAACAGTTAAGTTGCCCACCTATGAATTTATGAATTCCATAATTTAGTTCCTTCTGGTTCCCTATATAACACTTTCTTTGTTCTGTTTTTTCCATATTAAGGATCTAGAGAACTTAATAGAACTAGACTAGTCCACAAAGTAGCTATTGAGTAACAGAATGAGAAGCAATTATAGTACAGCAGTGCTTCTCAATAGTGGGGCGCGCCCCCCCAGGGGGGGCGCGAGGCTCCATAAAAGGGGGCGCGTTTGACCTCGGCATCTGATTGGCTGTCCAAAACCCTTGTGACACGAGCCTGTCGGAGCCATCTTTAGTGTGGGACGTCCGTCCACACTTACTTTGTTGCCCGACGGATGTGCGCCCAATTGATGCTCAAATGACTGACAATGACCTTCTCCTGTGAAACATAACGCTGCCCCAATTAATCAAACTTGCTAAAGAAATCGGGCTACTGCTGCTGACATTTGCATCGATAGTGAGCATTAAGCCAGTACATGTGACTGTGCATGCTCCTCCCTTTCAAGGAGAACAGACCTTTTTCTAATAATGATACTATTTACAGTCGCGCGGGGGGCGCGAAAAATGTTTTCTTCTTCCTAGGGGGGCATGACAGAAAATAATTGAGAAGCAATTATAATACAGTAATGCATAATTGATAGTAAAATCAAAATGTTAATGATCTCAACAAATTTAGATTGTGTCTCCATCGGAATTTCATTATTTTAACAAGAAAGCCATATATCTGCAGGGACTGGGCCAGCATTTTACCAGATTCTTCAGCCTACACCGAGAGAAAAACAACCTTAGAATGAGCTAGCCTGCCAGTCTTCCAAATCCCTCAAGATTTATACCTGAATCTGCACGTCTTCCTCATCTGTGTGGGCCGCCCAACATTCCTAATATTACTTTGTATTATGTCTCCAGCCAATGTTCCCAATATTAAATTCTATTAAGCTATGAAACCCAGATCCTCCTGCAAACTCACCGTATCCCAAAACAAATTGCTCACTTCATCAGCTGCACAGATTGGAGGCGTAATAAAAATTGGGAGCGGGAGCATAGACCTTACTTTCCACCTATACTGCAGCTTTACTTTTCTTACGCAGAAGTTACCCTGAAATTATTCTTTAGTTGAATAGAAATTGCATCTTTAAAGAGATCAAACTGAGACAGGGCCTCTTCCTGTCAGGCGGCAGGAAATTTGTATCTCTTTTGGTAGAAACAATCAGGCTAATATCATGTCCTTGCTTTCTACTGAGCAACTGTACGTTTTTGATAGACACAAGATGCTTGAGACAATGACCAAACACAATACCCACCATGAAGGTCTGTTGTCTGTAAGGTGGTGACTCATGCATGCTCCTAAGCTGCTCTTCAAGAGCAAGTAGACGTTCCTCTAACTGCATTTCTAATTCCTGAAGTTCCATTCGAACTGATTTCCTCAGAGTCTGGAGCTGGTCAGCTTCATACCTAAATCAAAAGCACGTTCCGTGGATCAAAAAGAGTTTTCTCATTGTACGGACCATAACAAATAGAAATATTGATAATCATCTAAAACAGTTGAGCAGCCTTAACCCAAGGGACATGCAGATTATAGACATTCACATGATGAGATCAGTGAAAAGAGCAGGAGTAAAATGGGTCCAACCTACCTAATTATAACAGACTTGAGCTTTTAAATTTGTTTAAACAAGCTAAATATTTAATGTTCAGTACCGTATTTGCCTACAGTATATACAACAACATCATTTTCTACAGAACAGAGCGATCCAGAATTATTTTCATAATGCACTGTTCAAGGTGAAGGTGCATTGATAATCATGACTATGTAATGCCTCCAAAAATCTTAAAATAGAAGTACGTTCCAGAACATCAGCAGCATTTCTCTCTACCCCAGGTGACTGCACTGAAAAAAGAATGAAATGCTGATAAGAGGAAATAATGGTGCAAAGTGGATGAGGCCCCATCAAGGACACAGAGGTATGTCCAAGATTCTTTTTATTTCATGGATTGTTTTTTAGAAGGGGTTTTTTTTTTGGCTTATTAAGCCTTACATTTAGAGCTTAGGCTACATCTGTACAGAAGGTATGTCGCCAATTTTCAGTTATTATGTCAGAGAGGGATTCAGGTTTTGTAAAACAGAATTCAGGGGCTACATAAAAGGACTTTTACTTTCCACAGCCACAGCCATAATAATTATCACAGTAGGTCAAACAATTACCGGAACTGATGCAAAGCTAAAAAAATTTAAAGAATGAACATCGTTTTCAGAAAGCGTGTGAGGTGAACGTAATTCAAGTACCAGATATAGAACATGACAGATACAAGGAAGAGCGTTGACCATAAATTGTGTGTTATAAGGGAGAGAATGTGCTGGATTAAGCAATTGCATAGATGTAATTTGGCACACAATCCAGGCAACATTTTTGACCCTTCAGAGGACAACTTCTGCAGAAAGAAATCGGATTTGATACTGTTTTGAAGGGTTTCAATGCATAATGGAGCCAACTTGGTAGACCTCAAAAAAAGCTAAATTAAAAAGGGCTAAATTAGGAAGGGATGCTCAATCAGAAACAAAACATTTTTAATATATTGCTATGCTTTCCTCCTAGAACATTTTGTGAATAAAAAGGAGTGATTCAGATTAAATTAATAACTAGCCCCCAAAAGTAGATAGCCTTGGGATCACTCACAGTTTTCCAGCTAAATGTACTTCACAGATATAATATAATATAATGGTATGTATGGGAACTTGGAAGGGCAGAATACTTTTTAAAAATTAAGTCTCCCTTAAACTGAACTCAACTCTTGGTGATTTCCTAAACATGTCCAGGCAGTTTTCTTGATAACAAAATGAAAGTGATTGGCCATTGCCTTTTTCTCTACAAGTCTTTTTTAAATTTTTTAAAAAAACTTTGTCTGGTTTACAGCCAGGAATTTATGTGGCATTAAGTGATAATGAAATCTGTTTCATTTTTCCAATCAAGATTGACTATAAGTATGTTAAAAAATATAGTTGTACGAATACTATACATACTATCCAACATAGTATGGATATAAAGAAGTTTCCCACAAGATTGGGATCCTTCTTGTTGGAAACATCCCAAATACAAAGGACTAGGAACTTGAACTGATGAATGAATAACCAAAGAGAAAGAAACTTACCGAAAGAGGAGATCATAGCAAAGGACAAAAATTTGATCCAGTCAGAAGTATTTGGAGCAGAATGAGCAGGAGAAAGATGGCAGGAAAAGAAAATGCAGTGTGAGAATAGTTGCAGCAATTTAACATCAGTGGTGATCACAAAAAATTGTTTTAGCAACAGAAGCAGAACACTGTATGAGCGGAAGAGGAGCAGTGGGATTTTTATTTTGTTTAGATGGACAACAAGAAGAAAAACCATGTTTAAGGTTAATTCAAGATTGCATACAGTACCTAGAAGGAAAAAGAAAGTGCTCAGAGAAAGTAATGTAAGGGAGGATTTTAGTAAAAGAGAGTGGAAAGAATTCTTTATTGCCACAATTACCTCTCTTCTTCAGTCATGTGTTGATAAACAGCAGTCTGCTGGCGCAACATGGCCAATTCTAAATCCATCATTTGAGTTCTAAAGAGGTTTAGGTTCCTTCTCACCACTTGAAGATCCTGGAATGTATTCTAGAGAAACAGACCCAAACGAACACTTGAGCTCCAGTTTGAAAGACAATATCCTGGCAATATATTCTCCTGGACATAATAAGGATTGGTGTGTGTGTGTGTGTGTGTGTGTGTGTGTGTGTGGGAGGGAGGGGGAGAGAGAGAGAGGGAGGGAGGGAGGGAGGGAGGGAGGGAGGGAGAGAGAGAGAGAGGGAGAGAGAGAGAGAGAGAGAGAGAGAGAGAGAGAGAAACTGAAAATCTTGTTTTGTAGGCTGACATTCTTCCCCTCTAGCACCTGCTAAAGAATTCTTAATTCAACACAAAAAACTCAGAAAGAGGAAAATGAAAATTGTCTCAGTGTTCCTGACTCAACAATGGTAATTAGGATTAGAATATCGGTCACTAAGCAATGGAGTTATAAAGTATGATGTCATGGGACTGCATCACTTAGCCATGGAAATTTTAGCAGTCTCCACTGCCATCCTTAAGCGAAGACCTCACATGACTGCAACTTGTGACTTATTGCTGGGGAAGCCAGTAGGAAATCTCAAGTCCAGGACGACTTGCAAGCAGGCGAATGGGTGGCGTGTGATTGAGCAGGGGGTGCTGTGGCACCATGCAAGCATGGCTAGGCAGGCAGGCAGACATACAATATGGAATGTGGGCAAGGAGGCATATGTGCTATGGTGTATGAGATCTCTAAAGAGGGCTCTTTGGGATAGAAAGTAGCAGGAATAACTTATCAGAGAGACTTGTTATCTTTCCTACCAGCTTCCCCACTGACTTTGCTTGTGGGAAGCTGGCAGGGAAGGTCACAAAGGGCAATCACATGACCACGGGACACTGTGAGCCAATTGCCAAGTGCCCAAATCAAGATCATGTGACCATAGGGACGCACTTATGTATGTACGTATGTACCACTTGTTCAGCACCACTGCAACTTCAAATGGTCACTGAATAAGTAGTCCTGAAGCAGGGACTATTTATATGTAAAAGTACAACCAATACACGTTATCAATCCATTTTTTTTCCTTTTTGAGAAGGAAGGCAACAGCCAACTAAAATTCATCATAAAAAGGCTTCATTGATATACATTCGTACTATATACATACAGATAACATGGACACCCTGAAAATGGCTTCTTTATATCTAAGCTTATCTATTACGGATGAAAGGAAGAAAAGTGCCATTTACTTCATAGAGAGGTAGAATGGATGATCTCTGAATGCCATAAGAGGCTCCAGTGAAGTCATGAGTTCTCATCGTAGTGTTCTAGGGAGAAGAAAAACAAACACACACCTGTCAGATCATTTTAACCCCCAGAGGCAATGAGAGTCAAGCTCTGACGCAGCAGACAATGTGAGAATGAGTCATGGACTTGCAGAAGGAGTACTGGGTCTTGCACCTTCTGCTTTTCTAGAACCCAACTTGCTAGGTGAATTCCACTGATATATGTGGTGAAGTGAGCAACAGATTTTTGATCCTCAGCCTCCAATCTAGGCCCCTCCCTCAAAATGAGCAGAGTTCCCTCTATCCCTTCTCTGTTTGAAAATGTGGGATTACCATACAGATTGACTCTGCCTCTGTTGCAGAATCACAGACTTCTGAATATGTTGACACGTGCAAGGAAGTTCTATGAGCACGGTGGCACAGTGGTTAGAGTGCAGTACTGCAGGCTACTTCTGCTGCCTGCCGGCTGCCTGCAGTTTGGCAGTTCAAATCTCATCAGGCTCAAGGTTGACTCAGCCTTCCATCCTTCTGAAGTGGGTAAAATGAGGACCCAAATTGTTAGGGGCAATATGCTGACTCTGTAAACTGCTTCAAAAGAGCTGTAAAAGCACTGTGAAGCAGTATATAAGTCTAAGTGCTATTGCTCTAGCACTTGAAAATATAGACAAATAACAGTCCCTCATGCGAGCTGATGCAATTATAGAGAGAGCTGCAGGATTTTTCAGATAAGCAAAGGAATAGTTCTAGATTGAAAACCCTTCTCCGCCCTTTCCAACCTTCGCTAAGTAGCAAAACGACACCACCCATGGAGTTATTTATCTGTAAAATAGGTTACACATAGACACTCCCCTAGAGTTGTTTCAACGTGGCTAGGCCAGTATACCCTGGAGCTTTATGAATTAAAGATGCCAAGGAAAAACATTACATTCCGTAAACAGAGTGTAAAAGCAATTTCACATTCAGTCAATGGATTTCACAATACAGCTGGTTAACTCTATTCACTTTCCGCTTGATAATCCACAGGAAAAATAATTATGCCACTTCAGTTCTTTTATATGCTAAATGAGAGATTTTATATTCGAAAGTTATGTTCAAAAAGGTTGAATTTGTCCAACAGTTACCTCCCAAACCTTTGGCAATCATCCTGCAATGTGTCAGAGAAATTATACGACAGAGATATAAAGTACAAATAGAGAATTGCATGGCATAAATTGCCCCATGCTGCGTTTCATCCTCTTTAATGTACTTGATGCATTTTATCTGGATCTGAATGCTCAAATCTTAGTTTAATGGTTGTTCTTGAGCCAAAAACTTCTCTTCTTAGCATCACAATCATTGACATGAAATATCTGCTTAACATCCCTTTGATCTCAAAGATTATGCATTTAAGTAGGAAAATAATGGCAGCATGTAACAATCCCCTACTCCTTGTCCTGTCAGTCCTAAGCCATTAATACGTTTTACTCTATTCAACCACCTAAGCTACAGAATCCAACTATTCTGTCATTCCACAATGATCCAATCCATATGGGTAGGGAAGATGGGCATTGCAATCCAGCACCCATGGATGGTTCTAGAACAGAGAAGGGGCTAGATTCTAGCAACCAATTCCACTTTCCCTTACCTGGGAGAGGTTTTGCAAGGAGTTCCTGATTTCATGCAAGACTCGTCTCAGTTGCATTTCAACAGTGGAGGGAGGGTTTGCAGAATGAAACCGGTGGGGATGTCCAACGTGCCTCAACATATGAGGGCAGCCAAAAGGGGAGGGCAATCCTCCACAGGAAGAGCCAGGGGTGCTTGGGATGCTGTGTGTACTAAATGTCCTTGTTTGGCCCTGGAATTGCCGGTCTGGAAAGTCAGAGTGGAGAGAATGCAGAGAACACGAAGATTGAGACATGCAGGGCGGGAGGTGCAAAGGGCAGCTCTGGATTCTGCTGCGATTTTCATCTGGCCCCTTGTTTCCAACAGGCTGGGAAAGTTCCTTCCTCATGGGCGACGGAGCAATGTGGAGGGTGGATTTACATAAAGGAGTAGAGCTCTTGTCAATGTCTCCAAAGGATGTTTCTTCTGGGGTATTTTCCTTCCCAGGATCATCCTCTGTGTCATACAGATATGTGAAAGAAGGAGGGCCACACAGCATTTGCTTGCCTGGGTTTAGCTGGAGATTTACAGAGGAGACAACTCGCACTGGATTGAGAAGAGTGGTTGGGAGGGACTGGGAGCGTCTCAGAGGATAACCCAGTTCTGAGACCTGATGCCTTTTCTTAAAAAGAAGGTCCTTTGATTTGAGCAGAGGGCGATCTGTTCTGGGACTGGAAGAGGTGCTGTCCTTTCTCTGGGCTCTCTGTAAAGCAATATTAACCCGCTCCACAGAAGAAGGAGAGGAACAGCTACTTTCTAGAGATGACATTGATTTGAGAACATGGTGGGTTTTATAGGGAGGGAACTCGCGTTCACTGCTCTTATCCACATCACTCTCTTCGCTGCTTTCATCCAATGCTTCCGATTCTGCTTCACGGACTGAAGCAACTTCGTTTCTTCTTTCTAAGCCACCTCTGTCAAACTCTTCCTTTTTGCCATTTGAAGAAAGTCCACCTTGACGTTCTAACGTGTCCTGGCCTCCTCTTACATCCACCACAGATACTTCCTCTTTCTCCTGCTGCTTCATTTCCAAGAGGAGGAAATTCTCCTCATCAAGCTCACTGAAACAGCACTCTGGTTCAGCCACTGGCGTCTTGAGTTCTTCGCTGTAGGATGTCACTGTATTTTCACTGTCACAGCTATCAGCACTGCTTCCCATGGCCTGCAGTGAGTCGTGTCCCTGAGGAGAGAACACATGGAGAAATGGCGGTGTGAAGGAAAGGAGGAGTAATAACACTATAATACAAAACAGCGCATGAAAAAGGTGATTCTACAACATCCGCAGCATACATTGTTAAACAATGCAATTCTATTTCAAGGTAACTTGTTCGCTGGGATTCATTTTTTTTTACTTTTTCCAGGCAGCTGCTTACACACTTGGCTGGTCTAACAATTTCACAGAGACTCAGGGAAGGCAGTTCTTTAAACCTCCATGGACCAAGTTTTCATTGCTCCAGACAAGTTTTTCTCCATCTCAGGGCATTTTTTTTCAGACAGGCACAACAGGGTCCATTTCTTCCGGGACAAATCACTGTTTTGCAATTGCATTTGCAGTGAAGTGATCAGTAGGCCGCATATAAAATGTATAGAGATAGTCCTCGATTTACAACAGTTCACTTAGAGGCCATTCAAAGTTACAACAGCACCAAAAAAAAGTGGCTTATGACCATTTTTTAGACTTACGACTTGCAGCATCCCCATGGTCACGTGATTTACATTCAGATGCTTGACAGTGTGTTTGACTCACATTTATGACGGTTGCCATGTCTCAGGCTCATGTGACCATCTTTTGCCACATTCTGACAAGCAAAGACAATGGGGAAGCCAGACTCATTTAACAACCGAGTTACTAATTTAACAACTGAGGTGATTCATTTAACAAACGTGGCAAGAAAAGTCGTAAAATGGGACAAAACTCACTTAACAAATTTTTCACTTAGCAATATAAATTTTGAGCTCAATTGTGGTCCTAAGTTGAGGACTACCTGTAGGTAGTATTTTTTTATATATTGCACCCATGTTACAGGGTATCCTTGACTTAGAGCAGTTCATTTAGTGACTGTGCAAAGCTACAATGGCCCTGAAAAAAGTGACTTATAACCCCAGTTACAGTTCACAGTTCTGACTTTTGCAGCATCCCCATGATCATGTGATCAAGCACCAGACGTTTGGAAACTGACTCATATTTATGATGGTTGTGGTGTCCCGGGATCCTACGATCAGCTTTTGTGAATTTCTGACAAGGAAAGTCAATGGGGAAGCCAGATTCACTTAAGAACCGTGTTGCTAACTTATTGTGGGGCTTCGCTTAACAACTGAGGCAAGAAAGGTTGTAAAATGGGGCAAAACTCACTTAACAAATATCTCACAACAGAAATTTTGGGCTGAATTATGATCATAAGTCAAGGACTACCTGTATATATTGTTTTTATTTCTCTTTGTTAAATTTCACTCATAACATTAAAAAAAAAAACTTAAAAAGCATTCCCAGTTTTGATTGTAAAAGTGGCTGTAAGCTAGGGGTGAAATGCTCCTGGTTCGGACTGGATCGCATGATCCGGTAATGAGGGCAGCAAAAAGCCCTGTCCCCCGCCCCCCCCCCCCCCCCCCCCCCCCCCCACACAATCATCAGAGGCTTTTTTTTAATTTTTAAAAGCATTTTTTCTACAACCTCTTTGGCCGAAAAAATGCTTTTAAAAATTAAAAAGAAAAGCCTTTGATGATCGCGCGGCTCAGCTGGGATCATCAGAGGCTTTTAAAAGCATTTTTTCTACAACCTCTTCGGCCGAGGTTTCACCACTGCTGTAAGCTATGAAAATTTGGAAATCATTGCCCTAACTTTGAAAACTTATCAAAACTTGTTAAAAAAAACACCAAAAAACAGATCTACTTTTCACTTGAGAAGTCTTGACATTATTTAAAGGTGGTTGGGAAATTCTAAAGAAGCTTGTGATATAATGCACTTATTCCCCCAACCCTGCTTATCTCTTATTTCCAGTCTCATTATTTATTTACCCATTTTTGACCTTTAAAGTCTCAAGTAGACTGGAAACAGAAGGACAGCCCTCTTGCCCTTCTGCTAAGTTAGGTTCCCCTCCTTCTGAGCCTTTCTTCTGTCTGCCTTTACCAATAAAATCTGGCAGGCAGGAGTGATTTGTCTTTGAATACAGAGGACCCTCCACCCTTTCCCGTTGTGTCCTCGGCACCGCACATGAGTTATATACACAACCTCCCATTCCAAAGAAGAACTGGGTACACGGAGTCCCCAAAGTTCAGCAGGCTGGGTTTTTTGCCCACACACTTTGTTTGTTGTCCTCCTGGCTTCTTTATTAAGCATCAGGCAGAGCCATTATTCATGCCATCTACTCCAAGGAAGCAGGAAACCAAGCAGAGTTAAGACAAAGAAGTAACAGTCAGGAAGTAGGACACAGAGACCCTGCAGCCCTAAATACAATTATGGAATGGGAGGGAGTCAAAGAGAAACATAATCCAAAGAGATTGTGGTGTTTCCCTCTCTCTCGCTTTGTAACTTCTCATTCTCTCCCCCCCCCCCCCCCACACTCTCTCCCTCTCCCTCTCTCTGTATGTTCAATCTTGCATGACTGCAGTGGAATGAGAAGTAGTCACAGGTAGTCAAGGGAACAAGCCAAAAGCAAGAGAAGTAAATCCACAATTTTAAAAAAACAACCAACTTCCTATTTTTGATTGTTTCTGATTTGACAGCAATATCAAATCCTTCCCAAGTAGTAAAATTTAATAGGTCTTTTGCCTGAGTAAACACATTCATAATTAAACTACATATTTCCTTTTTTAAAATTACTCAAATCCTTTTTATAAATCTGTTTTTTGGTCACATAGCCTGCTTAGAAATATGTCTTTACCAGCCTACCCTTGGGCAAAGAATTGACTATCAAGAAAATTCCTTTTGGCTTTCCTCACTACTACAACTAATTCCTTCTCTAAAGCAGAAAAACATGGGTATAGAAAATATGGCAACTGTGGTTCTTAATTATAATTTTCACCCTTCCTTTCAATTTACCCTGACACTACTTTGGTTCCCTTTTGTTTATCCTGAGCAACAGGGAGGAGTGGTGGTGGTCTGCTATGTAGCAGAGATATTGGGTCTCAAAGGATGGCTTTTGTATAGGATGAGAAGCAGATCCATACACACCCTTGGCACCACTGCTCTAAAGCATGTGTGTCCAACCTGCAGCCCGCTGGCCACATGCAGCCCTGGACAGTTAATAACGTAGCCCCACAAGGTAATGAAAAATATTTTAAAAATAAATGAAGCCTATTATTAAAATACATTTACTATTATGTATTTTATATGCGGCCCAGGCAAGGTTAGACAACCAGGCTCTGAAGTGATGTATCTGCTTGCTTCAGTTTGACTGATATAAAATGGGTTTCTGCTGGAGCCATCTCCAAACATAATGGGTCACAGAGTGAGTAATCTACCAAGAGCTACAGGTCATAATGCTTCTGTTCTGTAATTCACTAAATAAAACAGGAGAATGGAAAATGGGTGGAAAGCAAGATGTTGTTGACTCGATTTAGGTGGCAGGTATTCAACAGAAATGTAGCCTTCTAGGTAGCAGCTTCAATGTCACTCAGTGCTCTTTCCCAAAGAAGTTTACGAAGCCATGACATACAGTATCAAGAAAATAAGCCAACATTTCCAGAAATATTTGGCTGATTAAGTTAAACTTTTAAAGACTCTTCCCTATTCAATACTATATGCAGTTGTGAGTACTGCATTTTTATGCTGCTGGTGGTATTGTACCTGGAATGTGATTACATCTTGCAATGGTGGAAAAAAGAAATATCAGGTCTTGTAGCTTGTAGGTTCTGCTGCAGTTCAATCCAACCATCCAGGTACAAAGGAAACATCCTGCTACTAAATTAGAATCCTAAAAAACAGGGCTTTTTCCACATTTCCTCTAGGAATCCCAAAGGGTCTCCTTGCTCACACTCCAGGCTGCTAAGAATTGGAAAAGTAGAAATGAAAGTAGAAGTTTACCTGCAGTTGATTGAGCAAGAAGCAGTCTGTGGAAGAATCTTCTGCAAAGCCACTGCTGTCAGAATGCTGACTTGCTGATCGTAAGAGCTGATCTATCAGTGAGAATGAGGGGAATGGGAAGGGAGACAAATGTTAAAGGCTCAGCAGATTTTCCAGCATGTACACAATTCTCCATTTAGCTGGCAAGAGGATACGTGCATTTGTTCATTCAGCTGAGAGAGCTCTGACCTACCAACCCAAAAGCTGGCTCTCATTCTCAGCTTTCAGACAAAGCCTGATTGTTTCTCTGGCTCTGTTTAGCCCTTAATTGGGCCTTTAGATGGTTAATTTCTTTCTTTACATTATATGATAACACTTTATTCTAAGCTGCTGGGGCCACCCCTCATTTTATTCTCAAGACAAACTTCTGGAACGAACAGTACTGAGTGTTAGGACATAACCTAAAAAAAAGTTAATGAAATTCTCTGGTTACGGCTGGACTTTGAACCCAGTTCTCTCAATTCACAACTCACATATTAATTAATGAAACATCATTCCCCACCCGGAAATTAGACTTGCTCCAACCCTGCTGACTTTTTGCAAGGTACTAAAAACCTGGCTTGGCCATGAAGTCTAGGATCCTGATACCATGGGTGAACCTCTTTCATGACTAGGTTGCTTTATAAGTATTCTTATTTGCTTTTATGTCACTTTTTGTCAGGTGCAAGAAATCAGGAAGCAAGGAGGTTTAAATGACTATAGGTTTATTGTATGCTACAGCTCTCCACAAGAATCTGAACTATTAACAGTCAAAGCAAATGTGCAGTAGATAAGAGTCAATGGAATTCAAGGGAGTCTGGACCACTTGTAGGCGGGAAGGGACTCGAAACTGATGATGCTTTGACACCTCCCTCAGGCTCAACTGGTCATCTCCTATATCTTTGTTATTTTTAATTCTAGTTTGGTTTTTTTTAAATTCCTTTTTATTCTGTTTTAATTGAGAGCTATTCAGTCATGTATATGAGATGGGAGGCTTATAAATGTACTAAATAATTGAATATCAACTGGACAGGGTGTTTTTTAAATTATTTTTAATTTTTGCTTCAGTGGCATACTGTATGTTTAAAAGGATACTGTCTCCATGTGCAGCATAGGGATATAAATATAGATACTGTACATGAATGAATGAATGAATGAATGAATGAATGAATGAATGAATGAATGAATGAGATACTGCATCTCAATGCTTTAAGTATTTTTGAACTTTTCAGTATTTTTTTACTTAGAAAAAGTAGAACTCTATTTTGAATTTTTGTTTAAAGAGACATTTAAGTCATGTGCTTTTCTGAGGGTAAACGAAAGTCCTGTACAGAGCCCCAACCAAAAGAAAAGACACAGAGGCAATTGTTCAGCTAGGACTAAAGCAGGCAAAGCTTAGAACTGGACAGAACCTATATCCCCTTCAAGCCAACCAAGGCATGGCTCAGCATGCTACATGATTCAGCTTCATCCACAACTTGCAAGTGTTTAGGAAAATAGCCCATGTTCTGTGTGGGGCAGACTTTAAAACATTCCCACAGATCCAGGGTATGTATGTATGTATGTATGCATGTTTGTGTATGTATGTGTGTGTGTGTGTATGTATGTATGTGTGTGTATATATATATATATATATATGGCCATAGAGTGTTGATTTTCAACAAAGGACTTGTATAGCCACATTTAAAATGTACAGCTACTTTTGATGACCCAAATGCAATCCATTTTTCGGACTCCTGGACTGCATTACTTGCAAAAACTGTAGTTTATAAAGAATGGAGTAATAAGCGGATTGTAGACAATTCTAAACTACCAGAAATTTCAAGTGTTTTACATCCCTTAAGATCAAAAACAGCTTTAAAAAAATCAGAAGAAATGAAGGAGAATTCCTTGCAGACTAGATAAGGGCAAATTGAAGTCAATTTTTATGTATTGAAAACACATCCTCAGACATTATTAATATGTTGCTTCTAAATGTAAACAATCTGATTATTTACACAAATACATAGCTGAGAGATGAACAGCAGTTAGTTTTGGGGGAAGACTTCCAAATTTTTCCTCTCTCTCTCTATTAGAAGAATGTTGGCCTTATTTTGTGTGGTTTTAAAATATAACACAGATGGCACTCTTGTAATCAAAATAAATAAAACACAGCAAGGCCCTTCATTGCTTTTGATCCTCAGTTTGCATGACTCTCACTCTCTTTCTTTTTCTCTCTCCAATGGATTTTCATATTGCAAAGAGAATATGCTTGGAATTCTATTATAAACAAGAAGGATGCTCAGAAGGAGAATGTCCAAACATAGAGTACTGCATTATCACAGCGGTAATGCTCCAGAAACAATGATCATGGATCATTTACACTTAAGAGCTGCTGAAACTGCAGCTATTCTTCACACAATACAAGCTCTTAAGGGTCCTAACTGGGCTTTTAAGGTTTGAAGAGCTCAGGATACAATGGGGCTGAATCTACCCTTTCCTGCCTTTGGCAGCATCCCACAAATGGAATTTACTACTGGCAGCAAAAAGAGAGAGCTGAAGAGGCGATTTTACCCAGAACAGCAGATGTTTAGGGTTTAAGAGGTAGGCTGGGGAGATTTTTTATCAAAGTTGCCTCGCCTTTTCCAGTAGTGGACACACTCTGTTGAACAAGCAGCATTCCACAAATGAAGCCTGTTTGTGTTTATACTTGTATCTGTCTAGGCATGCATGCCCACCAAACAGAAATAGATATAAATAGAACGTGCTACGTATATAAATAGAACGTGCTATGCAGATGTGCTTGTCTTCACAGTAATAGAAATAATTAAGCAAATATAAGGGGAAGGAATCAATAACCAATCTCATTCCACTCTGTGCTAATATTCTAATGAATATATTATGATCTGAAGATTTCTACCCAGAAAACATCCTATAAAGTTCACTGAAATGTCCCACTACATTCACTGCATCCTGATCAATAATAAAGCTTTCTCCAATCTGCTCTCTTTGAATGTGTCAGATTGCAATCTTCCATAGCTATAAGAACAGTTAATACACATCTTTTTGTTTCTTTCTGAGATCTGCCTTACAAGAAGCGGAATGTAGACTTACCCTTTTCCAGCCATTGCTCCTCTGCAACTAATATTTGGAGGTAGGCTGTCCTGTATCCCTAGGTAACACTGAATATTCAAGACTATTAGCCCTTAATTAGTCTTCCATTCATTTATCCCTTCCCCTTTTAAAACCATCCAAGTTAATGGCCATTGTCACATCCTGTGATAACAAATTCCAGTTTCATTATGACCTGTGAGAACTTCTGTCTGTTTTAGATTTCCTTCCGGACACTTATCTTGAATAGCCTCTAGTTTTACTCCTTTGAGAGAGGGAGAAATTCTCATCTCTTCTCCACACCATGCAGGATGTTATGTATCTGAGTAATTATAATAATAAATAATATAAATAAATCCCAGATTTTAAACTGTCTCAAACATTTTAACCATGATTGAGCCCTTTGATCGTTTTGGCTTCCCTCTTCTGTACTGCTTCCAACTGTCATGTCATGCCAACCAATATGCTGTGCAATATTTTTGTTCCTGTAATTTATAAGAAATAGAAAAAGCTGAAGACTGGAATGTGTGAAAAATCACTGTATGTATGTTTACTATTGAGTAGTAGTAATCAAACAAATCCACTCGCTTTAAAGCAGATTCAGACACGTATGTTTCTATTCTAAACTGTTAAGATATTTGAATGTTCATTTTTTTCCTTGCACAGTTAGATAATTTATTTTTAAATGTGTATTTGAATTTTGGCAAATGCCAGTAAGGCAAATCTCATGGCCTGTATAAGATATACCCATTAGGCCATTCAAGAATAAAAATAGAAATGATTTCCTGAATCAACATTTCTTTAACAATATTGAATATTGTGCATAGCAACACTTCATATTATAGTACATAGCAAATGAGACTTTTTGTTCCAGTCTGTCCTTCACCAAAGGAAACCTTGTGAGAAAAACATACCTCTACTTGAGTTATGTAATAACGAAAACCAATGCTGAATGCACAAAAGAGAAACTTGTTTTCCTCTAATTAAAATTCATTATCTAAAAGGAACATCATATTAACTGTACTGGAGAACTGAGCTTTTTCTCCCTGAACAATGCGTTACTAAATTAAGCTGATTATGATGAACACTTATATTAAGAAAGAAACTCTATTCATAAAATAGACAGTGCAAATTAAAAAGCCTGCTGTTAATACAAAGAAATGGAAGTACAAATTCTATGAATTTAATACAAAAATGTTAAAGTTTTTATCTTTATGCCTGGGCTTTTTTTAAAGAAGGAAGCAAGCCAATGAGATAATGCACATTTTACTGTAACCCTATTAAATAAGTTCTTGATAGCAGCTGCAGTCTGATCTTTGAATGAACAAATTCTATGGATTTAATATAAAAATGCTAACATTTTTTTTATCTTTATGCCTAGGCTTTTTTAAAAAAGGAAGCAAACCAATGAGATGATGCATATTTTACTGCAACCCTATTAAATAAGTTGCTGATAACAGCTGCAGTCTGATCTTTGAATGAACAAAGCTATGAAAAATATATTTATCAGTTTAAGAAAGAAAAAGAAAACAAAATCAAAGTAGCAGCTTTGGAGGCGAGTCATAAGCAAACATATAAAAATAATACATCTGTTGTGAATAGACTTACGAAATAAGCAGAGGAAACAGATTGACAGATAACTAACAGATTGAATGAGATACCATCCAAACAAACACCAAGAATTTTCACACAGGGTTTAAACCAAGTCTGAAGAGCTCAAACTCACAGATTTAGTCTGGTAGTAATTGCTTATTATATATACTTACAACTAAACTAAGAATAGATGGTCAGATATATGTGTATCAAAGCTTCTGAGCCAGGATAATATACACACTGCATTCTCAACCTGCTAACGACAGTCACATTCTGAAGCAAAATTAGAGCTTTCATTCTAATTTCATTCTAAATTTCATTAGAATTTCATTCTAATTTCATTCTACGGTCAAAGAAAAATATGATTTTTGTTGATCAATTTATTGATCACGGAGTGGACACCTATTCTCTTTGCTACTGCAATCTAAGCCATTTATTACTCCAAACACAGGACTTTTCTTTCCATTCCGCATTGTTCTCCTATAGTGAACAGCAGAGGGATGCAATTAACGTGGACACCCAACGAAGGGAAAAACTACATGAGCATCGCTATAATCAGTCGCTGCATGCTCTGATCTGGAAATAGAAAGTACAATCCTAGAACAGTCTTACTATGAAGGAAATCTCACTGAACACACTTGAGGCTTAATGCTTGTGTCTTATGATAATGCTTAGGGCTCCTCTGTCACATTATCTCAATGGCTGAACACAGAAGACTTTTGTATCATCAGCATTTGGAGAATAACAAAAAGCTTTTCGGTTTGGGGTATGTTATTTTAAGGTTCAAAACAGTCATTTTAAATGATAGGGCATCTTTCACTCATATAAATATATTGCACCACTTCAATTCCTCCACCCTATAACTGGTGAAGGGTCAGAAAAGCCAAACCCTTAATTAAGGTTACAAGTCTGATCCAGCCTCTATCATTTAGGATGCCGTTTCACAAGAAGACGACACTGTGATCTGAAATGTAATTAAAGGGCAGACTAGGAGCTTATGGGTGGGCCACTACTTAAAAAGCTTCAAGTACTTGGGTCGACATTTAGTGGTCGGGATGTTTCAGGAGGAACAAGGAAAAATGAATCTACTCACCTTTTTTTGTTCTGTTTAAAGCCCGCTGACTTGCATTAGGAGCGTGTGGAATCTCTCCCTCTGTACTTTGAATCTGCAGAAGAAAATCAGTGTATTTTTAAACCTATGCTTGCAGGCAATAAGCTTTCTAGTGAATATGCATGGAATTTATACCTTGCATAATTGGCTGTTTAGTAATTAACAATTCCAAATACAATAACTCTGGCAAGCCAAAGGAGTCAATTATTGCTGTTTATTATTATAGTGTATCTTTTTCAGACTTCCTGGGGCGATAATGCTGAAGTTGGAACACACAGGAACAATAAAATGTGAAAAAGCCATGACATCAGTAATTTAGGATAAAAGGCTTTTTTAAGAACAATGATGCAGAGCAAAAAAAAAAAATCAGCGGCTCATCCCATGAGGGAAAACTTTTAGGCAAACAAACACAGAGAGCTGTTAGTTTAGTAGGAGGGATGTGGGGGAAAAGAAAGCTGTAAGGCTGACTCAAACTCAGAAAACCATGATAGCTGGTTTGTACATTTCACAAATGTCTTGTTCAGGAGCTATGTTAAAAAGGACAGCAAGAACAGAGGAAAGGAGAAAAATATATTCAAGGTAAGGTTTCTATTCTATCTCCTAAAGAAACTTTCTAACTTTCTTTCTCAGTGCTCCACAAACCTTCAAACCTAAATAAGACTTCTGAAAAATTAAAAGCTACCGCAGACTGCTTTCATTTTTAGTTGATGCTGTGTATCTTTTTATTGTTTCAGAATATGGTAGATCCATCCTCCAACGATTACAGATTTAAAACACAACGTCTTATAGTGGGAAATACTGTAAGCTTCAGTTTGCGCACACACCCGAAACAGCAAAAGGAAACTAGACAGGAAGCTTTCGTTTAAAGAGAAAAAAAAGCAACAACAAAAAAAAAACAGTGTTCATTTTTTTATGTATATCACAAGACAATTGATAACTCCTCTCTGGGCTAACTTGTTTCTTATGCAAAAATCCAATTAACTTTAAGACTTTAAAATATTTTGGATCATCTGATCCAAAGCTATCAATCCAGGGAAATATAGGTATGTTTAATAGCAATTGAGAGCTAGGAAATTATGAATGCACAGAACTTCTACACCGAAAAGTCATATTTTCCCTCCTTTCAATAAACAAATGAACAATACTATGAACCCACATGCTACAAACAACACAACCTGGCAGGAGCATAAAATGACAAGCTGATAGGAGCATAAGATGTTGGCTGAAGTCCCATTTATATGTAATGGGACTACATCATACATAACCCATTTAGTGTCTGTGAGTTTGCCTTTGGGAAAGAGAAGCAACCAATCCACCACCAGGCAGCCCTCCTGCTGCATGGTGCTGTCCTAGAAGCAGGTGCCATTTTGGGAATGGCAGGGCCGCTTCCTGCCATCCTGCAGCAGGACTATCCTGGGAAGGGCTGCAATTCTCACTGTCTGAGAATTGCAGCCTCTTCCAAAATGGTGACCATTTCTGAGAAGGAACCACACTGCTTCCATATTAGAAAGCCACATGGTAGATCAACTACTTCTCCTTCCCAAAAACGATTTTGGGAAATAGTATGATGGAGCAAGGCATGGAAAGGTGGATGGGACCCAGAGGGATGGGAAGCAGAATGGGGTTCCTCGGGGTTAGGGGAGACCCTGGGAAGCACGGGGGAGGCCACATGTGAGCTGGGGAAGTGCTGCAGTGCAGGCCTCTTAGGGCTTCCCCCATTCCCTGAGTGGAACCCTGTGTTCCAGGGTTCGCAATCGCAATGGGAAGAGCAAGGATTGTGTTTATTAAAGCCATTTGCTTAATGACAATGACTTATGACCATATTTCTGAGCTCAATTATGGTCATAAGTCAAGGACCCCATATACTGTTTTCGCTTTCTCCCTTTAAAATTCCACTTGCCCAAGTATCTTCTTTCCCAAGATCCTTGATTCTTCTTCAAAAACTGTGGTCTTTTTCAATCATTGTGAAGCTACCATTTTTATTTTGAATAATTTTATTGTTCTTAATTTTATCTTTAGAACCTTTTCCCGGGCACTGAAATGTACTAGTTCACCTCTGAAGCTTTAAAATAAAATAGAAGTGACCTAAACAGAATTTAAATAATTCAAGCAGTGTCTTAAATAAAGTACGGTATCTATTTGATTCCATTGGCTTTTAGGTACATTTCCTTGTAATTTGTCCTCTCAGCATTATAGACATAGGAAACAGGTCTTCACTTTTTTAGACGCCCTCTGAAATCTAGTAACACTTGGAACTATAAATAGCCCTTTTAATTACAGAGAAGGTTATATTCAAAATGTGTAGACAAACTGCAAGGACAAAACCTTTGCAGAGGTTTTTTTTTTTTTTTAATCTAGAGGTAGTAATTAATATAACTTGAAACTCTAGGGTATTTAATTCTAAAATTCCAATTTCAATCTGGGGAATTTCAAGACATTTTAATATGAGTGATTATTCTGATTTTTCAAATTCTTTAAGGCGCAAAAAAGGGAAAGAGAGTTCCAAGGGACAGTAAAAAAGAATATTAATCAAGCCTCACACATTTTATCTATACTCCTTGTTTCAAGGGAACCATAGAAGAAAAATATGAAAACATTCATTAAACATTACAATATTTGTTATAATATGTAACTAACAGGTCAGAACACTTGCTTTTTAAATTAAAAATATAAACATTGTATTATTATATAAATGTTACATCACAGAGACACTTACGTATACCTAAACACTGCTTATTTAATCTCCCTGAATCTAAAGACACATGATTTCATAAGTTGGCACATACTCATGCTATTAACAAATATATACTTTAAACATAAACATGTGTCACTATTTTTTTTAAAAAAAACCAATTAAAAAAAATTGTAGACTTAAAGAACTCCTAAAAGCGAATTTTTAACAACCTAATCTCCTGAATAACAAAATAAGATGGTATTTTTATAAATACATGTAACCAATAATTACTGTAAGACAGTAATTTTAAGATGTTTTATTTTTGACAGCATGACTAAATATTGGCTGAACTTGTTGATGACATCAGAAGGATTGATGGTGGGATCTGTAAAATATGTCCCCTTGATGATCTGAGACTATGAGGAGATCTGGATAGAGTAGGCCTTTATAATCAAGGCACTGGACTTGAAACTCGGTAATCATGAGTTCTAGTTCTACCTTAGGCATGAAGCCAGGTAGGTGACCTTGGCCAGTTGCTCTCTCTCTCAGCCCTAGGAAGGAGGCAAGGGCAAACAATGTTTTGAAGCTTTGGGAAGAAAATTGCAGGGACTTGTCTAGGTACTAACCAGAAGTAATACTAATTGACATTATCTAAAAGAATAACAGGGCTCAGTGAATCTCTAGTAATATTTAAAATAATATAAGGAAAATGAAGATCAACTGCATTAAAAATCCATTTTAATAGTTCCCACACCAAAAATGTTGGAATGCTTATTTCTGTTGTCTTTTCCTTCTCCTATATTAAGAATGTAATTCTGTACATTCCAAAGAACTGCAAAAAAATAAATAAATAAAATTACATAGCAGGAGCTCATGTTGACACTGGAGTTAATATATGTTTAACACACCTTTGCCACACTGATTTTTTATCTTTGAAGAAAAGAGCTACACTATATATGGGATTTAGTAGAGTCCTTCCATGAACTCCTGTCCTCAGAAGCTTTATCCAGTTTGTATGATTGCTGTAGACTCAGGAACTCCAATTTTCATGAGTTAGAATTCTGTGTTCCAAAATGTAATGTAATGCAACGTTATTGTCAAGTTGGAATAGCTAAGAAATCCATCAATTTTGCTATTTCTAGGCTATCGCCATTTCTTTTAAAGGGTTCTTTGGATTCTCAGAACAAATTGCACCTGACATTCTTATTCGCCCAGCATAGAGAAGTAGCTCTCCATACCAATATGGGAAGCTTCTAGCAGGCATGATGGACTTACCTGCAAGGCTAAATTGGAAATATTCCCATTTAGTTGTCTTTATACATACTGCTATTGAGGCAGAATAATTAAACTACAGTATGAAACACATACCAAAACAACAGCTTCATTGTCAGGCACAATAAGAGCCTGGTGGCGTGGCAGACTAAAGCACTGTAATTAACATTCAGCTGCCTGCAATTACTGCAAGTTCGAATGTCACCAGGCTCGAGGTTGACTCAGCCTTCCATCCTTTCTAAGGTAGGTAAATTGAGGACCCAGTTTGTGGGGGCAATAAGCTGACTTTGTATAAATATACAAAAGTATGAAGGCTATTGCTTAACGCATTGTAAGCCGCCCTGAGTCTCCGGAGAAGGGCGGCATATAAATCAAATTTAAAAAAAATAAAAATATGGATTTTGACTTAATTCTGAATACCAGTAAAAAGGAACCATGTAACTGCTCAGACTCCTTGAATGTATGTATATATAGGATCACTATTACTTTTCCTATACGATCCATGCCAGGCTTACTCAACCTGTTTCCTCCAAGGAGGCTAGGTTCTCATGGTTAGCCTTTCACCCTGACATATTATGGAACACATCCAGATGGTGCCACCTATGGGTGGGAGGGGAAAAACCCTACACAGAATTCCTACTCATAAGCAACTATCCACATATACTTCCTGTATAAGACTGGAGACTCTGCCTATTCAAAAGCCCTTGATCATACACAACAACCTATTGGCATGCTTAATGTTGATAAGGCAGGAGTTGGAGTTTTGATGTCCCTGTCCAAATATGCTGGACTACAACCCCCACTGTCCAATGGCCATACTGGTTGGACTGGGAACTGTAGTAAAAAGTTTTTGCAAGGCATTCAGTTTTATGTACCTGTTTAATATGAGTAATGCAGGAATAGTGTTAGAAGCATTCCAAGTATAAAAACATAAGAAAAATGAGAAGAGGTGAAACCAAGAAAAAAATAGAAAAATATGACTTTTCTGATATAAAACCAAAAAGAAAAGTAGCCTTTTAAAATTCTGCTATTAAGAGTTGCCAGATTGGTTAAGCAGACTCCAAAGTCTACACTGCTATCTTACGGGACCTGCCCTCCTTATTTCACAACTACTCCATTTTCAGACACTTCCTTGGCTCTAAATTGTTTTTGGTGATAAAATCACCTAGTTAATCTTTTTCATATAATACATTCAGACAATACTGCTTTATTAAAATAGAAAATCCAAAATCAAAGGACTTCCTTTTAGGAAACAAGCCTATTTTCAAAATACCAAATTAAAGCATTGTGTTCTTGTTATCACTATTTAAAATGAACAAAATAAGTACTATTGAAATGAAAATACATTGAGCTTAATTCAAGGAATCAAAATAGGGATATTTCGGTGTGCAGTTTGCAATAATATCTTCAGAACAGAAGCTCCAACTCATAACCCTAACCCAAAATAGATTGAACATAGATTATAATAATAGATAATAATATACTCCCCAGAAAGGTGGGTACAGCCATGACCTAAGTGTTTGTTTCCAGTCCCTCTCTATCCCTCTTCCACAAACACACAAATCTGAGGGCCTTTAGATGTCCTAGAATCCTAGATAGATTTTTTTGGGGTGGGGGTGGGGGTGGAGAGGGTCTATTTCTGCTCAACCTGGATCAGCCATATGGACAACAGCCAATTATCACATCTGAACAGATTCAGGAATATTTTGAAGAGGCGATATCTACCATACTTTTCAGAGTATAAGATGCACCTTTTCCTCCCCCAAAAAGAGGGTGAAAATCTGGGTGCGTCTTATATTCCAAATGTAGCCTTGCCCAGCCTCTCAAATGGAGGTTTCAGAGACTGAAAAAAGCCTCAGAAATGAAGCTTCAGAAAAAAAGCCTCCAAACAGAACTTCAGAAAAAAAGCCTCAGAAACGAAGCTTCACAAAAAAAAAAGCCTCCAAACAGAGCTTCAAAAAAAAAGCCTCTGAAATGACGTTTCAGAGGCTTTTTTTCTGAAGCTGTTTTGGAGGCTTTCAGAGGCAGAAAAAAAAACCAAGGTATATTGCTCACAACCAAACAACCTGTTGCTAAAATTCACCTCTGGGAACAGCAGATTGGGGGTATTCCGGAAGACCGATCCACCTGCCAATCAGCTTTTTTCTTATTTTTCTCCCCAAAAACTAAGGTGCATCTTATACTCCAGTGCGTTTTATACTCCAAAAAATATGGTAGTTTAACCCTGAATATAAATAAAATCCTACCCTGTTTCCTCCAAAATAAGACAGCCCCTGATAATAAGCCCAATTGGGCTTTTGAATGCATGGCAATAAGGCCAAGCACTTATTTCAGAGTTCAAAAAAATATAAGACAGGGCCTTATTTTTGGGGAAACACGGTATGTGTAAAGCCATTCTGACAGATAGGTCGGTAAAAGGGCTGACCAAAATAATTTGAACTTGCTCAACAATACGAAGGCCTGCCATGTCTTCAAAGCTCTGCCCTTCTGCTGTGAAAGTTTCCCCACTGTCTGATATTGCATAAGCATGCAAACACTACCATGTGCATGTGCTTGGAGAGGAAAAAGCAAGGGGTTAAATGATGAAAAGTGCATTACAATATAACCACCCAAACTCTACTCATTTTGTATATGCGTTGTGGATCAAGCACTCATACATAAAAGACAGAACCTTGATCATGACATCTTGGACTGCAAATAAATTTTTGACTTGGTATCATGATCCAACAGATGCTTCTACAAATTAAGTTTATTTGCAATCCTCCAAATGATTTTGCGCAGCCCAAGTCAATAATCTTCATACCCCCAAAATTAAGCATTCTTACTTGAGAGTACGGGCACCATATTTTCTTAAAAGCATAATAGTTAGCCATTTGTGTCTGTGCAAGCCACTTTTTGGAAGAGAAACTGATGAAGATGTATACTAAACCAATCACGTTTGAGAATATATAATTTTACTAAAGTTTTGCATGAGGAACGACTTGCAAATCTGATCACGTGGAATACACAGAGGTATTCCTCTGAAGTAGAATTCCTTGCTACCAGGAGAGACATTGGCAATAAGGCAGTATTTATTTAATGGCTCTGCTGAAAGTTAAGCAAGGTTATAAAAACCAAAGGTGCAGTAACAGCCAATCTCTGGAGAGGAGATTTTGGACCTACATCAAGTTTTCTGGGTTTTTTGTGTGTGCACTAACAGCTCTCTTGTGGCATACAGGTAGTCCTCTACTTACAACAGTTCACTTAGTGACCATTCAAAGTTACAACAGCATTGAAAAAAGTTACTTATGACCATTTTTCAAAGTTAGGATCATTGCAGCATCCCCATGGTCACATGATTTACATTCGGATGCTTGACAACTGACTCACATTTATGACGGTTGCAATGTCCCAGGGTCAAGTGATCAACTTTGGCAACCTTCTGACCAACAAAGCCAATGAGGAAACCAGATTCATTTAACAACCATGTTGTTAATTCAACAACTGCAGTGATTCACTTATCAAATGCAGCAAGAGCCTGAGTGGCATAGGAGGCTAATGCCTCCTACTAAGGCAGAATTTAACATCCAGCTGCCTGCAATTACTGCGAGTTCAATTCTCACCAGGCTCAAGGTTGACTCAGCCTTCCATCCTTTCTAAGGTGGGTAAAATGAGGACCCGGTTGTGGGGGCAATAAGCTGACTTTTTATAAAATATACAAAACTATGAAGGCTATTGCTTAACGCATTGTAAGCCGCCCTGAGTCTCTGGAGAAGGGCGGCATATAAATTAAAAAAATTTTTTTTAAAAAAGTCATAAAATGAGGCAAAATTCACTTAACAAATTTCTCACTTAGCAACATAACTTTTGGACTCAATTGTGGTCCTAAGTTGAGGACTATCTATACTACTTCTTGGCTATTCCTGGACAACAGAATTGAAGGACCTACTGGTAGGTTTTTGGTTGATTTCCATTTGATTGCTAAATGTTTTTGTTTTCTAATTAGACTGTAGAGATTAAAGAAATTTTTGGGCATGGTTTTATGCAACTCAGCTGCGATCTCATTCTGAATACAGAAAATAAGCTTCTGACCTGAGACACTGAGTCAGAGACATAGTAAATCTTTTTAACGGTAAAGTTTTTTTTCTAATCTGAAGCGACTTCTTTGTGCTTGAATTTCAGGGTTAAGGCATAAATCAAAATTAGATCCCACAAAGCTAAGCCTGCATGCCCTTAAACTGCTTCATAAATGAGTCTTCAAGGGTCTCCCATTGTTCCTTTTTAATCAGCATTTCTCCACAAAGAAACACCCAGCTTCCTGCATGCCAGATCACCAGAACTGCCATTTTGCTGAAAAGTTCAGAAGAAAACTCAGATTATGCCACTTAACTTTTCTCTTCCCATCTGATTTGGAACTGAAGTTATGGATACCTAAAATCTATACAGAACCAGAAATGGCCTCTATGCATTTGAATCAGTTCTTCCGTAGAAAAGAAAAAAGACAAGATGCTGGAATAAGGATGCCATTGGTAAAAATCAGAGCAAGATCAGAACAAAAATCAGACCTGTTGCATAGCAGAGTTAAAAAAAAACAGCAAAGACATAGAACAGAATATTTCTTTATTCTATTATAATATATTCTGTACACAGAATATACACTCGTTTAATGTAGCCTCCATAGCAAATGTCTCCTTTTAAAGCATATTTCTATAAAGATATGACAGTTGGAAGATAGACCAACTCTAAAATGTGGGGAAGCCAGGATATGTACTCATTAGCAAGTTGCTACCTTCAACTATACCTGCCCTGCAATCTCTAAAACTACACACAACACACAACTGAAACATCAACAGCCGCTCCTTTAATACTCCTTAAACAAAACAAACCCAAAGGCAAAAGCACATACTGTAGATGTCTCTGCAAGGCAAAATAACTACTTTTATCAATGCATATAAACATCCATCTTACAAGCCATTTGCTAGGTCTCAGTTTGCAAAGGCGGCTCCGTGACTTCATTTGCTCCTAGGGCTGTGCTGGAGTTTCTTGTCCTCTCTTTCTCACTGGGGGATTAGGCGGTTGGGGTGGGTGGGATAAGAGGACTGATCCCTTTCCTTCCCCCGCCTCTGCTGCAGGTCGCAGGGTCAGAACCCTGCCTGCATTTCTATTTGCAACCTTTGCCCTGTTCCCTCCACCCTTCCACATCTCCTTCGCCAATATCAATAAGGATGCCAGCACAAATGCATCCGATTGGCTGAGAAGGCAGAGGCCAAAACTCCTGGGAAAGCTGTGCCTTGACTCACTCTCCCACGCTGGCTATCTTGACAGCAGCAGACTTCTGACAGAAGCCCTAGCCACAAGGACTCTGGGACAGCTTGGAAAACTATGCCCTGGATATCTCTGCCATGATACGTGCAAAGAAAACATTCCAAAGGCAAACTTGGAAAGAAGAAAAGCAGACCTTTAGGGCACTCCCGCTCTGTCTCATAGTGTTTTTCTATACACAAGACAATTAGAAAAAAGAAAAAAAAGAAATTAAGTGAAACTGTACTCATTTTTGCCATTAATAGTTAGATTCCTCGCTTCTGTGAACTAACTGTAAAACCGTAAGCATAACTTAAGTCACCTTATATCAGGCGTATTTCTAAATTTCTAAATTTATTTGTCAAAAACAAATACACCCTCTTATGTTAGTGTGATAGGGGAACATCATAGGGAGCAAATATTTTGCAGTTCAGGAAGAGATCTAGGGCAGTAGCCCCCAAGCTTTTCAGCACTAGAGACCGGTTCCATGGAGAAAGGTTTTCCATGGACCAGTTAGGCGTGGCTTCCCACGCTGCCTATAGCCCACGGATGGGTCTTTGCTTGTTTGCACGACTCGTTTTCTGGCATGCTGTGGTCAGGTGCTGGTCCACAGACCAGGGATTGGGGACCCCGATCTAGGGTTGCGTAACAAATAAAAAGTTGCACAACTTAAGAGGCAAACAAAGACGTTTTAATGCCTTAATCAAACTTAGATATTTTTTTTTATTTTGATTTATATGCCGCCCTTCTCCGGAGACTCAGGGCGGTTTACAATGCGTTAAGCAATAGCCTTCATACTTTTTTGTATATTTTATACAAAGTCAGCTTATTGCCCCCACAAACTGGGTCCTCATTTTACCTACCTTAGAAAGGAACGAAGGCTGAGTCAACCTTGAGCCTGGTGAGAATTGAACTTGCAGTAATTGCAGGCAGCTGGAAGTTAAATGCTACCTTTAACAGTAACAGAATTGCTCAGACTTGTCACATGGGTAAGGTTATTAGCAAGTCAGGACAGAAATACAAACGGTATCCGATCATTAGCAACTTTAGGAATGACATCCAGTAAGTTGAAATACACCTCGAATGATTTATAACTTGGAACCCTCCAGAATGTTATGACCAACTTCCAGTTGTTACAGCTGGCATAAATAACAGAAAGGAATGGTGCAAATTGCAGTCCAGATTATTTGGAGAGCACAAGTTGCTTGTTCCTGACCTAAAAGGATAAGGCTTTAAATTCATCCACTTGTCTACCTAATTCAGTATTACCCACACTGGAATAGGAGCTTCTCATTAAATTGCAATAGGTTGACAGGCCTGTTTTAGAATTTAAAATATGGTTCTTATGTAATTCCCACCTAAAATGGACATAAATCATGCTGTCAGTTTTCGTGATCATGTGGAGCTCCAAAGAGCATAAATAAATAAAACTAAGATGCCACAGGCTGCCCATTTCTAACTAACAATAACAAATATGCTGTATCTCTGGCTGGCTTTTAGGAACAATTTAAATAGGAGTACCTCAAAAGAGTATAATATTCTTTCACATTAATAACCCCAGCCCCTTTTTATGGCCGTACCTGTAGCTGAAACACTCACTAAAGATTGATCAGGGTTGTGTATGAAGCCATGAAAGATCTGGTTTAAAATTGTAGTTTAAGATCTTTTTCTACACTGTATACCGAAGAACTATCTTAGGAGCTTATCAAAACTCTGTATCCAACATTTGTGCAATCTAGAGGGACAATAACTCTCCAAAGTCCTCTACACAGTTCTACCAACATCTACCAGATATCGGACTAGAGAAAGCTTGTGCAGAATATGAAGGGGAATTAGCACCTGAGGAACTACAACATCAAAGCAACAAATAATCCTTATCTCTTTCCACATACCTCCTCCATCTCAAAGGAGTCCTTCTGCTGCAGCATGAGGCTGGCAATCAATGGAATGGTTAGCGGAACAGAGGCCTCTTTATCAGCCACTGAGGTTGCAGGCATTTGAATTGCCCCGGTATCTTTATGTTCAGAATTGGTTGATTCCAGAGTATCACCCATGAGATTAGAAGAGTTCATAGCAGCAATCTTTTCATGAAATCCACCTGTATGTCCAAAAGAGTTATTATTTTGCTGATCTTCGTAAGAAATAGAATAACCTTGAGTTTCCTGTCGAACGCTAGTGCCAGGACAAAGTTCTGAAGAATCCAGAGCTCCTAATAAGTTGGACTGGTTGCAAGGTGCTTCTTCTTTTACTGTTGCCAACAAAGATGCTTTGAAGTGCTTTGGAGTTTTGACTTCGTTTTTCACTTCTGGTTCTTCACTCCCATTTTCAGATTTGCCCTTCTCAGTGGACGTACTACTGCCGCTATCCCCTGCTTGAGGGTTCCCGTAGAGATTGAGTTTAGACAGGGTCTTCATCAAACGATTTGCTGTGTTACTTCGTGTCAGAGGCGGTGGGCTGGATGCCTCTTTACAGGAAGATACTGAATTCATGCTCCCAATTTTCTGCAAGGGAGTGCCAGAAACTTGAGAGTACAAAGAAGAGAATGCATTGGCCACAGTAGTAAGCACTTCAATTTGACGAAAGCGACCTGGCAAAAAGACAAAACCAAATGACAAAAAGAACAAAGGGCAGCACTGTAAAAGTGCATTATTGAAACAACAAATGAACTTGAAACTTGCAAAGTTAAAAACAGAAACACCAGAATATCAGCACCAAAGCCAAGCCCGACTTCTGACTTTCAACTATCCTTGGCTTCTGAAATCTGAAGGAATTAACTAGGGTTCCATGCACTAATTCTTTACCAAAACGTTACTTGTAGTATTCCCTGATGAAAAGTAGATGGTCTTGAATTGTTTTGTCATGGGATCAGTCTTAAAAACACATTTGCCTTTTGAATCACTCAAAGGATAAATATATTGTTTCGTTTTTATTGTTTTAATGTTCAGTAGGGATGTAAGCTACTCTGTAACAACTCCGTGGCATATAAACCCAAGAAATTAATGCACACCAAGTTACATCATTGGGAAACTGTTCAGAGGGAGAAGAGGCGAAAAACATGAGATTCCTTCCACCACTTTTCCTCAAATAAAGGCACCTATTCCTTACTGAACTGTCTTTAATATGACCTCCACCACTTCTTCTCTGAACCTTTTCTCACATTCCAGTTCCATAGGCTATATATTACTCCCACTTCACTTTGCTGTCCATGGGCAATTTTGAGTAGGATGGTACCAAAGTTTAGAATTGATTCCATCATCTCTAGTTAGCATAAGACAGAGAAGCTAAGGTTTCGAGGTTAAACTTTTCCAAGGAACCCAGGCTGGAAAGGGATGGTCAATTGCGCCTAATGTTTTGCTACAGATATCTACATACTATCATTTGAGAGGTTGACTTTTCACATTGCAGAATGAAAGGGTAAATTATAGAGGGATAGTTAGCTGCCTTGACAACATTCTTCCCCAAGTGACTAGGTTCAGATGGCTTAAAATTAGAAGGGCTTTGCATTAGATCTATTTATTTCTAGTTTACCGGTCTGAAAAACAAGGAGATTAATCAAGTAATATCGGTTTTTTCCAGGGGTGAAATGCTACCGATTCGGTCTGGTTTGCCTGAACCAGTAGTAAAAAATGTTTTTAAAAAGGTCCCAACGAACAGCTGAGCAACCCTCAATTGTCAGAACATTTTTTTTTTACTTTTTTAGCATTTTTTTACTACTGGCTCAGGCGAAAAAGAAAGAAAGAGGGAGGGAAGGAGGGAGGGAGGGAGGGAGGGAGGGAAGGAAGGAAGGAAGGAAGGAAAAAAGGAGAGGAAGGAAGGACTATAAACCTGGCACTAGACACAGCTTCAGAGGATAATCCAGGACTGGAAGGGATCTGGAGGTCATCTAGTCCAACCCTGATCCAGCGGGACATTGTTAGTGAGTTTCTATCTTTTGATCTCCCAGCACATGGTTACATAGCCACACCCACCCAGTCACATGACCCCCACCAAGCCATACCCACCAAGCCATGCCCACAGAACCAGTAGGAAAGAAATTTAGATTTTGCCACTGTTTTTTTCCCTGGCCAACTTTTGAAATTATTTAGAAACATACCAATTTTTTATGCATTTCTGTTTACTGAATGTATATATTGCCCAGTAAGAAAAACATACTTGTCAAAGCAAAATTTGGGTTTTCCACTTCCATTCGTTGCAGTTGTGCACTCAGAAACACTTTGATATCTATTCCCCTTGCAAAAGATGACGAATTAAAAAACCTTGATGGAATTTTAGAAGCAATATCTGGTTCATCACGTCCAAATCCAAGATTATAGAGAACCTCTTCAGGATCTTCCTCATAGAGTTCCAGTAGTTCAGACACACTAAATTAAAACAATAACACAAGAATTGCACTATATAGTCTGCTTGTCTGGTTAAGTAGAGAGGTGAAATCTGTAAAACTGTTACACTGAATACCTGGATTAAAAGATTGAGACTGTAATTTTTAACTTTTAAAGAAGATGACATTATGATTCTGTGTTCTTATTTAAAATATATTTATAAACATTGAAATATTTGTTGTGCACTCTCCCATAATTATATTAACCTTAACAGGACTTCTCAGCACACCTAGAATAAGCTTCACTGAGTTGGCTGGGGAATTCTGGGAGATGAAGCCTGTAAGTCAACCTACCAAGATTGGATACTCCTGAGCTACACTGTTAATTTACTTTGGATATTAATGAGCAGCAGAATTTGCCTAGAAGAATGTTTAAATTTGTATGGTTTCAATCAATAATTATATACAAGGGCAGATTGTTCAAACTTCCTTGAAAGCAAAGCCCTACTCATAAACCCCGTAGTTCAACTATATAGCTCTGAGAAGACTTTGCCTGTTCATCCAGTCTTCGCTATCGTATGCATTGTTAGAAAACGGTAAGACGTGTTCTGTACTTGGACAGAAAACTCAACTGGGGCCTGAGTGGCGCAGTAGACTAAGGCACTGTGATTAACATTCAGCTGCCTGCAATTACTGCAAGTTCTAATCTCATCAGGCTCAAGGTTGATTCAGCCTTCCATCCTTTCTAAGGTAGGTAAAATGAGGACCCAGATTGTGGGGGCAATAAGCTGACTTTGTATAAATATACAAAAGTATGAAGGCTATTGCTTAACGCATTGTAAGCCGCCCTGAGTCTCCAGAGAAGGGCGGTATATAAATCAAATTTAAAAAAAAAACAAAAAACTGCATCCTATAAGATTTGGATTCTAACCAACCAATCAACCAAATTGTTTTGCAGAATGACACCTTGTCCTTTCCAGTTCTTTATTTTTAAATACAAGGGTAATGATGGCCTGAACTAGGCTAGATCTATCACCTGCAAGTTGGAGGTGATACCCTACCAATTTCCCTAGTCACCTCTCTTTTTAAAATACTTAACACTGACTGATTTGAGCTCATGCTGCTTTATTTTGTAAAAAAAGCCTGCACAGCCTCAATAAGGAGCTTTTCTCTTTTAAAAGGATATGGGGAGTGGAGATTAGGCTCCTAGCCTCCTGCACACACTGACCTTAATCCAGCATTGTTGTAATAACAATATGAGAAATGGTGTGCAATATAATGTACCATGTTTCCCCGAAAATAAGACCCTGTCTTATATTTTTTTGAACCCTGAAATAAGCGCTTGGCCTTATTGCCATGCGCTCAAAAGCCCGATTGGACTTACAATCAGGGGATGTCTTATTTTGGGGGAAACAGGGTACTTTATACTCTACTTGATTTGCTCCCAAATTGTGCCTGGAGACGTTACAGAAATAGTAGGCAATCAGCTCAAAATTTTTGCCTTCCAAAGCATGGGCAGCCAGAGAAATGAAGAATGAACCACACAGACCTCCTCTCTCCCTTACAGAAGATAAGCTGAGCTCATCTGCATGAACATATCAGTATAGAGTTATTTTGGTAGTAGAGGAGTGGTTTTCCTTGATATTTTCAAAATATTTTTAATTTGAGGACTCCTTGGGCCTCTCTGGGGGATGCAGTGGCTCAGTGACTAAGACTAAGCTTGTCAATCAAAAGGTCGGCAGTTCAGCGATTCGAATACCTAGCGCTGCATAACGGGGTGAGCTCCCATTTCTTGTCCCAGCTTCTGCCAACCTAGCAGTTTGAAAGCATGTAAAAAATGCAAGTAGAAAAATAGGGACCACCTTTGGTGGGAAGGTAATAGCATTCTGTGCACCTTTGGCATTTAGTCATGCTGGCCACATGACCACGGAGACATCTTTGGACAGTGCTGGCTCTTCGGCTTTGAAACGAAGATGAGCACTGCCCCCCTAGAGTCGGGGACGACTAGCACATATGTGCAAGGGGAACCTTTACCTTTACCTTGGACCTCTCTGAGTGGTTGTTTTCTTGCAGACGTTTCATTAACCAAACTAGGTAACATCATCAGTACTAGTGCTAGGACTAGCACTGATGATGTTACCTAGTTTAGCTAATGAAACATCTGCAAGGAAACAATTAAGGACTATTAAATTTAAATGCAAAACATATACACATGAGACATAGGAACATACATACTGCCATAATGCGCAGTATGCCAAAAGGTCATGAAATTCCAAAGATGACCATATTTAATTTATTTCAAAAAGAGTTATCACCAAACTGCAGACCCTTGGAACTGTGATAAAAATGTATAAACCGTGAAAAGAAGAGGTGGAATAATAAAAAAAATCCCACTGGTTCTTTACTCCCCCCTAATAATCCTTTACTTACCTAGAAACAGTTGCACTGCTTTTTCCTGAGCCAGTGGAATTCATACTTCTCCCCCTCTGATGAAACTGAAGCCTCTTGTCCTTTGCCAATATACTGTTGCTGACAACACAAAGGGAATTCATAATTACAAGGGTGGAGAGCTTGCCTCTTCCTTTAGGAACATCCCAAATATCCAACATTCTACTGCTCCGGTTTTTCTTAAATTCACTTCGGATGCAATGCACAACAGCAGCTTTTCATTGTGAGCCTCATGACGCCTTCCAAACCCCACAACTGTTTCTTTTGCTAAAAGCACCCCACCTAGTTCTATTTACCACATCCAGAGAACTGCATGGAACTTCTGCTTTTTTTTTTAGCTCAGCACAGAATTTTAGTTTGAAAGAAATTAAATATACAAGTACAAAAGGAATGGCAATTTAACAGCGTCCTTAGTTCCTCAGCTGAAGAGTAGAACCTTTTCCTTCCAGATGTTTTGGACTGCTGTTTGCTAAAGCACAACAGTGGGAAATGTCTGTGGAGCAGATCAGTCACAAGTTATTGGCTCGATGAAAAGCAGCATTACAGAAGGCAAGAAAAACAATACAGGGTATGGTGGTTTTCAGACATGTAAGCAGAGCCAGGATTTTCCATTTCTGGAAGTTCAGGGGAGGAAAATAGTCGTCCCCCCCCCATACCTCCATTGATCTGAGTTTAAACTAACACTACAGCTTCTTTTCAAAACATGGGACGCTGCATTTAGAAGCGCAGAGCTTGGTAGTACAGTGGTCTAAAGCACCCTGTTATTAACACCAGCTGCCTGCAATTATTGCAGGTTCGAAACTCACCAGGCTCAAGGTTGACTCAGCCTTCCATCCTTTCTAAGGTAGGTAAATTGAGGACCCAGTTTGTGGGGGCAATAAGCTGACTTTGTATAAATATACAAAAGTATGAAGGCTATTGCTTAGCGCATTGTAAGCCGCCCTGAGTCTCCGGAGAAGGGTGGCATATAAATCAAATTAAAAAAACAAAACAAAACAATGAGGGAATTTGAGGGTTCCCCGCAAAAGTTTCAAAGACTATAAGTTACTCATCTTTGGTTGATAAGTAAATTATGTACTGAGTTATAATCAAAATGACAGGTAAATGTGCTTTATCTAAATCAAATGGGCTTTTCATATTTCTGTATAATATGGAAACACAACATGCTGCACTCTAGCTTTTCTCAATGGTTGGAACTCCAAGGACCTTCAGTAACTACAGTAATGCAATGGTGATGCAGTTACTAGACTCCATCAACATTCACCAGATCCTGGATAGAAGTTTTACAAATGTGTCACAATACGCAGCAGAAGTTCCATTTATCAGTTTGGGATCTGCATTGTTGTTATGGGGGTAAGAAGTGGACCATCTCACTCAGAATGAAAGAAAAATCCAAGGCTAACAATGTAGCTGATCAAAAAGAAAGAAAAAACAACTCCTCACATCTGTGTCTCATCAGCTTATAGTCTTGATGACAAACTATTAAAGTGAATTATGCTCATATAGAAAGATCAACTTCATGTCAGACATTACTCCAAAGCAAAAAAGTATGAAGTTTTACCAGATTTCCATTTGTTCAATGCTTTGATGCAGTTGATTAGCTGAAAAAGGAGAGGGAAGAGGAAGGAGAGAATGAATATAAATCTGTACGTTACATATTATAGAAACAAAAATGCTTGGTAATCATTAATAGAAATAACAAGCAATTCAATCACTCTTATTTTATAAATAGTGTTTTGAAGGCATGTACTGGCAAGCTGTTTTTAGAATGAACTGTTAGAGAAATCTCAATTGGTTGGATTCATGCAATATGTTAAATCACAGACTGTGGTTTACAAATCACAAAGGATGGGTTTACACAAAATCCCACGCCACACTCACATACATGGCATTGACACCTAGTGCACTGGATGAACTAGCTATAAAATGAGACTAGGATAAATATGTGAGCAATAGGTCACCCTCTTTCATTCTGAGCCTGAGAAAATGATCCACCGTTAGAATTTCTAGCAAGTCCCTTGCATACATATTTATTTGCCATGAGGCAAAGAGAGCACAAGAGAATTCGCTTCATTCCTTTACCGCCAGTGTCCATAGGACTCATCTGTATTTTCCTCTGTAGAATGAAAGTATATCTGTCTATGTGCGTGGTTGCTCTTGACTAAGTTGCATCTCCCAATGTTTATGCTTATATATGCAATGGGAAGCCCAGGGCAGAATGGATACACTCGGTTCTGGATTACGTCATAGGGGGTAAGGGGTGGGGGAGAAGAAGAGCATTACAATGGAACAGTCATAGCATCTTTCTAGGCTGTTGCCCAAAGGGGTTCAATGGGATCTTTTTTTTTCCTTCGCTCTACATTCCCCACTTGATCCATCCCATTTGTCAACTCTCTTTCTTTTGCTGTTTTCTTTCCACAGACCAAGTTTGGCCCCATTCTTTTGAGTTGTCAGAGTTTCTCTGCTGATGGAAAGTCCCAAGCCTCTCTACCTAATGTCCTCCTAACATTCTGTTGGGTTAAAAATAAGAGAATTGTGGTGCAGGATTTCTGTTTTATGATTAACACAATAATAGCTTGGTGTTTTTGGCCTATATTTAAAATATAGGACCTTAATTTTATCAGGACTCTGCAATCAAAACTAGGAGCATCCTTTCGATACTAAAAAGATTTGTTTATAAACAAAAGCTGAATAATTAAAACATTTTAAGTCAAAGAGAGATGCAAGGAAAGGGGCATATCTAGAAACATTTAGATTTATCAGACGTAACTTGATTAAAAAATCCTGCAAACACACAAAAATGTGTTTGCCAACAACAGTGAAACAGAAAAGTCTCCAGTAGTACCAATTATTCCACTTTCCAAGAATCTGAAAAGCTGGTTTTAATACATATCTGATTCCAAGACACATACTGAGTATTCCAGAAGTTGAAGAGGCCCAAAGGTAAAACTTTGGCATGGCCCAGAACAAGTCATAAACATTTCACCATATCCTTGCATCTAATTCTTGAAATCTTTCTGTGTGTTCCACATGATTAATTATGAACAGAAATCAAGTAAATTCAAACAACGAGCCTTAATCCAAGTTTGTTGTTAGAAACCTAATGCCAATATACTCTGATTTGGTGTTTATAAATCCCATAAAATATATCTTTTTTTAACGATTCTAGAAAATGTTAACAACATCCTCAACATTTTTCTTGCCAGAATCTGATCCCATTACTGTGATGGTGTAAGTTCAAATTAATACCAGACAGACCCAATATAGAACCATTCTTAAATACTTCAGATTAGCTGGTAGGCTAAGACCAATCTCTTCAACACGTAATATTCCAAAGAAGCCTTTCCCAAATTAATCCCACTTTGATATGCTGAGATTCCAACTTCCAGAATTCCCTATCCTATTTTTCTAGTTCCGAATATTATGGCTGGGGAATTTTACACTCACATGGAAGACTGTTCTGGAGCACACAAACACCTGATCCAATTGCTAATGCAGGTCTGCTAGGCAGATATTTTCTGTCCACTCTTGTCATGGAGGACAAAAGACAAGACACATTCTATTTTGCTCACTGCATTGCAGAGTATTTATATTATTGGGTAAAAGCTATTAAAATTAAAAGCCTCATGCAACCATGGAAGTTGTCTTAGAGAGAAAAGTAAGAACAATATTGCTGTCTCACAACCATGAAAATACTTTTTCATGTTCCTCTCTGTGCTGGCAAGGAAGTCAGAATGAGACTAGGTTGGTGAATGGAGTCAGGAGCTGTTAGGCTTTGAAATAGCAATTTCTGGTTGACTTTTGTTGAAATATTTAGCAACTCAGTCTCCCCAAGTAACATTTTATTTTTCTATAGTAAGAAGCATCTATCCGATCTGCAATAATGGGATGTTGCCCAGGAAATAAAAATGGGGATAACGGGGACAAGCTATATCATGATTGTTTACTACATAAAACCAGGTCATAGAAACACAAACGAGGCATGGGGAATAAATGATTCAGCACCCCGAATCTTGAAGGTTTGTGGTTTAAAACAAACAAATCACCCAGCTGATGAAGAACAAGTCCACATATTTTAATAAGATAACTGATCTGAAAACAAAATAATTATATTTACAGCAATATATCCGACTCCAAGAACAATCTGCATAATATTTTGGTGAATATGAAACAGAGAGGTGAAATTTGAAGGAAGTTGTAACATCTCACTGAAACAGAATTTGTCATAAGTATACTTGTCTCATTTTGAAAACTGAAAAGGATTTGCAGATACTATTATATTTTACTGAAAGATTTCTGACACATTTTTTTCAAGGATCTCTTCCTACATTTTTATAGTAACAACTAGTAAGCTCACATGCTTCAATCAGAATAAAAATACACTGTTCAGTTTTAGAAAAGCAGAGTAGTTTTATTTATTTTTTAAAAAGCATACACTTAACGCCATACCCACCTTCTGCTCCCAGAGATAAATCATCTTCAAAACTTCCTCCATTCCTCACCAGCATGCCTAGAAGAGATATGTTTGGCAAAATCAAAATCTATTGTTGTGGTAATTTTCCAGCAATACTGTCAATTGTAAATTAAAACACTAAACATATTTTGGAATATCTATTTATTTGCATCTCATCTTTATTTTATAGCATTCCCTTCTCCACTTTCTTTCCTCGTCACAACAGCCCTGTGAAATACTGACCGGCCCAAATTATATTAAGATTCCATGGTTGAAAATGGGCTTAAAGCTGGTCCTTGTTCTAATCCCATACATTAACCACCACATACACTAGCAAGTTGTAATGACGTTTACAGGCTTTTTACAGTCTAATAAACCCCAAATTGTTAGCACTGGCAGTTTTGAACAAAAATGACAAATCTTATAAGACATAAAGAAAATCTCCAGAGATATTGTCAAGCTAAAAAGAAAAAAAAAAGAGCAATTCCCTATCTACAAATGTCACATAACTTAGTACTTCTGATTCACATCAAACATAACACAAAGCTTTAACGTTTTGAAACTGCTTACCAAAAGTTTCAAGCCTAAATATTATCTGGGAACAAACATTCCCTCTCATCCCTGGAAAATGAAATGAAAGAACTGCAGCTATTGCAAAGGCTTCTTTTCAGCTCTGTCACTACCTGCACATTCTTGTCGTACTTTGAACTTTTGCATTCTGCAGGTGGTAACTTTTCAGGTGTGGTGAGTTCAGTCTGAGCCAGTCAAGAAAGAGTGTACTGAAAGGCTGACCTATTTCATAATACGCTTCTTTCTCACTCTCTCCTTCCAACAGGGATACCTATACAAGAGTCTCACTTAGCTTTAGCAGGAGGGAGACACTGAATACTGTAAATACTTACCCCTGAACATCCCATTCCTGTTCAGAAACAGTGCTGGGAGAGCAGGGACCCAAGATTCTCTTCACAACATCCAAACAGCTTTCAAATCAAACTGCGTTTTGGAGAGTTATTATTCTTGTACTTTCTGCCCAATGATCAAGAAAACAGAGAAGTCAGAAAGTGCCAGATGTTTACCTTTTAATGTTGGGTTGCTCTGCTCATCCAAGGAAGCTCCCAATGGTGTTCTAAAACCACAAAAGAGATTAAAATATGCATGACTCCTTTAAAACTTGCTTCTTCACATCCTTCCTTAAAAAGCTGACTTTTTCACATCCGCCAACTCCTCTTCCTGAAATTGTCCGTGCACGCGTACATACAACTTATAAAGTCCACTCTGAGAAAACTGACTGTCTATACAGATACTAGTTGCAAAAGCCAATTAAGTCGAAACTACAAGAAGTGAATTCTGTTGGATCTCATTTCCAAATTAAGTATGAGCAAGATTGCACAAGCTCTCTTAAGTGTGGGCTAGCACAGCAACATAAAGGTGAAGAATTAGTCATGTTTTAAATGCCTTAATGATTCAGAGAGAAAATACATTAATTGAAAATTCTTTCATATTTTAGAACACTTTTCTGCCACATTCCTATATCCAGCTCAGAAAGAGTGGACAAAATAAGCACACTTTAGATGTAAAATGGACCCACTCACCTACATAGCCCTAGGTTGCCACAATAAGAAAAAGATTTGTCATTTTATTATATTCTGCCATTCAACTTAAGACTATAATTATAAACCACCATAGTAAACAACAAGCATCTAATGGAGCTTATTTCTAGAAATATACCAAGTGGATCATAATGTTGTATTATGAATCCCTTGTAGGCTTGCCAACAGCCAAATCAATGAGAATGGCATTTCTGAAAGTCACTAAAGCAGTAATACAGATGTGAACCCTAAAGATATGATAGTCTGCTTGTCTGTTTACCCTCTGCCCCAATTATGGCAAATGGACTTTATCTTGCCAAACAATGAAAGCAGGGGAGGAAACTTTGGAGCCCACTGGCCCAGAGATTCATGGATTCTCCCTTCTCCCATGCCTTCAATATTTACAACAAATGTGAACCAAGTCACAAAGAGCTCCAGTAGAAGCTGTAACGAGGAAGCAGTTGGAAGGAATAAGGGAATAAAGGAAGAAGAAACTGGTACTATTTCACATCTTCCCCCTTCATTGCTACTCCCAAATCTATCATAGCAGCACTGTTGCTGCCAGCCTAATCTTCCTTTCATTAGCCAGAGAAGGCATATTTTGCCACTGACTCCAGATGATCAAAGTCCCTTAGAGGTCCTTGGACCCACTACTATAAAAAGAAAGCAGCACCCATCCTTCTTCCTTCCTTCTCTCTCTCTCAGTGTTGCAGAATGGGATGGGAGCCCAGGGTCTGAGCTCTTTTCACCACTGGAAGACCCATCTGAAAATTCATAAGGCCCCAACAACTCTATCCATATGTCTGTTTTTGTGTTACAGTACAATGTGTATTGGGAGGAACAAATACAACAGCTGTGTGCCATCTGTTCCCTTGTGGTAGCCTTTAAAGAAGAGGCCTTATTTCCAGGTCAACAGTTGATAACTCTAGGACTTCAGCAGCACTGCCAACTAAGGAAAACAGAAAACCAGCTTAGCCAGGCCTGCTCTAATCCCATCAACAGATGCCTGCTACACAGAATTTAGCAGGTGGGTCTGTTTACCTCTGTGCTGTGAAAAGTTTCACCTGCTGGTATGGAGAAATCAACAAGTGAAAGTATTCACAGAAGCCAGGCAAACAAGGCCAACCCTGCACACTAAACTGGATAAAGACAAAGGATACCACAGCCAGTGAATCCGTCGGCAACTCAGCTCTCCAATTAAAAAAAAAAAAGAATCATCTTGGATTTGTTTTTTACATGCACTAAATCCTTTACTATGGCACATCATGCAAGTAAAAAAATAAACCATTTTGAAGTAAAATAATCTTTAATTATTACCATGGTAATTAAATCACACGATTTACTACCCACTTTAGTAGATTATTTAGGCTGCAATGCTACACATATTTACCTAGAAGGAAACCACTGAGTTGGCACAGAAGACCATCACCATAAAACTGCTTGCTTATTTTCTCCAAAGATTGTAACGGCCATTTTGTGCAATTATTTCTAAGGTCATACAAATAAATTGGTCAGGCAGCTGATGAGATGACTTTCCCTGCCAAAGTCATTCAGGAAGAGAAGCATGGGGGAGAAACCAGAAATTGCTTTCCTAATGTTGTTCCGTTAACACTGTTACAAATAAAAGTGGAGTGGCATGGAAACAGCTCCCCAGATTTGAACTGCACTTATTTAGAGTTTCGCCAAGTGTGGGATATAATAGATATAGTGATCATAAAGGAGCAATACATTTGTTGATACGTAGATGGTTATTTTTATTCTTTATATGTATTTCATTAGAGTAAGAGAAATGTAAGTCAGTGTGATCTTTCTTTTAAGAAGTGACTGAATGCTTAATGCTATGCCTAACTTAATGCCAAAGGCTTCTAGTTTCAATCATTACTTAAATATAGCCTTATGGCTATGCAACCCAACGCTTTTTAAAATGTCTCCATCCTTATCCCTTATCCACCCCTTATTCACTGTTCTGCATAATATTCAGCTTGCTGAGTTTTAAGAAGTTTCTTGGTACTCTGCATTAAACACTTCAAAATCATGTGCTAAAGATTTGTTATCTTCTTAAGGACCAACATGGACAATGTTGGTTTTCAAACTGTTTTTTTTTTGTTTTCAACTTATTTCTGATTCATAGCCTTTACTTGTAGCTGAAGTAAAATAGCTCAATCATCACTGACAAATCAAATCAAATCCCTTACTAGAGGCCAGTGATCCAGACTAAATAAAAATAAATAAAACCCAGAGAGTAGACGTACAAAATAGAGCATACAACACAAAATAAAAGCATACAAGATAATATATATATATATATACACACACACACACACACACACAATGATGCTTGCACTGTTTTGCTGTCAGCAAAATGCAAATTTTACAAGCTGCAAAAACAAACTTTGCAAGAATTATTAATAAATTTCATATAACATTATTCAGTCCATCCCGAAAATAAAGTTAGAAGAGGAGTTAAGAGGAGTTCTTTGTATATGTCTCAACTGAAATTGCAATATAATAGAATATTAATTCATGTTTCAATATTACTATCTTCAAAAGGGCAGAACCTTTCCATAAATGGAATTTTACCACAAATCTTTTATTGCCCTCTGCTTAAATGCTTTATTGATCCACAGTAGCATACCAATCAAAGAGAATATTATTTCAGAATAGTAATGCATTCCACAGAAATAAAACAAGCATGTGTCAGCTCCAAAATGACCATTACAGTTGAAATTTTGATCTGACTTCCAGTTTGTCTAATATTCTTCTAGAAGAGCAAGAGAACTTTGGCCTACAATTCTTATCACCCCTAGCTAGTGGCCTCACAGACGGGAATTGAGATCCAGCAACATTTAGAAGCCAGTAGGTCCCATGTCTGCTGTTTGGGGGCTCTAGGTATTGATGAATGGCATCAAAGTTGCAAGAAACAAGAACTTTTCTTAAGACAAGAGAAAATTAAAACACATATTAACTTTAGCATAAATTTAAAAACCTAGAGTTCATATTTAAAAATAAGACCCTGAGCAGAATCTCTTACTGTATCCTGGTAACCTCTATAGGCTTTCTGCCAGCTGCCATGTCCTTAAATATGCTATCATGCCATACTGATTACTGGGTTGAGTGAAGTAGAATAGTAACAAAGCAGCACAAGTCAATATTATACTACTAGTCATACAGGGAAGGCATGTAATATGAAAAAGAGATTAAGCTGATTACCAAAGATCTGTTTCTCCTCTCAATTAGAATAGGAAGTTGTCGTATTTTGCCCTTGTTCATTCATTGCATTGCACAGGGATAGGCAATATACTGCCTCTGCAACATTATCCAACCAGTTCCAATATCTCCAATCAGCACAGTCAATAATTTGGCATGTGAGAATTGTGGTTACAAGACCACCAGTTGTCTATCCTCTACTGAGGTGTGATAACATGTAAATTCTAAATTAGATTTAATCTAAATTAGATTTAATCTAAATTAGATTAAAACCTGAGAAACAGAACGAAGAATTTGCCAATTAAGTTATTCATGATGTTAGGTTCCTGTGAAATCAGTGGGATTTCAATACAATGAATTCAGCTACTAGGTATTTTAGTACCAGTAACTGAGAAAATAGCTAGTCTACTGCATTTTTGTGGTCTTTCCTGAAATTTTTTGCTCATCCCATTTCCAAAGCCAAATTTGGAAGGTTGACTCAAGGTTGACTCAGCCTTCCATCCTTTCTAAGGTAGGTAAAATGAGGACCCAGTTTGTGGGGGCAATAAGCTGACTTTGTATAAAATATACAAAAGTATGAAGGCTATTGCTTAAAGCATTGTAAGCCGCACTGAGTCCCCAGAGAAGGGCGGCATGCATATATATATATATATATATATAT
>WNWU01000006.1:35744480-35756141 GCA_012654045.1 Ptyas mucosa | reverse complement strand
CCCCCCCCCCCCAAGCGGTGTTGTTCTATACAAAGTTGGCTTATTGCCCCCACAATCCTGGTCCTCAATTTGCCTACCTCGAAAGGATGGAAGGCTGAGTCAACCTTGAGCCTGGTGAGATTCGAACTTGCACTAATTGCAGGCAGCTGGCAGCTAAGTGCTAGCACTTAACAGCACTTTAGTCTGCTGCACCACCAAAGCTCTTAATATTTCACTTTGTCTTGGTGTATATATGCTGAGCAAAACAAACAGGTTGAGTATCAGTCTGCCATACATCTACTCAAAAAAGAAGTCCACAAAAATTGTGAATATTGTGCGGTGGGTATCATGATTTGTTTAAAAAGCATGCAACCTCACTGCCCTTTCTTGCAGACTGACAAAACATCTTAATCTAGTACGCCAACAGTCATGGCTATTAAAATGGTGTGAGTGTGTGTGTGTGTGTATAATTTTCAACTCAAGGTAGCAAACATATCTAACACTCCTGTTTCTATTTCTATTTTCCCCACTACAACAACCCTGTGAGGTAGATTGGGCTGAGAAAGTGACTGGCCCAAAGTCGCCCAGCTGGCTTACACACCTAAGGTGGGACTCCTGGTTTTTAAGCCACACCTTAATTACTACACCAACGCAACTAAAATAAAAAAGCCACGGTATGCAAAATGACCCAGATAATTTAGCCTCTCCTATCTGCTGGTAGACTGGAAAAGGCCCCATTTTGTAATCTGAGTTTCTGCCATTCAGGATAGTGTAACATGCCTCACCCTGACACTTTCCAAATGTCTTAGAGTACAATTCCTATTATCCCTGTTGAGCAGTCCTATTGTGGCTGAAGGTCATGCTAAGCCATTGAATAAATGGAGGAAATTACAAGAAGACCTCAACTTATAATCAAAATTAAGCCCAAAATTTCCATTAATAAGCAAGACACTTGTTAAGTGAATTTTGCCCCATTTTATGGCCTTTCTTTCCACAGTTGTTAAGTAAATCGCAGCAGTTGTTAAACTAGAAATATGGTTGTTAAGTGAATCTGGCTTCCCCATTGACTTTGCTTGTCAGAAAGCCTGAAAAAGTGAGCACATGACCCTGGGACACTGAAACCACCATAAATACATGCCAGTTGCCAAGCATCCAAATTTTGATCACGTGACCACGGGGCTGCTTGTAAGCATAAAAAACAGTCATCAGTCACTTTTTTTCAATGTCACTGTAACTTCAAATGGTCACTAAATGAATAGTTGAAAGTCGAGGACTGCCTGTATATAGGGACCATATAGGAACCAAAAACCAGAATGAAAGATGGAGTTCACTGGGTGAGTCAGGGCAAATCACTGAGTTGCTATTGTGTGAAAAAAAACTGGAGGAAACAGTACTAAGTATGTATTACCTGCTTACCATCTTTAGCTCTCAGAGGAAAGGAAGGTTAAAATTTAGCAATCTGTTAAAAACATGACATCTGACATACAGAGAAACACTGTCTGTACTATTAGGAAATGATAAAAATCAGAGTTTTTAGGGAGTTTGGATAACTAATAGGGCAAGCAAACCATAGAACTGGAGGCTAGGGAAATAATAATATGATTGACCACATTGGACATTTTATAACAGATAATACGATGAGACAGTCCTCATATGCTCCATTTGAAGCTCCTTAGAGAAAGGGTGGAACACAACCACAGTGCATTTTAAAAAAATATGACTAACCAGCCAAATGTTTGGCTGCTGTCTTTGGTGGCTTCGGCCTCAGACCACACTGACATTTTATATCATCTACACACACACTCAAGTCATTCTAACATAAAACTTTATGCCTTTCTTTCTCCCACACAAATTGACAGTAAATGCATAAGTTTGCATACATTCATCAGGATGGAATCCTATACATGATTCACAGAATTAAATGTGAATATTTTAAATTTATTTCTAAAACCACCCAGACTGCTGCACACAAGTAAATCAATGGCAAAAAAGACATGCAATTATAAAATGAAACATAAGCACACACAAAAATCTACTTCAAAGAAAAAAAAGATGATCCCAGGCAAGCTTCCCTCCACTGGAAGACACGATTTCATAGAACATCTAGACTTGCATTTCTAATTGTCCTGTGTTCTTTGATCAAATCCTCCATCTTTTTTATTTCCACCCAAAAGGAAGGAAGGCAAAACAAAGTATCTGATTGTGCCTTTTGATGAATAGTGATGGCTGTGGTCCATCTGAAGCATCACAAAACATGGACTATAGCACACACTTTAGTTGAAATCTCATCGACAGATGCAGACTCACTGGCTGTTTAGAGTCACGGCACTAAAATATATATAGCAAGGGGTTAGTACACTGGTAGAATGAGATTTACAATACAGGAAAAATGTACAGGATTATATTATAAATCCATTAGATTTTTAAGTGCCACAAAACTCTTTGGATTTCCTTGCTGAAAAGAAACTGTGTATGGAATCAATCTATCTATCTAGCTAGCTATCTATCTTCCCATAACAACCACCCTATGAGGTGGGTTGGGTTACTAGAGAGGGACTGGCCCAAGATCACTCATCTGACTTTCAGGTCTAAGATGGGAATGGAACTCATAGTCTCCTGGTTTCAAGGTCACTGGACCAAACTGGTTCCAAACTACACCAGAAATCTAGAGGAATCTGAGGACTTTTTGTTGCAATTCTATTTTAATAAACATGCTATGTGCAGAAATATTTAATATAGAGCCCAAGAATATAGAAATATTTAATATATAATTCTCTAGAATAGATGAGTATAGTGTATCTGATTGGACAAGACAATAAAATAAACTTTCCTGGTTGTCACCCAGGCATATGAAACCAAAGCTTTCATCTTCTGGAACCATACAATCTTCCTCAGGACCAATATTCAAATGTCTTATACTATTCCAATTTGTCATCTTAAAGACCAATTTTCCAAAGCATGATGCTCCCTTATGCTATTGGAATCTCATGTGTTTAGAACTTCCATTTAAGCAAGGGCATTTTCCCCATCTGTATGACACTACAATTTCCATCATCCTCAAGCAAGTAATACCCACCCTGTTACACAAGATCTCTGGAGAAAACCAACCTGGGAAAGACTGGCAGAGGAAAGCTATTCCACACTGAAATTAGATTGACAGATTCAGAAGTGATCTACCAAGATCTAGCACATACAAAGCGCTACTTTTGAGAACTGGCCTTTGAAACTGTGCCTCTTTCTATTCACCTTGTTAATTTAAAGATGCTCCAGGAAATCCTTTAAAAAACCAAAGAGAATTCTGTACAAAAAAAGTCTGTGGATAAGCAAAATGCTTGGAGAACAAGAACAAATTCTCTCTAGAAAGAATAGTCATGTTTACATAACATGACAATATAGAAGATATGTTTACTCATCTAACAAGTCTTTTGCTCTGTAAAAATAAAAAAGTGAATGATCATTCAAATGAGCCAGCAAATCATCAGAAAGTAAAATGAAATGTTCCTCCTTCTCTTTCTCATTTCATTCTGGATGATACTAGTTTATAAATGGTGAGTTATTCCAGATTTAAATTCCAAGCTGTCAGTCCAATACAAATGTTAAGTCTTTTTAATTCCAGATTCCTCAATATGAATCATGCAGTCATGTTTGAGACTATAGAGAGTTAAATAGCATCCTAAAAGAAAAAGATAAGATCTTTATCGAAGTAACTGTTAACAACTCCTGATTATTGATTAACTGATATTTTTACAAGTATGTATGTAACCTATCAAGATCTGGTTTTCCGAGGTGGTTTACACCACATTAGAATCAGAAAAAGTAGTTTTAGTTCCCATTTACTAAGAAAGCTTTTAAAAACATATGAATGACAGTTAATGCCCAATCTCAAATGGGATTCCTAGTGGCCTTATATTTAAGAAACTGAATATTGTCCAACTCTTGGAAGCTTCATCAAGGCTGTATCATCTCCTCACAGATCATTCCCATTAGCTAACAATTAATATTGCTAATTTGACAGCATACCCACAGCATTACTGAAATTAAACCAGAAGCCTTCCTTTCAAACAAATTGGATTTTTTCATACTGGAATTTGAATGAGGAAGTGCTAAACTTCATACTTAGATGTCTTTGTAGACTGTATATGAATTTCTGTTTCCATGAGTGACTGAAATAATACTATATATGATTATTTCAGTCATTCATATGAATAATCATATTCATATTGATATAATATAATAATCATATTCATATTGTATAAACACAATAGAAACACATCAAAAGGGACAAAATATACTATAAAGATTACTGATATGTGGTAACTAATATAATCAATCTTTCAGTTGTATCTTTATCCAGAGCTTTTACATATGTAAAAGCTCTGGATAAAGGCAAAACTGAAAGATTGATTATATCAGTTACCACATATAGGAATTCTGCAAAAACAAGATTATCCAGTCCTGAAATTGAACAAAATAAAATAAAAGCAGTTGATTTTCAAGTTTTTCAAGATTTCTAGATTATTTCACTGCAAAAACCTTAAGAGTTTCATTATGTTTTTCTTGAACCTGACAACACAGCACCCTTGTCTCAGTTAATATTAGGGAAATAGTTTCCTCCAGAAAGAAAAACAAAACAAAAAACACAGCTCTCTTTTTTCAGTGGCCATAGCAGACAATATCCTTTTTAACCAAAAAAGATAAGACTGCTTTTATTACACAACAAGCCATTTTGGGACAAAGGAAGCAATAACTTTCATGCTACATTCAACAGAGAATCCAAATATGGTCACAATAGAGAGGTGGGTGCATTTATTGAGTAGAATGCTGTAACAGCCTGTATTAAATAAAACATCAAGGATTGTTGGAAATACAGAAGTTTTGTTTTTAATCTGGAAAAAAAAAACACCTTTGAAAGACACTATCCTGCTGCTACACACATGCCCTCAAATTCCTTACTCATATTTTAGCTAAAAAAACCCAACCCTGGGATTAATTTTGCAGAATTATGGGTTAACTTAAACTGCAGATTGTTCCTATCTATCTCTGCTGGCTATTCCCTGCACTGCTGTCATGCTCACCAGGTAAACTTCTGCCCTTCCAACAGAAGGTGCCGTAAGGGTGAAAGATTGAAAATAATCGTAACAGCAACTACTACCCACAAAATTACTTAAGGTTCATTCAAAAAATGTTTAGAATGTTAGAGTAATTTCCCCTGAGCAAGAAATCACAATACCAACAATACTTTAAAAGTTCCTTTCGTTTCAATATTGAAAAGGAAACCTGTTTTTTGAATAGGAATGCACCATTAGTTGTACTCTTCCTTTGGATGTTGGCTGATAATAACATGTATTATTTATGTACTTTAATTAATTTATTGCTTATAACAAAAGGGGGAGGAGTGTCCTCTCTGATCATAATGGCAAAAAAGCAATGGCATATCCTTTGAGTTATGCAACAAAACTATCACAAAGGTAAAAAATAAGTTAAAGAGCTTCTTTTAAAAAAAAAACCTCACAAACTGCCCCCAAAACCAGAGGAAAATTGTTGCAGCATTAAGCTCTACCCTTAGCCCTAACCATTTTGCATGGCTGCTCTGTGGCAATCTCCATCCCCACTCCCAGCCAAGAACTATTAAGTGCATAATTTATCAGGGGGGAAAGTGCTATTTTTCTATGCTACTTTTTCAAGCAGAATTGCATTTTGCACTGTAAACTAAAATGTTTTCTACATCTATGTATAAATGTTATTGCAGAATGAGGAAGAAGACTATCAGAAGTAACCCCAACCTACAAAAATACAATGATTTCAACTAAAATTCATTTTATTTTGTATTTTTTGATTCATTTCTATGCTTTTATTTGCTAACATTTGGTTTTTAAAGTTATCCCTATAATTAGAAAAATGAAAATTTTACTTAAAAGACATGGCCTTCTAAAATACTATGTGTAATTTAAACAACACATAGCAGAAAAAGACTTGTTTTCAATAATGACCCTGACCAGGCAGCATATCTGCCTTTCCCCTTTTATCTTTTTTTGATAATTCTGCTAAGGTAGGAACCAAGATTAACCAGTTTGCAGAAAGATTAATGTGAAGCTTTCTATTTTAAATCCAGCACCAACTATGTTAAATTGTTCTTTAGAAAAAAGTTTGCTCCAATATCATAATATTGCAATCATTATTCTAATAAACTTTATTTGTTAGGAATATGAATTAAACCCTCTGAACACCTGACACAAAAAAACAGATTATGTCATCTGAGATATGTTTACTTAGAAGTGAACAAACACAAGTTCTCTTAACTTAAAACCTGCTCACAAACATAGATGAAAACCCAACTAGTTGCAATAGAACTTCCTTCCTGATAGAAGTATTTAGGTCTGCAGTTCTATGAATTTAAAATCCAGCTGAAAAAGCAAAAAAGCAACCAAAATATTTCCTTTGTTTCTATTATATTTCAAGAAAATACTTCTATTTACAATGAGCTAGAAACCTTACAAACACAAAACCTTTAAACCCTGGAAACAGCTGCTATTTACTGAACAATATAGTTCCAATAAAACTGTCAAAGCAATTTTCAATTTTTTTCTCTTTCTCTCTCTGTTACACACACACACACACAAAATCACAGAAAACAAAGCTGCTTCTACAGCATTTAATCACAATGAAGTATTATATTCCACCCATGTCCTTGTTGGGAATCAAAACCAGTCTCTGCTTAATGCTGGAGTAAAAAATAATCACATTTAATAATTGCACAATACTTCACAAGAAATGCTTACCTACAATCTTTAAGCCATATTGCAATCTTTTCATTGGGAATAGCGCCTGCAGGACAGAGGGAGGGCAGCAGAGCAAAACAAATCCAAAGGGAAAAGAGTTAGTTGACGAACCAGCTTATTATTTTTTTTAAAGAACAAAAAAAAACCTAGACAGAACCTTAAACTAAGCGACCAGCAATGCAAATCAATCCATGTACATCATTTGGGAACAATGAGACAAGCTGAGATCATTCATCGTTTTTCGGGACCAGAAAACAGCAAACATGTATACAATTAAGCATCAAATGAGAGATCCCTTTAATTCAATTCAACGCAATGCAGTACGACTCTACTTGATCAATACAGTGAGTGCAATAAGTACATAAGAAGAGCACTCTTAAGCAGTGGTGGGATTCAAGTAATTTAACAACCGGTTCTCTGCCCTAATGATTTCTTCCAACAGCCAGTTTGCCAAACTTGTCAGAAAGTTAACAACCGGTTCTCCCGAACTGGTGCGAACTGGCTGAATCCCACCACTGCTCTTAGGCAAATATATTTTATAAAAGCCAGCCTAACCAGGACATTTGAGGGAAGCAACTTTCTTCCCCAAGGTAGCGCAGCTTACCCTCTCCAAAAGGGAAAGGGGGGGGAAAAAAGTCGCAGAGGGTAGTTTCGATTGAAGCGGGAACTAGAAATCCTTCCCACCCTGTCCCGGATTTGTCCCGACAGGAGCAGGCAAAGTCTTGTGTCTGGCATGTGAAAGGCTAAGCCGATTTCCTGAGAGCTATAAACTTCAGCGGACGTCATCGAACGCCTGACAGAAGCGCCATCCTCGCCTCGCGCATCAGAATGCGGGAAGCGCTGAGTATAAATCTGCGCTTAAAAAGCCTTTCAGGTGTCGCCGAGGCTCTTTCTTTTTTCTTTTCTTTCTTTCTTTCTTTTTGCACCTCGCTACCCGCGGGGAGGGCGGAACGAGCGACTCGCCGCCCGAAGAGACTGACCTCCTTCCGCAGTCAAGGGCAACTTGGCGCCGCACAGCTCCTGTTCAGCGGCCAGATCCGCCGGTTCTGGAGAGAGGCGCTCGGCCTCCGACGCTTGCCAGGAGTCCCTGCTTTTAGCCCAGGCTTTTCTCTTTTGCGCCACACCTTTCCATTCCTCGCCAGCGGCGGCGGTGGCGGCCACCATCTTCTCCTCTTCCTCCATTGGGGGCTCCTACTTCTGCTACCGCTCGCTTGGCTTCCCGACACCACCGCGGGGCTCCTCGCCGCCTCTTCCTCCTCCTTCTCTTCCTCACGCAAAGCGACCTGGCTCGCCGGCTGCGGACGGGCGGCCGTTCCTCCTCTTGCTGCTGCTGCTGCTGCTGCTACTGCAGCTGCCAAAAACGCCTCCAACCTGCACGGGGACAAAAAAAAAATAGCAGATCCGGAGGCGGATTTCTCTTTCTCTCTCTCTCTCTCTGGCTCTCAGACGAGCCGGGGCTGCGAGGAAGAGGCGGCTCGGCTTTGAATTCCGCCGCAAGCGCTTGCGCGCGCGCGCAAAAAGCTGATCCTTTCCGAAGTTGCCGAGGCGACCAGAGAAGCAAGCCGGAGGGAGGGTGGGGGGTGCCGCCCCAAACATCTGCCTGCACAGCTGGCAAGAAAGCCGAGCAATAGCCGCAGCCTCATTTTTCTGCCTTGCAATGCCGAAAGGCCAACATTCTCTCTCCCACCCACCCACCCCGGACCCCATTTTGTTCCCCCTCCTTCCAGGGCTGCAGGACAAGCTTTCCCTGCTTACAGCCCGAAGAGGGAAAGCCAGGAAAGTGGGACGAAGCGAAAGCAAGGCAGCGCCCGGACAAAAACTTAAACATACTCCCGGCCAAACCGGGCTAGAGACCCGCTTGAGCCTCAAACGAAGGCAGGGTTGCGCGGACACCCCCCCCCCCATTAGTTTCCAATCAATCTCTTCCCTGCCTTTATCCTGCCCGCCTTTTGAGGGACCCGAGGGTTGAGACGTGGGGGAGAATGCGCCCACCCGCCTGCTTCTCCAGGCAAGGACAGTCGGGTCTCCCCCTCCCTTCAATCCCGGACGAAGGAAGCCTCTGACCGGCTTTGAAACTCACGTACGACGTTCGTTTCCCTCCGCCTGTGCAGCGCGCTCTGCAAACGGGGCGAGGGCGCCTCTCGCCGACTTCCTCATACTGCGTCTGGCGGGAGGCGAGCATTGAGACGGCCGCGGCGGCTTCTGCTCACGTGACGGGGGAGCACAGAGGCAACCCGGGCTTGGCCTGATTCAGTCGCGGGGAGGGGTCGGTCGGGTCGGGTGGTCGCTTAGCCAGCGGTCGGAGAACCAGCAATAGCGCTTGAGATTTATATACAGTTTGACAGCACTTTATTACGGTTATTACTCTAAGCGGTTTGCAGAGTCAGCATCTTGCCCCCAACAATCTGGGTCCTCGTTTTGCCGACCTCGGAAGGATGGAAGGCTGAGCGGACTAGCGAGCAGTGGGCCGCCTCAAAAGAGTTTCAGCTCGGTGCCGTGCAGATCGGGGAAGGGGTGGGGGGGAAACGAATAACGGAGAGGTGGGTGGGACGAGAAATCGAGAGCCCCTTCCTGGCCTCGTTTCGTGCAGCCTGTTTGCCTCCCTCCGGTCCTGAAGTTAACTTCGTATCGTATTTATTTACGGTCTATTTCATTGCTTTACAGACACAAACACACACACACCCCGAAATCTCCGTTAACTTAAAATACAATGGCAGAAAAATTCAGTGGCGAGAAAAATAAAAATAAAACAAATTTAATAACCCATCAAAGCAGCCTATGCACCAAACATTTGCCAGAATAATGCTGTTTTTTGAAGCTTGGGAGGTCCTAGATGGCAAGGTATTCTGATACATGGGCCACTGAAATGTGTGGTAAATATTAACTGTCTTGACTATTCTTGTTTACTTATTTACTGTGTTGTTGATTGAACTTTCGGGACTTCATTATATTCCAATTCTTCCCTCAAATTGAAAAAGTTTAAGAATGGTGTTGGCAGAAGTTTGTCCCGTGACAGTGGCACATAGTACAGGTAGTCCTCGACTTACAACAGTTCATTCAGTGACCAAAGTTACAACGGCAATGAAAAAAGGGACTTAGGACCGTTTTTCAGAGATACAACCTTTGCAGCATCCCCATGATCATGTGATCAAAATTCAGATGCTTGGCAACTGGCTCATCCTTAAGATTGTTGCTTAGGGCTATGTGATCACTTTTTGCAACCTTCTGACAAGCAAAGTCGATAGGGAAGCCAGAAAGGTCGTAAAATGGGGCAAAACTCACTTAACAAGTATTTCACTTAACAACAGAAATTTTGGGCTCAATTGTAGTCGTAACTTATTGGGTCAGAACTCTCAGAGCTCTTTTAAGGCTATTGGTTCTGGAAAGGACTACAGGTAGGTCTTGCTTAATATCTATACATTCAGCAACCAAAGTTACAATGGACCTGAACAAAGGGACTTATGACAGATCTTTGAAATTCCAGTTGTTGTATTGCCCCTATGGTCAAATGTACAAAAACCAGACCACGTTTAAAGCCAGCTTTTGGCAACCTACCTACCTTTTGCTGCCAGCTGTCCCTGCCCCCACCCACCCACCCAAGCCCTCCCGTTGCTGCTCCACCTACCACACTGCCCACCACTACTGGGGCCTTCTTTCACAAATATCTTCAGCTCCAGTGTAAAAGAAGGCATGCAAAAGAAGATTCTTGCAGTACAACAGTAGTGGCAGGGGTAGCTGGCAGCAGGAAGTAGATGGGTAGCCCAAAGGGCAGCGATAGGTGGATAGGGGAAGTTAGAATGGAGACAGTCCCGTATCTTCTTTCAAGAATGGCTTGCATACAGGTGGGTCCTCATCTAATGACTATGTGGGATTCACCCAATGAAACCAACTCAGATTGCCAGAACTGCCTTCATTAAGTAGTCACATTACATTTTGCTTAATGTCTGCATCTGTTAGTAATGGAATTGCCGATCCCAATTAAGATTGTTAAGTAAAGACTAACTGTACAGCATCATTCGGATAAAGCAGACGAGCAATGCTGTGATCCCTTAGCTTGGGGAGAGAGAAATCTGAACATTGAAATTTGACATCTCACCATACCATTGATGTAAAAATTGAAAAGCAAAAGAGCCAGAATCCATCCCCTTTTGAGTTTTAACCAACTTTATGAGAAACCCTTGTGTCACGTCATGTGAGCACAAGTGACAGTGACAGAGAAAAAATGGCCCAGAGTCACCCAGTTAGTTGCCCCAGCTCAGGACGGGCTTGAACTCGGGTCCAGACCTAGGCAAACATCTTAGCCACTGTAACACATTTACAATTAACATATTATTCTGAATATCTAGATCCTGATTTTTCATAAGAAGGTTCCAGGTTAACTTAAAAGACACCATCATTTTGTAAACAAAAAATCTTTACAATCAACACTGGGGATTTACAGCAACCAGATTTTAAAATCCCAGCCACAGTATTGTAACACTCACAGTGTTATTGTTTCCATCCCACCCCCAAAGGTAACAGTGACTAAGGCCAAATTGAATATAATATAGGAGCATGAACAAGAGTCATATGGCAGCCAGGGGATTCCTCATCAGTCATTTGTCCCGCTGTCCTTCCTGCTCTCTTTCTAGATCAGCACCCTTTCCTGCTACTGGATGGAAAAACCCCTCAGCCAAATGGCGATTTCTTCCATTTCAGTCATTTGTGCCCTGATTACTTCATGACTTGACTCTATCTCTATCTTGAAGACCACCTGGAAGTTTCAACTGGACCACAATGCAGAGATGTAAGCAGTGATGGGCATGCCTTGGTACATCTATGTAACACTAATGAGTGATGTATGTCCCTTCCTTCCTTCCTTCCTTCCTTCCTTCCTTCCTTCCTTCCTTCCTTCCTTCCTTCC
>WNWU01000006.1:35726958-35744470 GCA_012654045.1 Ptyas mucosa | reverse complement strand
TCCTTCCTTCCTTCCTTCCTTCCTTCCTTCCTTCCTTCCTTCCTTCCATAGTTTTCAACTAACTTTCCATGGTTTTCAACTGTCCAAGAAGTTAATATGAAAATTAGATGAGGGAAAGTAGAAGCAACTGGAAATAAATAACTAGCTTATCAGTGATACATCTAAAACAGAAAATTCTAGGGCATAATCATACTTTCCAAAGCAAGAAAAACACTGTTATTTGTTGCTTCCATATCTCCTGAGATTGGAGTAGAGGGAGCTAGGATATAACTAGCAATCAAGTGGAAGCAGGATGGAGAGAATATTGAACTTTTCATTCAATATTCATTAGGTCCTGTTGTGAGATTAATACCATTTGTCACATTAATTTACTCTCTTCCTATTGTTCCTCATAACAAAGTTCCATGAGTTAGGTTGAACCAAGAGATACTGATTGTCCCGATGTCCCAATCCAGCCCTTAATATACTGTACAGGGTTTACAGTGCTCTATAGCTATTGGTCAGTTTTTAGTAATAAAAAGTCAAGCTCAAAATCAGTATGGCATGGTATGGTGAGGGCTGCTGTCTTTGAACTGAGGGAATTTTGGAATCTTGGCAGGCATCAAAAAATGACTGCCACAAGGAATGAGTGTATGCATCTAATATCTGCTTCCATGGATGCTGCACATCACAAAATATTTTACAAACCAATTAAAAAAAACAGATACAAAACGTATGAAACTTAAAATATACTTGAGCAAGAACATTAATTGGCTTTTTTTTAGCCAATTCCTGGTTTCAATTTCCCTGCTTTTTATCAATTTGCCTTACCCCTCAGTTCATCAGCATGGGCAGAACGTAAAAACATACTTGGAATATGCCAAGAAACCATGAGCTATGCATCCTTGTTTACACATAAATAATGATTAAACACATTAGTTTCAATACCATGGTTTATTTACTGGCATTTACTAATTTTACTAGTTCATAAACGAAACATTTTCTGGCATATTATATATGAATCTTACTAAGATGTTTTTGTAAAATCTCTTTAAACAGCAGCCACATACAAAACCAAAGGATCTTGGTATTAGCTCATGCATTTCTTGTCACGCAATATGTTGACTTAAACTGTCTGGTTTTAAAATGAAACTTTTAGCATAGAATATGTGGAAGATTGATAATCACTGTGGTTTAAAAAGAAAACAAAAACTAAAGATCTTAGTTCAACACTGGATCTGGTGTGTGTATACTTCACTGGATTGGGGCCAGCATAGTCAATGAATTCAGTGTGTTTTGCTAATTGAAGTACAAATAATTCTTTTTTCTGAAAAGAAACAATAAGTTCCCAAGGGCCAAGCAATGGCTTTGAAACAATTTATTTGCATAAGCCAAATACTGAAGTTTAAATAAAGTACACAGAATAAAATAGTAGCCAGATGACCAATATGTCCCCAGAAGCTGTGGTCTAGTTTGTCAGATCATTAAATCAATACATGTGTTCAGAGTTTCAGCTCAGTTCATGGGACTGAAACACTGTGAGTACCACATCAATAGCATTTCAAGTTCTTAATTCTGCTGTTGTGAATGATTCAAGTTGTTGAATCAAATTCACCAGTTGACTATTGCAAGGGCATAGCACAAGCCCACCAAGAAGAAGGGACATTATGAAAATTGGATTAACTATTTATTTTCTTTCATAGAAAGCAGCCTGAAATGAATCTCTCTACTGGAAAGCTAGAACACAAGATTGTGTGAGGGAAAAAAGTATGGAACAGTATCACTAATTCTTCAAAATGTCTAACATTCCATCTGTATTTAGAAAATACAGTATGCTGATGATACTCAGTTGTACATCTCCATCCCGGACCACCCCAACGATGCCCTTGAAGTGATGTCCCAGTGCCTGGAGGCTGTACGGATCTGGATGGGGAGTAACAGGCTCAGACTCAACCCATCCAAGACTGAGTGGCTGTGGTTTCCAACGTCCCAATATAGTCAGTTGGTGCCATCACTGACTATTGGGGGCAAATCATTGGCCCCCATGGAGGGGGCTCGCAACTTGGGCGTCCTCCTGGACTCACGGCTGTCTGTAGAAGAGCACCTGATGGCCGTGACCAGGGGGATTTTTTATCAGGTTCGCTTGATCCGCCAGTTGCGTCCCTTTCTAGATCGGGACTCTTTACACACGGTCACTCATGCCCTCGTCACTTCCCGCCTGGACTACTATAATGCTCTCTACATGGGGCTCCCCTTGAGGAGCACCCGGAGGCTCCAACTGGCGCAGAGTGCAGCCGCGCGGGTGGTTACGGGAGTGATATGGCGTTCCCGTGTGACACCTCTCCTGCACGAGCTGCACTGGCTCCCGGTGGTCTTCCAGATGCGCTTCAAGGTTTTGGTTACTACCTTTAAAGTGTTCCATGGCTTAGGACCTAGTTATTTATGAGACCGCCTACTGCCACCAGTGCCCTCCCACCGGCCGGTATGCTCTCATAGAGAGGGCCTCCTCCGGGTGCTGTCAGCCAAACAATGTCGACTGGCGGCCCCCAGGGGAGAGCCTTCTCAGTGGGGGCACCTACTATCTGGAATGAGCTCCCCCCCCCGGAGATTCGGAAGATCCCGGACCTACGCACCTTTCGCCGCGCTCTTAAGACCTTTTTATTTCATCAGGCAGGCCTGGCCTGATTCCCCTTTTCTAATTAATACTATAAATTTTAATTTGTTTTAAATTATTGGGGTTTTAACATTTCTATGGCCAAATTTATTTAATTGGATTTTAGTGGGTTTTAAATGTTGTATTTATATGTTTTATTTATGGCTGTTCACCGCTCCGAGTCCTTCGGGAGGAGGGCGGTATATAGATTAAATAAACTTAAAACTTAACTAAACTTAAAAGGCAGAAGGAACAGGGCATGCTGACTATCATATCTGGAAGACACTAGGCAGGGGAAGGCTCCTATAGCCAATATTGCAATGGTACACTGAAAGCAGAAGCTAGATAGCTGGACAGACAGACAGACACTCTGGGTTATAGATACTTTGTGTATGTATATACATATACTTACTGTACTCTTTCTCTCCCTCCCTCCCTCCCTCTCTCTCTCTCTCTGTATTTTGTACAGTCTTTGGCCCTCTTGAATTTCCGTCTCATTGTAAGCTATTTTATTGGTTTATTTATTTTGCATCCCACCTCTAGGAGCTCAAGGCAGCATAAATAGTACTCCCTCCTTCAATTTTTCTTCATGGCAACACTCCTGCATGTTGGACCAATAGAGACCGGCTCAAGTCACTCATTGAGCTTATCCAGACTCAGCCCAACTCTGTCATTCTTCTGTTTGTTGCCTCTTTCTTTCTTCTGTACCTTATCCATCGCTTCCTATTTTTTTAGTCACCTTTCTTATGTGTACTCTCACTGGATTGGTCTGCTCTGCATCTTTCTCAGCCTCACGCAGTTCCATAAAACAGCTCCTATACTGTAAAAACTGAGTGTTTAATATGGGCCAAAACATATTTCTCTCAAAGAATTTTGCCTATAAACATAATAGTCCCACCATTTTGTTCCAAAGGAGTTAAATCTGTTCATGAATGAAAGCAAATCTTTCATTTTTAAATCTGTTCAGCTCTGCAAAGTAGCATCCAAGAATTTGTGGCCATCAGCAAATTATAATATACCGTAGATGAAAATCTTGTGGATTCAGAGATCACCATCCCCTCTCAGGTCCAGGCTCCTTTGTTTCATTGTGGCATAAAGATCTGCAGCTGAAATAGAAGTCTAAAACTTGTTACCTTTCCTCTAGTAGTATAAAGTTATAGCCAAAACCGGTTTCATCACATTTTTTCCTACTTATTTGGGTTATTTATTTAGGCGACTTATATAGCCGCCCATCTTATATATTATAATTTTGGGCAGCAACAAGAAACCATTTAACACCCACCCACCCCCCAAAAAACCCAGTGCCCAGTACCCTAAAGCAGCACTCCCCACCAACAATCACTTTGTCTCACTCAATCCCAATGCTTGGGGAAACAGCCAGCTTTTTAAAGCCTTCCATGAAGCTAGAAGGGTGGAGGCTTTCAATAATTGATTGTTCATATTATAGTCCTTTATTGAATGATATTTTAGAAAATTGGCCCTAAGTGAGTAGTCTACCTTATTAAAGTGGAATAATAGAATGCTATAATATGTTGTTCAGCTCCCTTGTTTTCAGTTCTATGGTTTGACCAACAAGCCCAGTTTTAGACGTTTAGTGTTATTCTGAAAAAGGTTATCAGAATTGTGATGAAGCCATGTAAACAGAAAATACTGGTAGTTGCAAGTCTTGTGGCTAGCTCACCAGAACATAATTGGCATCTAGTCTGTTTAAAAGAGAAGGAACTGTGAGGGGAGGGACAGAAGAGACTGGTGAAAGAGAAGAAAAAAAATTGATACTAAAGTTTTGGACTAATAATTCATTGATACAATATGAATTGTACAGTATGAATTATCTAGCCCCTCACTCTAAACAGTTGTACTTCTCTCCTGCTAAAAGATTGTAGGTAAAATAAACCCTTCTCAAAGAAAAGAAGTTACTTTATGGGGAAGAATATATGAAGTGATCTAAAATTTTGTCAGCCGTTCACGGTAGGCCAGGCCAGGTCACAGACACCACAAGAAATATAGGAACTCTTGATGTAGGCTATAATGACAGAATCTTGAATGCACGGCAGTGTTTCCCCTTTCCTTCCTCTCACTGTATCCCAAAAAGAGTGAATGTGGAGTAATCCTGAGAGGTATTTTCACATGCTCCTTTTTTCCTGGCCTAAGTTCATGTTTTACTAATGGTCACTGCCCTTTTCCTCCAAGGTAATCTCTATACTCCTATACAAGTTCAGTGGCATTTACAATAACAAACTCACAAAGTACTTGGTGCCATAACTATGCTTAAACCCAAGAAGCACATACACATCTATAAGTAAAGGTTACCTAATATGAGCAGAACATGATGAGTTATAAATTATAGCCAAAACAGCAAGCATTTTGCAGTTATGGAAAAACAAAACACCGCAAATAAGCTTTCAAAAATTCTACAGAATTTGATTGATAAAAGTTCTAAATATTTTATTTAGGCTTCACTAGAAGGCGGAATTGCTGCATACAAGACTATCGCTATGTTATATATTATATATTGCATGTCACATATTGTTCTGCCCCAGCTACGGATCCCAAAGAACACAGCGCACACAAACTGAATAAAACTTAGTTTACTCAAATAATGCAGTTTTAGCAAATGCCGGCTGTTAATAAGCATTCTTAACAGCCTGCCAGAATTCCACAGATAAGATAGTCAGAGTCTTACTGGAGTTGGCAGAAAGCCCAGAAGCAAGGTTGCAAAGAAATCCCAACACGATGATTAGCGAACTAAAGTTGTTTCCTGCAGCTTGTTACAAGCTGCATTCTTTCTTAAATAGGCTAAGGGCATAGCCAATTAGCCCCAAGCCTTACTCTCAAGGAGACCTCCTCCTGAGGAACCACTCCTGCCTTTTGGCAGCTCTGCATGCCCGTGCATTGAGAAGAGGCTCCTCCTCTTCATCCTCTTCACTTAAAGGAGCCTCTGGAGGTTCTGAAGGCCCTGACTGAATCCCTGCCTCTGGCACCACATCTTCTTCAGTCTCCTCGCTGGCTGATTCAAGCACCAGCTGTACAGGCTGCTGGCGTAGCACCACACCAGCCTCCTCGTCATCGGGATCAGCAACAATCCATGCAGGCTGCTGGCGGGCAGATCTGATTTATATTTGATGGAGACAAGTGTTGGGAAAGGAGCTTTCACTTTCAACTTCAGCCTGCCGGTCTTCTCAAAAACTCACATAAGTTGGGAAACTAGATTTTGTTTCATGAGATAATCATAGGGTCTTGCATGAGCTGCCCTCACATTACAAGGAAATTACATTCTACAGTTACAAAAAAGGATGAGCCAGATTTAAGAAGCTTCAGTGACAAACTGCTTTTCTTAGATGAAATACTGCACTCTGCTATAATCAGAGGTAAGAAGTGGTTTTGTTACTTCTAAAGGCATTGCAATAAATGGCTTTGAATCTTTCTATCATCAATTTTCCATAATCATAATCCTTAATTCCCTTCTGCAGAACTGACACTTCATATTTGCTAGCTTATTAACCTTTTTCATCCTATCTCCTGTATATGCCTGTATAGAAAATAGGACGAGCCCAGTAGAAGCGAGACCAATTATTCAGTCTTTCCAAGTTTGATTCACTATTATGGTTTACAGAGTAAAAACTACTGTATGTTGCCCAGGGAAATCTAAGAGGAAATGTAAAATGCATGAGATGCATTTTTCTCCTTCTAAAAGAGCCCATAGCAAATAAATAAACTATTTGTCCCTTTAGCTAACTGTTTCTTAGAATCTGATAAACATGCCCTAAGGCAGAAGTCACCAAGAACTGTGCCAGGACAAGGTGTCCACCTTGAGGCACCATGCCTCAATGAGAAGAACCTTATGAAAATCTGAGTACCATCAGGTTTATGCTTCTAAGAAGTAATCCCTGCCTAGGCTGAGTGTTCTGAAAGAATGGATTCAGCAGTTCTGCCTTTGGAATGGTTCCAAGGGAATAATTTTTTGTGATATATGTATAAGAGAGAGGAAGAGAATCGATAGAAGAGATGAATGGATGAATAGAAGGGAGAATGTGTGCATAAGAGTGTGCATGAGAGCCATGGTGGTGCAGTGGTTAGAATGCAGTATTGCAGGCTAATTCTGTCAACTGCCATCAGTTCAATTCTCACCAGCTCAAGGTTGACTCAGTCTGTTCTGACCCAGCCTTAGCAGAAACAAGAAACAGACTCCTTGTCACGAAAAACCCCTCTTTATTTACCTCTTGTGAATTAATTGCATTCACCCACCGAAAAGTCCAGGCAAGAGTCCTTCAAAGAGTTAACTGCAGTAACAGACCTTATCAGTTCCTTGTGATAATTTCAAGGCCATGAGCTCCCAGCCGAAAGACTGCAAATTAAGTTCTGGCAAGCAGTCTCTGTGGTACAAAACACAATGAGCAAAATCTTCAGAAATACGAACTGTTGTCTCCTACAACAACCACTCCCCTTTCCTTCTATTTATTCCCCAGCCAGGGAGCGGCCATTCAGCGTCCACGTGTGCTTTGCTTTCTGAGTCGACTCCTTGTCCTTTATTGTTCACCTCTCCTAACAGCTTTGCGCATACATGCATCTGGAACAGGCCCCAGCTGTTCTTCCTCCTCACTCATATCAGCCTCCAAAGGCAGCTGCCTCTCCGGTGGCTGGGAAATGTCAAACGGCCCTGGCTCTATCTCTGCGTCTGACCCAGAGCATCCATCAGAGCCTTCCCCAGACTCCAGAACTGGCTCAGGTTCCTCCCCAACCTCCTCATCTTTTGAGTCTGCTGCCAGCTCTGCTGGCAGCTGTTGGGCCACAACACAGTCTTTCATTGAGAGGTGGGCTGCTGCTGGTTCGGACTGGTTCGTGACCCATGGGTGGGCATGCCCACCTGCCCCGGTGCTATCCTGTCCTATATTACCACGTTTTGGGAAGCCACGCGCATGCATGGAAGGAACTTTCTCTCACATTTTTGGTGCTGGGTGAACTGGTTGTTACAACCGGCAGCAGCCCACCACTGCTTCCATCCTTCCAAGGTTAGTAAAATGTTAGGCACAATATGCTGACCAGAGGGCTGTAAAGCACTGTAAAGCAGTATATAAGTCAAAATGCTATTGCTAGTGCTATAAATGGACTAATGAAAGTTTGAATCCCAGACCACAGAGAACTATCTCCAGTGGCATATAATCCTTGATGGTAAAAATGATGCCTATTTTGAGTTAAGGTTACATGGATGGGGCTGTTTTAGTAGGAAAGAAAGGATTGATATTGATGTACCAAGTGTTGATGCATCAGTAAATCAAATGTATTTTATATCATTCTTCATTATATGATTTATGTTCAGGAAAAAGTAATTACCTCGGTAAGAGAGAGAGAAAAACATATGAGGATAGATAGAGATAACAATAGAGGGATAGAATGATTTTCAGTATGGCTTTTGATTAAAATATTAGATTTTAATCTATTGGGCTATTAGTTCATTGCTCTAAAAACACTTTTGTTCTTTATAGATGCTAATATTCTATGATACTTAATTGATACACACATACATGTACACATACCAACACATATAAATACCCTGTGTAAATCATACTGCAACAAATAGTTCCCATTTTAGACAGCTGTTGTTTATTATAGCAATAAGAACTGATTCTACTTTTGACATCTGCTAATCATTAAAAAAAAAGGCAAGTGTCAGCAATATACATGTCAACAATATAATGCCAACAATAACCAACCTGGCATTATTAATCCAAATACCGCTGTCCTGAAATCTTTTTTTTTCACTTGCCAGTAATTGTTTATAGATTAAGTTACAAAGACAAATGACGCAAGTGTCCCCTTTTATTGTTGTTGCTTTAGCGAAAGTTGGATCTAATCCACCTGTAGCTTTTCACAGGCTCTTGTTTTTTACAGACTGCTCTCATCAGCATTTGAAAGAAGCCCATTGAGGTTTTCCATGAAGGACCCCTCTGTGCAGGTTTCCTTTCATAAAGAGGACATTATCCAAAGGCAAAACTTGTCTTCCTAGCCAAGGAAATAAGGAAATCCGGGGCATTTTGTCAGCACCTTCTTATTGACCACTGACTTGTATAAAAGGAAGATGTAGATCCTTAGCTGCAGACTTTTAGGTACCTTAAAAGATTCTTGACAGATTGTCATTTTTCATATGACAAAAGTGGGAAATTATTAAATAAGGGACTGGAAATTAATTGCATCAGCTACAGTATGCTTAATTTTAATTAATACCTGCACATTAAATCAAATGAAGTTTTCCTCCTGATCACAACTAGATTTTTTTCTACTTTTTTCAAAAATAGTATGTAACCCTCTACTCAGAAACCTCTGCCAATCCATCTGCGTCTCCATATACTAACTTGCCTCTCCATGTACTAATGTACCTATCTTTCTAGTCTATTATAAAAAAAATTAACAGTAATAAAATCATGTGCTGCTCCACATAAAAAGTTAATAAATTGCTAGTCTCCCCACCACCATATTTTCAGTGCAGGTGAAGGACATGCATGCATTCATTTCCCAGGAAACTCTTTAAGTGACTGCTAGGGGGGAGAACTACAAATTTACCCCTCTTTCCTCCACTGCACTGGAGCAATAAAAGTGAAAACAAAGCATATGGGGCCATTTGAAGCTTATGGGGGAAATGAGGAATTGCTTTGTTTTATAATTCAATAGCTCCTGCCAGGCACAAGTAATCAGAACCACATATGAAAAGTTCAAGCTAACAACTTTATTATATTCTGCCTGTTATGCAGGAATCTCCCAAGACTGCCTACCTTCTTTAGCGAACAGATACAGTTCTATGAAACTTTGTGGGAGGAGATGTTCAGTCCCTGATCCCTTGTGGCTGCACAATATTTCATGGCTAATCCCCCATTTGAATCCTCCTCCCTGACTGACTAGCATTTCCCAACAACTCCCAACATAACAATTTATGTGCATCAATAAAGCAATAAAACCAACGCTAATTAAAACTCTGGCAATCATAATATCGTTCTCCTAGCAATGTTAAATACACTAAAGCCAAGCCAGGAGAGTGTTTTCCAAATTTTCAGTGGTAGGTTGATCCAAAGGGATGGAGCCAGTGATGAAATCCATTTTTTTTACTACCAGTTCTGTGGGCATGGCTTGGTGGGTGTGATGTGGCTTGGTGGGCGTGGCAGGGGAAGGATATTGCAAAATCTCCATTCCCACCCCACTCTGGGGCCAGCCAGAGGTGGTATTTGCCGGTTCTCCAAAGTACTCAAAATTTTCGCTGCCGGTTCTCCGAACTGCTCAAACTTACCTCTACCAGTTCTCCAGAACCTGTCAGAACCTGCTGGATTTCACCCCTGGATGGAGCGTATATTGAAAAACATTGTTTCCTAGCTCTCTTTCCCCAAATTTATAAGGAAGGCGATACTCAATAATCCTAAATAGGACAAATACATTGAATAGGTAGATAGTTCTGGAAATATGTAGATACCAAGCCATGTAGAGCTTGATAGGTAATGACCAGCACTTTGAACAATACTGAGAAGCCTACAGATAACCAATGCACCAGTAGTATGTGGTTCTAGCAGTAGTCATCCACTGGCAGAAAACTGATGCCTTTTATACAAACTGCAGTTTCCAGGTAGTCTTCAAAGATGACTTCAAGTTGGGTGCATTGTGGTAGCCCATCTTAGAGGGGAGAGAATGAGTCACTGTCACCCAATATAAATCTAACAAATAAATAAAAATTACGGTGGGTGGGACAGGACAGAAACTCTTCCATTAGATTCTACTTTTTAGAGGTGTTTCCAAAAGCTTTCTTTGTATAGACCTGAGGTCCTCTGGTCATGAAGTTTTGCTCCTAAGGAAAGAGAATGTCCACAATCACTATGGAATCCAAAGCTGAAGCCAACACCTGGTTACTGTTTGCAACGACATGCTTTTGTACACATGCCAGGTTTGCATAAAACCACAGGCAAGGTGCAGCAACTACTGCGAGTGAATGGCTCTGCTGCTAGTTTTCTAACTGCCGCATATTGGAGCCATCACTCCTCCCTAACCTCTCCTTTCCTCCACTTCCCTCATCATGGCCTTAGCTTTCTTGAAGCTAAGAAAGTTCAAAGCAGCTCTGACTCATCATGCGTTATGAATCAGCAGTTTGAAGGCTTGCTTTGACTTTAAACATGGGGCGCTGGGAAATGCAGTACATAGCTGTGGGTGTGAAACTATTCCCTCCCTTTGAGGAATTTAACCAAATATCTCCGTTTCAGTCTTCACAGGCACAAATTTTTTAGCAACTCCTAGAAACGTCTTCTCCAAATTCGAGGGTGGGGGAGAGTGAAGGGGGGAGGGGGTTAAATGCAGAAATGAATTACATTCCTCCACATTTCTCAACCACCTGCAATATGTGAAGTTTCAAGGGAAAAGCTGTCTTGAGTCTCTTCAAAAGTTCAAGGAGGGCATTTTATAAGCAAAGGAGGAAATTGTGGCAAGAATCCAATTCTTGAAGTAATTTCCTCATGAATTATTCACCCTGGCTTGTAAAAATTTGAAGGAATCTAGTAGCACCTCTTCAGACTAGCCAATTTTATTAAATTGCAGAAGCTTTTATGAGACAACAGCTCACTTCATCAGATGCATGAAGACCTTCAGCAGAACAAATCAATTACAGTTAGTGTCAGGCCCGTATACCGTTTTATATGTTTTACAGAACTCAAATGAATATGCATAAAGAACTAATTAGGAAAAAGAATTGTAGCAAATTTTAGCAAAAGACCACATAAATACCCAGAGAGCTAAAAAGTTAAATATGTAAGATGAAATGATTAAGAATAGAAATACTTTGCAAAAAATATAAGTAAACATACATATATCTTTCTAGTTACCAAACAGAGCAATATAAAATAACCCTACAAAACAGCACTAAAAGGTAAATAACATTTGTTCCTAGTCAAATTGAATAATTGTCATGTTTCACTATCCGTTTCTAAAATATGTTCTGAAAGAAAACTGAACAACTTTGAAGGTAGCATTGTATAAAAGTGTAGAATTTATCTGGTTTATTTTCCTGGAAAAAAATGTGGTTGCTAGGAGCCAAAACTGATTTGATGACACATAATCAGTATATCAAGAACTGACTTAGAAATGGAGTTAAATACAAGAGACAAATGAATTCCATCATAAAATTGGCAGTACAGTAGCACTCGGTTCACAGTTTCAATTGCTTTCAAATGGCAGAACAACAACAGCAGCAATAAAAAAATCTCTCATGGACAGAATATGTCGCTATCCTCCTTCAAGTAAGGATACATTTGCTGTGTTAAAAGGTATTAAGCTACAGTTCCTTACAATATTTTGTAATTGCAAGATATTAGCTAGGAGATAATCCAGGGGTGAAATGCTCCCGGATCAGACCAGATTGCCTGATCCAGTAGCGATTTTTCCCTGTGGTTCAGCGATCCCGTAGCGATTGCTGCCCGGGTGTCATTACTTCCTGATTTTAACTGCATGCGCAGAAGGTGTGCGTGTGTGTGGCACATGCGCTTCCGAACCAGTAAGGAAGGTAAATAGATTTCACCCCTGAGATTATTTATTTATTTATTTATTTTATGCAATTTATATGCCGCCCTATCTCCAGGGACTCAGGGCGGCTCACAACAGTAAAAATGCATAATTCCTCATTAAAAGCAATATAAAATTAAAATTCTAATTTAAAACAATTTAAAATTCATTTAAAAAAACCCCATCAGTCCAGGCTGCGGAACAACAAGGTCTTCAAGTCGCGGCGGAACAAGCGAAGGTCAGGGGCCATCCAGAGCTCCAAAGGAAGTTGGTTCCAGAGGGTGGGTGCGCCCATATAATCCCATTGTTTTATATAGTTTTATATTATTTTGTGGACTTTTAATGCCCCAAATGGACACATCTGTTTATTATATTGTAAGACATCTTACAGTATACTTTAAAATTGGCTTTGAAGTTGATGAAACAAAGTTAAACTGCAACAAAACACAATTGACTCTCAATTGTTTTTAAATTAACAGCAAAACCACATAAACTATATATATAAACTCATTTGGGCCTATCACTCTCAGCCCAGCCTGTTTCTCAAGATAGCTACTGTGAAAATGAAGGGAGATTCCAACCTAAATGGTTCAGGGTCTCTGAAGCAAAGGCAGAATAATAAATAATATAACAAAAATAACAGCAGATTTTCCCCTTAGAGCAAATTTCTTAAACTTCATTGTAAAGCTATTCCCAGCTCTGTCAAAGATAACTAAAAACTAAACAGCAGCTGTTTAATCTATGGCTTTTAAGGCCGTGCTTTAATATTTCGCATTAATATTAGCCTGAAAGGAAGGACCACTTAATTCAACATGTCTTGCACTAATTCTTTGCACTAATGCAGTTATAAAATCCGTGTAATAATGGTATAATATACAGCTCCTCCTTTCTGACTTGGCCAAAGCATGATTTGGAAAACATTGCTTGGAAACTTAATGAAATACTTTTGTATGGTCTTTTTGAAGCCATTAAAAGTATAAAAGTGTTCCTTCCCGTTTCTTTTCCATGAAACCAGAAAAGATGGTTTATAAAGAAATGGCTGCACTGACAGAAAGATTAGGCTTCCCCTTAATTCTGTTCCTAATGATCTGAAGGGAGACTTTTCAATCCCTTTCAGTGTAGAAGGGTGTGTTAGATCAGGGGTCTCCAACCTTGGCAACTTTAAGACTTGTGGACTTTAACTCGCAGAATTCCTCAGCCAGCACAAGTCTTAAAGTTGCCAAGGTTGGAGACCCCTGGGTTAGATGGATTATGTCAAGAAGTGGCAATCTCTTGGTAGATGGGCACACAGCACATTTTGTGAGTAGGGGGGGGGAAGTGTGACAGCCACGGTGGAGAAGGTGCAGAGTGTGAAGGTCTCTGAGATATACGGTATTTTGATAATGTAGGGGTAGGGGTAGTGATGAATTGTGAATGTCGCCTTTTCTTCTTCTTCTTCTTCAGAACTTTAGAATTTATTTTACATGTGTCATGCATTTCCTGTGTCAAATGGCAGGGCAAGCGGAGGGTCAGAAAAGAGCATTTCACTTTCTCCAGCTCATGCAGTGATGGATGTGCATGAGTGAAGGAAGGAACATGTGAACCTGCTTTAAAATGGCCTTATACCAGTCATGGGTTTCAATTTTTTTAATACCGGTTCTGTGGGTGTGGCTTGGTGGGCGTGGCATGGCTTGGTGGGCGTGGCTTGGTGGGCATGGCAGGGGAAGGATACTGTAAAATCTCCATTCCCACCCCACTCCAGGGGAAGGTTACTGCAAAATCCCCATTTCCTCCTGATCAGCTGGGACTCGGGAGGCAGAGAATAGATGTGGGTGGGGCCAGTCAGAGGTGGTATTTACCGGTTCTCTGAACTACTCAAAATTTCCACTACCGGTTCTCCAGAACTGGTCAGAATCTGCTAAAACCCACCTCTGCCTTATACACATAATGAGCAAGAAATCTGAAAGCATTGGATTTAAACTCACTCATTTAGCTAAAGATTTTTAGGCCACCATTCCCAGGGCACTTTACGAAATTAAACAGTATAAACAATATACAAGCAAACCTTTTTTAAAAAAAGGTAAAAAGCAAACATCCACCCGCTATACCAAAGCGTCTCATCCTTATTTCAGCAGCCTTAAATGAATTTAAGCTAGTTTGGTGGCTGCTACCAAAGAACCAAGAAAGTACACAAGCATTGCCCAGTGGGTAGGTGTGCACACAGTCTCAGCTCCATGAGGTAAAATCAGATCCAAAAATCAGCCCCCGCAGGAAGACTAGAATTATACTTTATGCTTTAATTTAAAGATTCTTTAATCACAGAATTGTGCATGTCAGATGGTGCATTTCCTTTCCTCCCTCTTATACTCCAGTGAGTCAGGGAGGGAACAATCCGAGCCTCTTCCTAACACAATCTCCATTCCAAGGACTTAAGGAATGTTTCTGTTCTTTTCGCTTACATATCGGTTTCTGAATATCTGCCTCAAGACCACTTCTCCGGCTCTCTCCGCATGGTTGAGGAAGCATTAACAATGGGAAATGTCGCACCATCTCTGTGCGCAATAGTAGCCATTGTGTAGAAAGGAACAAGGGCTTGCATACCTCCAAATTGTGATGCACAGCTTTTGATCGACCAAGAGACACCCAACCTTTGAAAGGTATGCCAGGAGCCACAGTCAGAAGGGGAGGGACCACATTTGAAATTATTAAAAAAGTAAGGCCCAGGCAAACATGACATTGAATTAATTAAACATAGGTAGTCCTCAACTTACAACAGTCCATTTAGTGACTGTTCGACGTTACAACAGCACTGAAAAAAGTAACATGTCCATTTTTCACACTTGTGACCATTACCTCATCCGCATGGTCATTGATTTACATTCAGAAGCTTGACAACTGGTTCATATTTATGACGGTTGCAGTGTCCCGCGTCACGTGATCCTCTTTGGTGAACTTCTGACAAGCAAAGTCAATGGGGAAGCCAGGTTCACTTAACAGCCGTGTGACTACTTTAACAACTTCAGTGATTGACTTCACAACTGTAGCAAGAACAGTCGTAAAATGGGGTTGAGCCCACTTAACAAATTTCTCACTTAGCAACATAATTTCTGGGCTCAGTTGTGGTCATAAGTCAAGGGCTACCTGTATTAAAGTTACGATGCCACTTGAGATGGAATGAGAACGTGGCAGGATGATGGGGAGAGATAATGGTGGCTTATGGAGGGAAAAAGATGAGAGCCTAGGCAGAAGGGGTGCAATGGGAGAGATGACCCAAAGACATGGTGGGTGGCAGGAGGGAAGCACAGAGAACCATGGAGAATGAGAGGCTCTGTGTGGACCAAGGATTGGATGCTGCTGGAACTAGGAGAACGTAGCTATGCATGTTAAGAGCAGCATCTGAATTTCAGCAAGTCATACATGACTCACAGGCTGCCCTTTGTATATCTAGGCCTTAGGCAAATATTACAAAACTATCTCAGCAAAACCCATGAGGTTTTTTTTAGCACGTCCCTTGAACAAAGAGCAAATTGAGCTGAAGTCAGTTACTATGATTGTATTCCTGTTCCCAATAAATCCATTTTCTTTAGAAGATCATGCATAGCAATTACCCAGAACAGAGGAAGACTGATTTAGCCATATGTTCTATTTTAAACAAAACAAACCCTACAATTCTCATGCTACACAAACTAATTCTAAATTTACCAAACAAGAATGCACGCTTGACATTTCTCAGGCTGGAAAGCTTTACCCACTCATTTCAGAACAAGTCTCAGTTCCATTCAGTAGAGTATATTTCTAAGTAGAATGGGGAGTAGAGAGAGAGAGGCTTCCTAATCTTTTAGAGTAGCACTTGGTATTACAAGCAATTATTGCAATAAAATTTCTATATAATAAATACGGCATGTTTCCTCCCAAGCATAACTTTTATCTGGTTTAAGATATCTTAAACTTTCAATATCTACAACCAGGTTAAGAAGTAATGGGTGAGCCAGCACTTTTCATTTGTACTCAATTACAATTATTACCCCAGTGCCATTCACCCATTGGGTCACACCAAGACCTCAAATTGTCCATCACTTCTCTGGGCTTCCCATTTGCCATCACCACTTCTTTAAAACATAAGAATTACTTACATCAATAATAAAATTACTAAGTGCATAATTGGAGAATTATGCACTTAATAATTTTCCCCTTCTGACACATTATAAATTACATTCAAATGGAAAAGTCTATTCCTAAATTGAAATAAAGGCAAAGAAATGGCCTTTTAGCTTAGTACAACCTGTGAACTCATCTAATCTTGGTAGGGTTGGTTTAGTTTGAAGAATTGTAAGTGGGATGGGCTTCCTTTGGATGTACATTTCACTGTAAGTTATATGTCACAAAGTCAGGTTGTGCCTAGCCACAACTCACCTTTTGCTAGATCCCAGTAGCAATGGGATTATCAGCAAGGATGAAACTAAATTATGTATTGAAATCCGCAATGCAAAGCAAATCCAAGGGCTTCATACTTCAATAAACAATCATGTAAGCACTCGCAAAAGCAGTTCAGCGGGTAAATGATTGATTTTTAAAAATGGCCCTCCAGAATGATGGCAGTGGGAAGAAACCATGTTCTACGCATAGGAGACATAGGCTTGGCAGGGCTGGAGAGAGTTGAACACTCACACTCCGATTAACCAGCGGAACAGCTTGCCTTCAGAAGTTGTGGGTGCTCCATCACTGGAAGCTTTCAAAAAGAGACTGATCAGTCACTTGTCTGGAATGGTATATTGTCTCCTGCTTGTGCAGTGAGTTGGACTAGAAGATCTCCAAGGTCCCTTCCCATTCTGCCATTCTGTTATAGCCCAAGACCACAATGTGATGAACTCACCAGAGAACCAACCTGCTATAGCTGGTTATTGCCTATAACCCCCGCGTGGCATAAGGCTAGCTTTGAGGATTATTGCCTCTCACCCATCAGTTCTGCTCACCCAATGCAATTTGATAGAGTTGCTGCACTTCATGTCCCACCCTTTAAGCAACGTCATCTGACGGGATACAGGAAGTAGCCCTTCTCCATTGCAGTGCCTGCTCTTTGGATGAGTATCTCCTTAGAGGTTCAGGCTGCATCATCCCCACAATCTCTGAAAATATGCTGGTTTCCCAAACTCTGTGGTAGGTTGGCGTATATTCACTTGGCGTGCAGTATCTGCTTTCATTACTATGTCTTTGCTTCCCCATTGTATTTACTGCTGTGGTTGTTATTTGTTCAGTTTAGGAACTTTTTAATATATGTGAAAGAAGGAGGGAAAGGCAGGCAGGCAGGCAGGCAGGCAGGCAGGCAGGCAGGAAGGAAGGAAGGAAGGAAGGAAGGAAGGAAGGAAGGAAGGAAGG
>WNWU01000006.1:35677623-35726948 GCA_012654045.1 Ptyas mucosa | reverse complement strand
AGGAAGGAAGGAAGGAAGGAAGGAAGGAAGGAAGGAAGGAAGGAAGGAAGGATCAATCAGTACTCTAAGGGGAAGCTACTTAGATGGAACACCTTCATGTATTCAGGCAGTATTTCACAAGAATAGATATGAGTGCATAAAAGTTTTTTGTTGTCATTAGAGATGGAAGAGAAAAAGCCCAATATTTCAGGCTAAGCTTTTCCCCTCCTAAATGGGGAACATATAGCCCTGTTATGCTGAATAAACGCAATGCAGCTACTAGAAGATAGATCAGGGATGGGTTCTACTTACCTTTACTACCAGTTCTCAACTGGAGCATGTGCGCTTCTGCGTATGCGCAGATCGCCAAATATGACATCAGAGTGGGTGGGCGGAGTCTCCCGCCGCTTTTACTACCAGTTCTCAAGAACCAGACAGAACCAGGAGCAACCCACAATTGAGACAGATATAAATAAACCTGCTTTAAGCTCAAATAAAGATTAACTTCTCATTATTTCCAGCCTAACATCCCACCCCCCATCTTGATTCATCTCCCTTGTTTACCCCAATCCTTCCATTAGGCCAAATTATCGAACCCAACCCTTTATAGTCTTAAGTGCTGGTGTGCAATACAACAACCACATGATGCTCCTTCACTGATTTCATCAGTCCATGTTTCTGCAAAACCAGTATTTTTTCTCCAGAAGAAGACGATAACAAGGACAGGTGAAGTGTTTGTGTCAAGAGCAAGACTGGAACCCATCTTCTATTTATCCTCCAGGTAGAAATGATTCTGCTGGTAAAAGCATCTATCTCTAAAAGTCATCTTTTAAAGAGTGACTAATGCTAAAACATCTCAATGCAGTAGCCTGTAATGGTTTCAAATGCCACATTCAAGGGAAGACATTCCAGTGTAAAGGTTTCCCTTAAGGAATAAGACTTAAGCCCTATTGCATGCTTTTCTCTAAGGAAGATTAAGGTGCACTTTCACCATCTGTGGGAAACCCCTATTTCCTTGGCCCATGTTTACACAAAGGAATAATAGAACTAACATCCTTGTCCAATGTTTCTGATCTTTCAGTCCCTAGAAATATGTTCCTGGTTATTAAAAGGAAGTATTTCAAACCACTAAACAGCATAATTATGAAACTGAATCTGCAGCTGAGAGGTAGTGCAATCCTCTAGTGACCTAGTACCAAAAAAAAAGGGCACTGTGATAGAATTAAAGGGAGTCAGAGCTTTAGTAGGTAGCAATATCTGGCCAACTCTGGCTGACTTTGGAAGCTAAGCAGGCTCAGCCCTGGTTAGAACTTGGACGGGAGAATTGCCTCAGATTCCAGAGCTGTAACCTAGATTGGGAATGAGGGAATAAATTTAAAATTATATTTTAAATCGGTTTTTTCAATTTCTTTATTACATGTATATTTCATTCAACTGTACACCGCCCTGAGTCCTTCGGGAGTAGGGTGGTATATAAATTTAATAAATAAAATAAATAAAATAAAAATAAAATACCAGAAGGCAGCAATGGTCTGCCACTTCTATAAATTATGCCAAGAAAACTGCATGGAATGGTGCTCATGTAAAGAAGCCTTCAAGTCCGGTATGATTTCTGGTGATGGCATCCATACGGTGCAGTAGTGGGTTTCAAAATATTTTACTACCGGTTCTGTGGGTGTAGCTTGGTGGGTGTGGCATGTCTTGGTGGGCATGGCATGGTGGGCATGGCATGGTGGGCATGGCAGGGGAAGAATACTGTAAAATCTCCATTTTGTCCCCAATCCAGGGGAAGGTTACTGCAAAATCCCCATTTCCTCCTGATCAGCTGGGACTTGGGTGGCAGAGAATAGATGGGGGCGGGGCTAGTCAGAATTTTTACTACCAGTTCTCCGAACTACTCAAAATTTCCGCTACCGGTTCTCCAGAACTCATCAGAACCTGATGAAACCCATCTCTGATACAGTGGCTGCATTACAAAGGCACATATATTTCTATTCATCTACCAATGATTTCAGATTGAGAGTTTTTATCTCTACCTTAATAGTGAAAGGAAATAAGAATGGTGTCAGCTTTGGAAGCCATATTAACACCGGAAGCTTCCACACTGCCACCTTCTTGCGCTTGGGAAAGTAGGAGGGGGGATTTAGTTGAGGGATTCTAGTTAGACATAATAGCATTCTTCTTTTCAGTCAAGGTCATGGTGTTTCTGCATCTGGAGGAGTGGTTGAAGTGATGGCTCAAGTTGGGACAGATGGTGATTGGGCCGTGTGATGGACTGAGGGGTGCAGGGGCTGGATTTGGGATTTTGATTTTCTGAGGGAAAACCAGGAAGTCTCAGATTCGGGGTTTCCCAGATGTGCCAGTATACCTACTCTAAAAAATGGGAACTTTGAGAAGATGCCTGTCTCGGAGTTTTTAATTGGAGTTGGGGTTTTCTGGAACGCTGACAAATGGCATGCAAATCAAAATTCATTTTCATGAAAGAATGAGAGGTGTTCCATAGAAGCAATAGTCTCCTATGTTCCTTCCTGTAATGATGCAAATGCTCTTTAATCATTAACCTGCTGGAATTGATGCAGTAGCTGAGAATCAGCAGAGTGGGGAAAACGTTCCATGATGTCTTCCCCTGGTCATGGCTTATAGCCTTTTAAGAAAAGAATTGCTACATCTGAATTGATGTTGAGAGACCTCGATTTTCTCCCCTGGAGCTGCAAAAATGCATCAGCTACACGCAAAGCCGTTCCAAAGCAGGTCTAAGCATCTTGTAAAGTTCGCAAGAGAAAACCTCCCGCAACCACTCTAAGCAAACGACAGCAGGACCTGTCCTGCCAACATTCAAGCAGCGAGGATTGGACGAAGAAGAAACAGCACTGCCAATGCAATCGGGGCCATTATATGAGAAATAGTCAAGCATTTGCAGTCTTCAGCTAAGCTTAAACGAGTGGGTACTTAGTCCTCCGAAACTTTCTTAGCCTGAGCTAAGCCCACGCATCATTCTAAGCCACAACTGTGCTGCGATTTGCTTCATTTTGGTGCAGCATGTCATGTAAACCCTAACTCTGGCTTGGTCACTTGCCATGATTTCTGGATAATTTTTAGGTTAGGCTTCTCCAAGCCATCTTTTATTCACTGAACCACAATGAAATCATGGTTTAGCAGAATGTGAGCTCTCAGTCGTAATCATCAGCCAAGCAAAACAGGCTAAATCAGGATTGCTAGATAGGACTGTATACTATCTCAGCTATGAAAAGCTCAGTGGATGCAAATCAGGGGTGAAACCCAGCAGGTTCTGACAGGTTCTGGAGAGCCGGTAGCGGAAATTTTGAATAGTTTGGAGAACCGGTAGCGGAAATTTTGAGTAGTTCAGAGAACCAGCAAATGCCACCTCTGGCTGGCCCCAGAGCGGGGTGGGAATGGAGATTTTGCAATATCCTTCCTCCAGGAGTGCAGAAGGAATGGGGATTTTGCAGTATACTTTCCCTGCCATGCCCATCAAGCCACGCCCACAGAACCAGTAGTAAAAAAATTAGAATTTCACCACTGATGCAAATGAACACAGTTATGCTGTAGGGGGAAAATAAAAGAGAGAGAAATGAATAACATGAGTGTTGGAAACCATGGACACAGAGAAAATGGAGGAGTTCAATTATACCAACGGAGCAGAGGCTGAAATGATCAGGATCAGTCACATTGTACCTAATGTTGGTCCAGGTCAGAGGTGGGTTTCAGCAGGTTCTGACCAGTTCTGGAGAACCGGTAGCGGAAATTTTGAGTAGTTCGGAGAACCGGTAGTTCTCCGGTGGCCCCACCCCCATCTATTCTCTGCCTCCCAAGTCCCAGCTGATCGGGAGGAAATGGGGATTTTGCAGTATCCTTCCCCTGGAGTGGGGAGGGAATGGAGATTTTACAGTATCCTTACCTACAGTGAGGTGGGAATGGAGATTTTACAGTATCCTTCCCCTGCCACGCCCACCAAGCCATGCTCACCAAGCCACGCCACACCACGCCCACCAAGCCACGTCCACAGAACCGGTAGTAAAAAAATTTGGAACCCATCACTGGTCCAGGTAGCTTTAGAATAGAATAACAGAGTTGGAAGGAACTTTGGAGGTCTTCTAGTCCAACCCTCTGCTTAAGCAGGAAACCCTATACCACTTCAGACAAATGGTTGTCCAGTCTCTTCCTAAAAACTTCCAGTGTTGGAGCATTCACAACTTCTGGAAGCAAGTTGTTCCACTGACTGCCAGTTGTTCTAACTGCCAGGAAATGTATCCTTAGTTCTAGGTTGCTTCTCTCTTTGTCATTATTTAAAAGTGTCCAGTCATTTGGCAGAGCCTCTGGGTTGTGGAAATCTATCCTTTGGGCCTGAGAATGAACCTTAGTTGCACTGTCAAAGCTGCACAGTACAACATGATTATAGCATACAGTGCCAGGGAGGTCATTATTACCAGAAACTTTGTGTTGACCCCTCAGGGCAAAAGCAGAGTTGGGAAGAGTTCAATCCTGGAAAGGCTTAGCACTCCCTACACAATAGGGATTGTGGTGGGCAAAATGCGATGTATTCCCTTGATAACGACTGTGGAATTATTACCCTGTTGTTTTTTGACAGATTGCAAAAGGCACAAAGCCTCAGGATTTGCCTTTCAACACCTGCCCTGGATACGGAAATGTTTTTGCTCCATTCTTTGCAAAGATTGACAAACTATGAAGGTATATTTTCTAAAAGCTTCTTCCCCTTCAGGCGTCTTTGTGGCTCTTTTAAGCCACAATGCAGTTGAATGATCGACGGAAAGTCGGAAAGCATCTGGGTGTCTTCCCACAATACAAGAGCCCTGGCAGTTGAGCATCATGCAAATTGTGATACTACTTATGTGACAGACATCAGGTTTAGACAGAGGTAGCTTCTAATGATCTTAAGCAGCAGGAAGGGAAGAGGATTACATTTCTCCTTATATCAACTGTGAATGTTGCGAACTACTTAGAGAATAAGCACCATCCTGTTCTAGGAAAGGAATGTTTGTCTGTGTTTGTGTGTGTGTATTTTAAAGCAGGGGTGTCAAACTTGATTTCATTGAGGGCCACATCAGTGTTATGTTTGACTTTGGGGGGCAGGGGTGGCCGTAGCCAGGGTGAGCATGGCCAGCTTGACGTCACTCATGTTGGGGGCACCTGTGTTGGCCTGAGCCCTCTCCGTTTTTGGCCATGCCGCCCTCGCAAGCTCCATTTTTGGCTGTGACAGCCCCCGGCAACCCTCTGCCAGCCAAAATGGAGCCCTCCTGGGCTCCATTTTTGCTGGCAGATGCACTGCAGGCCAGTCCTTCACTGTTTCTAGGGCAGCCCCCCAGGCCAGATCTAAGCACCCCGCTTGTGGGATGCAGCCTGCGGGCCTTGAGTTTGACACACCTGCTTTGAAGTCTTTGTCAGAAATCTGTTTCCCAGTTGTTTCCCAGTTCAGAAGCTTACATATATCTGGGTGTGAATGTTCATAGAATTTTTTTTTAAAGACTCATTTATTTTTCAATTTAACCTGAGTAACAAATCTAAATGAGGAAGATGAAGTGATAAGTTTACTTACCCAAAAACAAATGTCAGGTGGAAAACTTTGGATTTTGTCAATTTTACATGCCGATGACTTCTGTCTTATCAGTTACGCTGATGCTAACATTGGACTAGTGCTACAAAGTGCTATATGCAGATATTTTAATAGCTTGGAAAACTTCCTTTTCCTGTCTCCCCTTTCTCCTGAGCAAGGCTGTGTTTATTACACAACTATCAGTTTGATGTATTTGAAATCCATTAATGACAAACGAGAATATTAAAGGAATGAAGCGCTGAAATGAGCAGGATTTTTAGAAATAGTGTTTGTTTAATAGTGTTTTTAGAAATATGCTTGCCAAATCATGGAAATTATGATAGTGGGTATTAAGAAAATGCTGTAATCTAAACAGAAAAGACTCTGGATAGTGTAACTGGAAGGTATAGCTTGCATGATACAGCAGTAATGAGAAGACAAATTCCAATTTGCTATTTAAAAATGTCAGCTTTTTCATTTAAAAAAAAATGTTCTCATCAGAATGAAGGAAGGAAGGAGGGAAACTGAAGTGCATATTTTCCATATTTCCCTATGAAGAACATTACTTCCACCAGAGGTGTATGCCAAATAGTTAATTTATTTTTAAACAAAGACATTGCTGTAATATAAAATGTTTATAAATCATGTCAGATTCTTATTCCACAAGATTTTGGAAGGTTCTTGAGCTTATATGTAAAACATATTGTATTTCCCTAATTAACTCAGACTCCTGAATGCATATCTATTATATGCAATATTTTTTTTAAAAAAAGGAACATGATGGTGAGAATCAAATTATGAGTGATGGAAAGATGGGTGGTTGAGTTTAATAGAAGATTTAAATAAAACTACTTAATATTGAACTTCTTGTATTTCTTTAATGAGTCTTAACAGAGGGCATTGCCATGAATAGTAAAACAGTAGTAAAATAGGAATAGTAATAGAGAAGGAAAGACCTGCAAATAAGTAGCCTTCCAAACTACCAAGAAGGCCAGCTTGAAAGATGGGTCTTATTCAGGGGGGAAATGCTACCAGTTCGCTCCAGTTCAGGCAAACCAGTAGTGATAAAAACTACTGGTTTGGGCAAACCAGTAGTTTAAAAAGCTACCGGTTCGGTTGAATCAGCTGTTAAAAAGCTACCAGTTCAGGCAAACCGGTAGTTACAAAATCCTGCTTTCTAGCAAAGCTAAATTATGCGCCACAGCTGATTCCACCCCCCCCCCCCCACTGTTCTACTTACCTTTCCAAGCATGCGCGCAGCACGTGCCAAAAGGAGGCTTGGGAAGGTAAGTAGAACAGCAGGGGAGATCAGCTGTTCAGTGCACTTTAGCTTTGCTAGAAAGTAGGGAATCCTGCTTTCTAGAGAAGGTAAATTGTGCGCCACAACTGATCCCTCCCCCTCACTTCTACTTACCTTCTCAAGCCTCCTTTTGGCATGTACTGCGCATGCATGTGTACTGCGCATGCACACATGCATGTAGAGCATGTGTTTGGTGCATACTGTGCATGCACACGCAGAACGCATTCGGCACGCAGCGCGCATGCGCGGCCAGCAAACCGGTAGCAAACCGGTTTGGATTTCACCACTGGTCTTATTGTTAAGTTTAACTCTTGTAATCAAGGATATTTAGAGGGGGGTTGAGATTAAGGTGGTGGCTGTATATGACACCCTGCCTTCTTTACATGCATCATGAACATGACACATGTAAAAAAGAGGCAGGACTTCAATTGTGTGGTTGAGCCCACCATCTTGAATTGTTTTACCTCTTCTGTGGACACTTCAGTTTGTGACATTCACAATCAGCAAACAGCTGTGTCTTTGCATTGCATGTCCACGCAAGGAAGTACCCAAGCTGGTTGATTCCTAATCTGAATCCCCTGTGAATCTCCACCTAATTTCTAAAGCCCTTTCCAACCTATCAGTTCATATATCTGGCAGGTTGGATTGCTCTTACTCATAGTAGCTACTGGGAAATAGAAGGAAAGGACCAGGTCATGTTTCTCTTTTGGCTTTCATCTAATCATACTGAGCTCTGGTGGCTCAGTAGACTAAGGCAGTCATTAACATCCACTTACATCTGCTGCCTGCAATTACTGCAAGTTCAAATCCCACCAGGCTCAAGGTTGACTCAGCCTTCCATCCTTTCTAAGGTAGGTAAAATGAGGACCCAGATTATGGGGGCAATAAGCTGACTTTGTATAAATATAAAAAAAGTATGAAGGCTAGTGCTTAACACATTGTAAGCCGCCCTGAGTCTCCGGAGAAGGGCGGCATATAAATCAAATTAAAAAAAAAAAAATCCACAGCTTTCTTCGTCTCTGCTCCATGCAGTCCCAGATAAGTTTCACATATTTCTTCAAAGTGAATCTGGTCCTTATCTGGCAAATAAAACCTACCTTGCTATGAAATGTGAGAAAAATGTGGCTATCACTAAAGCTTTATCTTATAGGTAAATTTTCCAATCTTGCCTATCATTATGACAAGTCTTTGGTTTATCTACTAATGTGGTTTAATGATTACCTTTGTTGTTCAATATTTTAATTGCAACTTCGTGATGCAGGAACAATGGAGGTTGCGTCACTTCTTTCCACCAGTAAGGTTTCTGTGACCACTAGGGAAAACAGCAAGCTACAGATGAAAGGAAAGGATTTTGTTATTCTTGGGTCTGTTTTTTACCTGGCCTGAAATGAATTGCTATGTTTAAAAATAAAGGGAATTTTCTCTTTGCTGTCTGGTGCTTTCCTCAAGATGCAGTTGAAAATGATGCTTCTATATATCACATATTTCCCAATGTGTCTCACTTTTACTTCACATATACTGAAGATCTGTTAGGATTCATGAAGAGCTGGGCTAATCCCAAACTCTATAAGATAATTATAAAATGAGTATCAGCCTTTTCCCCTCCAATTTAGAGCTCTATGACTTAACAATTCCATATTGTTTTAGCATTCTGCTTACTGTATTTTTCGGAGTATAAGACGCACCGGAGTATAAGACACACCTTAGTTTTTGGGAAGGAAAATAGGGGGGGGGGGGATTCTGCCTACGAGTTATTCATCTGGCTAGTCCTTAGCCTGGTCAGCTTCAGCACATTAGTTCGCTCACTGGTTTTGAGGTTCGGGCTGGTTGGGGCTAAAAACAGCTTCTAAAGCACAGCTGATTGTCAAAGGGAGCAGCAATTAGAAAAGCAGGCAAAGCGTGGAAGATCACTTTGCTTGCTTTGGGGCTGGAAAACAGCTTCAAAAGCACAGCTGATCATCAGAGGGAGCGCCAATGACTAAAGCAGGTGAAGTGCGGAAGGGGTAAGAGAAGGCAGCAGCTATTCCAGGTAGCCATTTTGGGCACCTGTGTCCCGTTTTCAGCCTCCAAATGCATCGCGTTTTCGGGTGGCGATTGGCGGCGATGTGCTTTGGCGATCCCTGCAGCCTTGAAGGGCTCTCAAACGGAGCATTTGGAGGCTGAAAACACGACACGCGGAGCCCAACATGGCTAAGCCATTGTTGGTGGCAATCTCTGCAGCCAGGAAAAGCATGCCCAGAGGCCAAAGGGTGGGGGCTGGCGGGTGGGCAGGGTTACATTCGGAGTATAAGACGCACCCAAATTTTCAGCCGCTTTTAGGAGGGAAAAAAGTGTGTCTTATACTCTGAAAAATACGGTGTGTTAGGAGAAGCACATCCGAAAACAAGAGCTCCTGTAAAATTCAAATTCCCCAAAAATAGGATATAATATTTTTGAAAATTGAGAAACACTGCTCTAGACTATAACCTGCCACAAAGTTAGGAGAAATTGTGTTTTGCCATAGCTCTTAATGATTTCCATGTGATTCTGTCTAGAGCAGCTGGCAGTGCATTGTTCTTTTTCCATCTTTCTTTCAGGGAGCTATTTTTTTTTACTATGATTATAATTTCTCTTTTATTATAGACTACAATTAAAAATCTGCCTAGGACAGGTCCTCTTTCAGTGGAGATATATATATATATATATATATATATATATATATATATATATATGGATTTCAGCCATATAAATAGGCTGAATAATATAAATAGAATCTACAAACTTAAACCTGTTTCCAATTACCAAAATAGTAACTATCATATTAAAGCCTCATAAATAAACAGACTGTGTTCAGGACGAAGCCAGTGATGCTGTACTTTGTTTTACTTGCAAATTTAAGAAGAAGGAGGGGAGAGAACAGAAAGCTGAGAAACATTGAAAATGGAAAACTTCCTGGAATAAATGTTATTGTACATGACACCCTTAACATTTAACATTGTGTACTATTGCCAAAGGGGAAGTTGAAAATAATAGACTATTTTCAGTAGATGAAGCTTAAAGAAATCACATTTTCAGCACAATGTCTACTTTAGAAGTAAGCTAAGTTTTCTTACTTTATAAAGATTTCCTACTTTATAATAGAGAAGGTTGTTTTCTATTTACAGTACTGCAATAAATAGTATCTTCTAGTTCACAGAAAATGTGTTGCAAATTATTATTATTATTATTATTATTATTATTATTATGAGGAGGAGGAGGAGGAGGAGGAGGAGGAGGAGGAGGAAGAGGAAGAGGAGGAAGAGGAGGAAGAGGAGGAAAGAATTTTCTGGACTTTTGAAGCGAACTGAAAAGTTACCAAGCATGGAGAAATTTAAAATAGGCCTACCTAGTTACTGCAGTCTTCACAAATTTCTGCTGCATAGAATAAAGTCTGTCTGAACAGTTAAGCACAGAGGATTTCCTTCCCTTAATACTACTACAATAGTACGCGATACAGAAAGATCTGTTTTGTGGTTCCATGGCAAGAAGCAATGATTACATCTCACTTCCCCCGCCTTAAAGAAGCAGGAAGTGTGGTCTAACTTTTTCTCTGGAATAATAAATTCAGACTTCCAATAGTCCATAGATGAAAAGAGGAAAATCCTTCCAATTCTCAAGCAAACAATCTTATCCCAAGACTTTTCCTCTCCCATTCTTTGACACGACAGGATGAGTAATATGCTTGATTTAATACTCATCGATTCCTTCTGCATAGCTGACTTGTTTGGTTAAGCTCATATATAATCAACCTTTATTATAAAGAAATGCTCCTCTAAGTAAGGTGGTAACAGTTTAGACAGTAACTGGAATGATGACTCATGGCTGTAGGCTCCAGGGCCTATCAAGTGAGACCATGGAAATTTGGCAGCAAATTGCCCAAATTCAGTTGAGTGATGTTCTTGTTTTAAAAGCCAGTGCGACTCAATACTTTGGTTAGTCCTCAATAGTAGACCATATATTATATACCCTGTTTCCCTGAAAATAAGCCCTCCCCAAAAATATTTAAATGCATGTGCAGCTGGTCCCCACCATTTCTTCTGTTTAGGATTAGGGAGACAGAGCTAGAAATCAGGTAAGACGGCAAGAGGAGCCCCATCTTGCTCCACACACACCAAAATAATAAAACCTCCCTGAAAATAAGGCCATGTGCTTATTTCGGGGTTCAAAAAAATATAAGACAGGGTCTTATTTTCGGGGAAACACAGTACTAATTATAGCAAAAATAATTCCCCAACCTCCACACCCCTACACCCCAAAAAGACTCCTCAAAGAGGGAATAAAATTGAAGGGTTGTTATCCTGACTCTTGTCACTATCCTCAGAGGCTAAAATTAATTAAGAAGAACAGTAGAAGAAAGGTTTTTTTAAATCCTTGAGCTACATTACATGGAGAAAAGTCATAACAGAAGTAGGAACACCTACATGAAGGAACCAGTTGTGAAAGATAGAAGAAGTTGAATCATGTCTCTCTGGTCATATGATGCAGTCAGATGCACTATTTCAGCTTGTCAGTGAGGGAGGAGGAATTAAAAAATTAGGAGTTTGGGAGATGTTAGCATCACTGGAGCTGACCCAATATTTCAAGTCTATTCACTTTGTTGAGCTACTGGTCCTGTACCTGTCTTCTTTGAAACCGTTCCTGGCATTTTACCCTAAGATTCCAAAAAATATAAGCTGGTATAATTGGAAAGCACCATCCAATTTTTCTGTCTCCTTTGTCACCTTGCCTCCCCACCAAAGATTTGGAAATATTTATATGTGGTGGGGCGGATATACTAACCAAAGAACAACCATTTCTTTCTTGTGGTGATTCATATTTTCAAACCTGCAAAATGTGTCAATGTTTCGGTTTCCATTACTGTTAAAATGGGGATCAGTAAACATATACACTAGGTAAGACACATTTGCAAAACTCAATCGTCACAAGTGTTGGATTGGTAGAAAAGGTCCCTGCTAAAAAGGGGGGGGCAATTTTCTGGTTGGACTAGAAGATCCAAGGGGTGAAGTGTAAAATGTGTTACTACCAGTTCTGTGGGCGTGGCTTGGTGGGGGGAAGGTAATGTGACTGGGTGGGCGTGGCCAACTTTTTTTTTTAAACTTTTCAAAGCATTTTTTCTAATGCTTTGAAAAGCCCCTGGCGATCAGGCAACTCAGCTGGGATCGTCAGAGACTTTTCAAAGCATTTTTCTTACCACCTCTTCGGCCAAGAGATGCAGAAAAAATGCTTTGAAAAGCCTCTGAGGATCCCAGCTGAGCCGCGTGATCATCAGAGGCTTTTTTTTTACTTTTAAAAGCATTTTTTTGTCGGAAGAGGTTGTAGAAAAAATGCTTTTAAAAGTAAAAAAAAAAGCATCTGATGATCATGTGACTTAGCTGAGCATGGTGGGGGGGGGGGCGCAGGGATTTTTGCTACATGTTGTCCAAACCACCTGCCACCATCGCTACCGGATCAAGCGATCCAGTCCGAACCGGGAGCATTTAACCCCTGTTTCCAACCTAGCCTAGCCTAGCCTAGCCTAGCCTAAAAAGATCCAGAGCTATACATTCAGAATATTGTATCAGAGGTTAATGATCATACAGTACTATAGTTGGACTTTGCTGAAGGCCCTGAAATGAAGTCTTCACATTCTTTTGCTTTATTCCTTTGTTGTTGTTGTTTTTAAAAAATGCAGTTTAGAGCTCCATTCCTAAAAGAACAAGGAAGTTGCTGTATGGCTACATATTTTACCTCAGCCACTTAAAGGAGCATTTGTGCAAAAATCTGTGGAGTTTGTGAATCAAGTCACACTTATGGAAAAGGTAGATGTGGCATCCTTTCTTCTTTTCCACAGTTAAATTATCTCTCTCTGGTATATTCTCCTTAAAGGTTTAAAATGAAAACTCGTTATTTCTTAGGCAATAATTGCTAAAACATCTAATGCAATAATAAGAGAAGCTGTATTGATGGAAAGGGATTTTATATAACATTTGTCAAGATCCATGAGCATTCTCCTCTTCGCAACTTCTCCTATTTGTGTGTACCCAGTGAAATGAAAATGGTGATAAGTCACAATGACCACAATGCATGAAAAAAAAAACCCAGCAATGAATTAGCATGCTGCCTGACTCTTAACGATTATGGATGGCTCACAACAATACAAGTAGTTACAATAAAATCAATAACACATAAAAAATAAAGATTAAAAACATGGCAGGTCTGATGAAGCGAGGAGTCTCTTTCTCCCTCATCCAAAGGCTGGATGAAAAGCCAGGTCTTCATGATTCTTCTAAGCAACAACAGAATGGGAACCATCCAGATTTCAGACATTCTTACAGAGAAGATGCACTTTCAATCTCTTGAAAAATGACATTGTTTAATTGACGGAGCCTGGAGTGTGGCAAGCCTTCAGGATCAAATTGGTCAGGGAAATATTAGGGGAAACAGGCAATTCGTCAAGTGACTGGGCCAGGGGTGGGTTCTAATTTTTTTTACTACCGGTTCTGTGAGCGTGGCTTATTTTATGGGCATGGCTTAATGGTCATGTGACAATTATTTAGGATTTATCAGAGGTACTGGTCTACCAGGCTTTTAACTGCTTGCAGAGCTGTACCGATCTACCCATTTATTTTTGCAGGCACTGATCTACTCATGTATTTTTGCAGGCACCGGTCTACTCATTTGCATAACTTTGTTGATGGTATCTTGCCATCTCTGTTTTGTACACTCACGAGGTCACTGGCCATTGACTTCTAGTTAGTAGGCAGTCTTGGCAACGGTGGAAGAAGCTGCTCTCTGGACATGTCCATATCCAGAAGAGCCGGCTTTCTCTATAATTGGTGCCACACTGAAATGTTGTCGAATGTTGTCATTTGTGATGTGGTCAAGAAGGGAGATGCTCGATATCCAACGATATCCGTATGTGTTATAAGACCAGGCCCTATAACATGTATGGCTTTATAGGTAACAACCAGCATCTTGAATTGCACCTGGAAGCAAATTGGCAACCAGTGCAGCTTGCAAAATAACAGTGCTGCATAGCCATATTGAGTCATTAATCATAAATGTTTGTTCTACTACATTTTCTCCCAATAAAGTTTTCAGTAGTAAAAGAAACTGGTACATTCTCATGAATCTTTCAATAAATAAAATAAATACAATAAACTGCCACTGTATGATACAATATAAGTCTCCATAGGCATCTGTGAAGGAGAAAGTGATGAGTGTGTCAGGCCACAAACTCTGCCTATGTACTTGGGTGAAACCTCACAATACCAGTATGATATGATTGAATTTGTGGCATGATTTCACAATGCCTACTTTGCTTTTTTTGACTTTATCATGAATAGGAATCAACATCTATTTATATATGGTGCCTATGTGATTTTGTTTGGATGCGTTCTCATAGACTTTTTCATTTTCCTTTGTAGAAAGCCCCCCCTCACCCCATTAAAATATTCTTTATTCTTAATATCAAAAAGAGGCAGGATAGAACATTTCCTCCAAAGGAGAAAAACCTTAACGAAGGTAGAAAGCAGCCCCAGTCTTCCTGTCATGGGAAAACAGTCTCAAGCAGAAGCCTGAAGTGGCTGGTCTTTATTTTGTACTCATTCAGAAAGACTGAATGATAAGAAACTCTAAATAAGCAACACAATAGGCAAGCCAAAGCTGACAAGATTAGCTCAAACACCTAGGATTTGCATTTCCCTTCTTGCCTGTAGAGCCAGTCATAACCCCTACATGACCTCATAGGAATCTGGCAACAGCCATTAAAATATCAAAGGACATATTCTTGCACAGGAACAGGTATCTCAATCACAAAGCCCCAAAGAAAGCATAAAAGCCCACTACTCTCAACCCCATTTTGTCAGCAACCCCAGAAATATGCTGCTGTCACTAGTTTCTGGCTACCAATAAACAGAGACTTCCTTTCCTGCAGCCTGCCTCCATTTTATTTCCAGCGTCTTTCGACTTGGAACTGGACTGTATTTTTCTTCCAGAGAATATAACTAGTAAAAGGTCAAAGAAATTGGGTCAATCAAGCTATATTCACTTCCTTCATCAAAAAGAAAAGCCAAATTCCTTCCTATAAGCAAGCCAGTTGTCTTACATGCAAGCTTGTTCTTGTCTGAGTCATTTACTCTATAGATGTTCCCAAACTGTTCCATCTTTAAATATGATCTCTTCAAATCCAGGTTTTTATTCTTTATGCAGGAAATAAACTGGGCCTGCTTTTCATCATTTTGACTTAAAACTTTCAGGATATTAAAAAGAAAAAAAGCCAAGCAAAGGGACATTCATTTTTCTAACAATCACTTCATATGCGTACATACACGTGCGCAGATAGACATAACTGATGAAGGCTGATAGTATAATTAAGTAAATCAGATTAGTTGCCAACATTCTTTCTGCTCTCCCACACCCCAAAGTTAATACTTTGAAGTTCTGTGCCAACAGCTATGATTCTGTTGAACTAATAAAGAAAAATGGTTTTCCTCCTGGGAGTGACACTAAATTAATCATCTTTCATTCCTTTTTTTTTTTTTTTGCTTCCCTGCCAGGAAACAGAAGTTACTTGCAGATGTGAAAAAGGAAAACAAGCACACTAAGCCTTCTTCTAACCCAATGTATACAGATGCTTTATATACTGTGCACTACACTAAAACACAGTAATGACTGTCACATGGGTCAAAATTCGGACACTTGGCAATCGGCATGTATTTACAACAATTGCACTATCTTGGGATCCTGTGTAGGAGTGGTATTCACTTGCTTTCCCTACCGGTTCGCAAATGTAAGCATGTGCACCTGCACACGACCTTCCGCGCATGCGCTTTGCTTGTGCATGTGCCTTCCATGCATGGCCCAGCCTCAAAAACGTGCCTAAATAGGACAGCATAGAGCCAGGGCGAGTGGGCGCCCGCAATTTCCACTACTGGTTTACCTGAATTGGTCCGAACTGGCTGAATACCACCTCTGGTCCTGTGATTGCCATTTCCAAACTTCCCAGACAGCTTCTGACAAGCAAAGTCAATGGGGGAAGTCAGATTTGCTTAACAACCACATGATTCATTTAATAACCAGATGTGACTCACTTTAAAAAAAAACACCTTGTTTAGCAATGGAAACTTTGCTCTCAGTTGTGGTCATAAGGCAAGGATTATCTGTAATCAATTTTCCTGCCAAAGTGGGTTTTGAATCTCCCTCCCTCCCACAAGTGAACCTTTTTGATGATATTCCATACACTTATGGTTCATTTCTGGGTCATAATGATCAACTCATTTGATGCTGTGAACAATTTCCCCATCTTTATTCTCATAACCTAATAAAAATGTCTTTAATTTCTGCTGTTTACATAGAAGGAACTAATTTTGCATGAACTATTTGGTACTGAAGGATATTCATTATGTGACCCACACATTCTTCTGAAATGCCAAGCTTGACAATTTCTCTTTGAATACTCCATTGATCATCCTTAATTGTTTCTTCAACATTTCTGATGTGAAATGCTGGTTGCGGTCACAGATTGTCCACCTAATTCTTGATCAGTGAAATGGGTTCTTCCCAATAAAGTTTGTTTGTTTATCGAATTTATTGGCTGCCCAACTTACCACACAGTAACCAGAGGTGATATTCAGCCGGTTCAGACCGGTTCTCCCGAACCGGTAGCAGAAATAGTGGGTGGGCCTGCCCCGGTGCTATGCCATCCTATTTAGGCACATTTTGAAGCGTGTGCAAGCGTGCAAGCCATGCGTGTGAGCACAGCGCACGTGTGGAGGGCTGCATGCATGCACGAAGGTGGCGCATGCGAGCAAAGCAAGTGTGTGTGTGCGCACGCTCACATTTGTGAACCGGTGGGGAAAGTAAGGGAATCCCGTGTTTCCCCTAAAATAAGACCCCATCTTATATTTTTTTGAACCCTGAAATAAACGCTTGGCCTTATTGCCATGCACTCAAAAGCCCAATTGGGTTTATTATCAGGGGATGTCTTATTTTGGGGGGAAACAGGGTACCACCTCTGACAGTAACCTTTATACTTTTTGGCCCAGCCATACACAGAATTTACATCAACACGGTAATCAGCATAAACCACCTGTATACCTAACAGTGAATTTCAACTGGAATTGAATTTCAATTTCAAAGAGAACTGATGAGTACTTACTGCACGATTCCATTTCACAAAAAATAACTAGACAACCCTTTCTCACAGTAACTTCCTGTGAACTGAAATGAAAGGACATAGGCTAACTAACTCAAAGTACTGCCATCTATTGGTGATTTACAGCATTGTAGGCATTATTTTTCATTAAACGATTTCTCTGACCACATATTAATCTTGTCTGCTGTTTTAATCACTATAGATAAGCTGATATAAAAAGGCTGGGTAAAAAGTAAAAAATTAAACATAAAAAGGAAACAAAGCTAAGAACTTTAGGTATTACAGATCGATGAATGGGAAAATATGTGACTGAAAAGACTAACATTTCATTAACATTATAATTTTTTTTAAAAAAATTATAAAACGATGTACTGTTGTATATGACGCCAGAAATTATTTTCTTCCATGTATGAAGGTACTTCAAATAGATATAGGAAGTGTGGAAAGCATGAGGGGTCATTTTATCATGCTTGGTGGGCTTGTAAAATTTTGGATTCAAATCAGAAGTGAGTTTCAGCAGGTTCTGACCAGTTCTGGAGAACCGGTAGCAGAAATTTTGAGTAGTTTGGAGAACTGGTAGTAAAAATTCTGAGTGGCCCCGCCCCCATCTATTCTCTGCCTCCCAAGTCCCAGCTGATTCCCACCCCACCTGGAGTGGGGTGGGAATGGAGATTTTACAGTATTCTTCCCCTGCCATGCCCACCAAGCCACACCCACCAAGCCATGCCATGCCATGCCCACCAAGCCACGCCCACAGAACCGGTAGTAAAAAAATTTGAAACCCATCACTGATTCAAATATACAGTGATACAAAGAATGTTAGAGATTAATGTTCAACTGAAACTAGAACTTTTCTTGCTAGGATTAATGTATAGACAACTAGAAAAGACTTATGTGCAATTGTTTTTGTACATGACTGCAGCAAGATTATTATGGTATGTACCAAAATGAAAAGACCTTGAAATACGCACAATAGAGGAACAGTTGGTAAAGATGGCAAAATTTGTAGATGACAAAACCGACTTGCTTGATTAGCAAAAAGACAACATTTGACAGTGACTGGAAACCCTTTCTGGACTTTTTGCTGAAAACAGAAATAATATGACTTTTTGCTGAAAACAAAAATAATAGCATGTTTTACGGATTAGAAAGGATAGTATATGCAAATAAAGGAACGAGAGTAACAGAAACGTATTTATAACTGCTGTAAAGAAGATCAGAAGCCATTTTTTTCCTTTTTTTTCTTAGTCACATCCCTTTTCTTTACACATATTTTTCATATTGTTTTTACTATTTAAAAATAATTTTAAGGAAAAATAATAATTAAAAAAAATTAAAAGGGAAACTCAATATACATGCCAGCAATAAGTGAATGCTGATGATATTTGACTTGGGAAACTGTGCCCTGAAATAATAGACATCAACGTAATGTTTAAAAATGCTTGCAAAATGAGATCTTAGGGGCTCTTATGGGCTCTCATTGATATTTTTAATGTCCCTAAGCTTTGATAAAGCAAAGCAAGTAGTAATTGATAGAATGAAGGACATGGAGTTTGAAGAAGAACTAAATAGGTTGCCTCTCCACAGTAGGGACAGAATCAAGCAGGGTGTGTGGGAATCAGCAAGATATCTAAATGATCTGATCTTCCCAAAACGAAGAATAGCTTTCTTTAGAGCCAGATTTAATATTCTCTCCTCAGCACTTCTCCAGGGTAGGTACAAGAGAACACCAATAGCAGAACAGGTATGTGGAAAAGGAGAAGTCGAAAATATCTCACATGTTTTATTGTACTGTGAGTTATACAGAGTTTATAGGTCAGTGTATATTCTCCCTTTATTAGAGAGATTGCCAGAGAGGGCAGACGACTTTTATGTAGGCTTTCTCCTCCAAGACTCAAATCTGGCTACCACGCGTGCAGTGGCAAAATTCTGTGTCGCTGCAATGTCCACAAAAAAAAATTGGTTACAAAATTATAGAGGTTAACTGGTGCCAATTTTTTGGAGATATCTATAACAATTATTGGAAAAATACATTTACTCACATACTTATCGGCTCTCCACTCATGTAAATTAGGGAGTGACCCTAACGATTTGAGATCATGTATTTTCATAACAGGGATGTTATTATTCACGATTAATGTCAGTATTATTGTCCTGTATGGAGAATTAGTGCAGGGAAAGCACCTCAGAGGGAGACCACAGTTGCGATATAAGGATATCTGCAAGAGGGACCTAAAGGCCCTGGGAATGGACATTAACAACTGGGAAAAATTGACCTCCGATCGTTCAGCTTGGAGGCTAAAGACGCAGCATGGCCTTCTCCAATTCGAAGAGACACTTGTTTGGCCGGCTGAGGCAAAGAGGCAGTCCCGGAACCAGCGAAATCTGGGGGCTGGGCAGGGGACAGAATGTATCTGCCCTCAGTGTGGAAGGGAGTGCCACTCTCGAATTGGCCTTTTTAGTCACACTAGATGCTGTTTTAGGACCTCTTTCCAAGGCACGATACCATCGTCTCTTGAGACTGAAGGATGCCAATGATGTCAGTATTATTTTTAATCTATTGTATGTCTCTTGCTGGTCGATGACTATAATAAAGTTTTTATTCTTATTCTAAAACGAGATCTTAGGGATGTGAAAAAGGTTCTTCCAAAGGCTGCTTTTTATGCTGATTATGTGAATATGGGTAGTCCTCCTGGAACAATTACAAATGGGATTGACAATTCCATTACTAAATGACGCAGTCATAAAACAACACCCATTCCAGCTGCAGTTGTTAAGTGAATCATTTGTAGTTAAGTCCAACGTCACTTGAATGAGACTTGCAAATTCTTGCTGGCTTCCCTGTTGACTTCGTTCATCAGAAGCTGTTGTGGAGGTTTGTAGGTGGCAATCGCATGATGCTGCGGGATGCTGCAACTATTGTAAAGGTGAGCCAGTTGGGATGATGTGACCACAGGGAAGTTGCAATGGCTGCAACTTTGAGGACCAATCCTAAATCTCCTTTTTTAGCACCACTCTAACTTTGGTAGCCGGTAAGCGAGAACTACCCATATGTGTACACGTTTTAATTAATCCATTAAAAACTTTCAGAAAGGAAACAGAGAACAAGCATATTATCCACACTGCTGCCTTTGGGAAAGACATTCAAAGTTTTAATGATAGACTCTGTTATCATCACCAATAGCTTAATATTTGAGAAATCCCTCCTCGTTCTCTGACTATGCCTGAGAGAAAAGAGGAGTTTTGTAAGACCACACCAGGGGTAGGTTCTACTTACTTTTACTACCGGTTAACAATGAAGCCGTGCATGGGTGCGCAGAAGCTTCCTGATGATGTCAGGGTTGGTGGGCGGAGCCTCCCGCCGGTTTTACTATTGGTTCTATAGAACCAATCTGAACCGGGGGCAACCTACCACTGGACTACAACTATAGAAAGAAAGTATTACTTGTGTCCAAAACCAACAGATTCTTCTTCTTAAAGCCTTTGTTTGAAAGATAGGAGAGAGTATAATGCAAATGCACCGAATTCATTTTGAATTTTTAAATCTAATATAAATATGTCCAGAATGTAATATTTTGTGACTTTTTTATTTTTTGCATTATATAATTTCATTCTAACAACAATAGCAGCCATGTGAAAGATATTCCAAACTGAAGGAATGTTCTTTCTGCGAATGAGAAAAAAAAATGAGTCAAGGAGGAGACATTCAGGGATGAGGAAATAATTAAAATGCTAATGAAGTTGGATGAAGCAAAGGTATTTATCTAACTATCCATGGAAGGCGAAGGTAGAATTTTAAAGGCTCAGTGAAAGGTTGTGCCTAAATAAACATAATTACAAGAAGAAAATAAAAACTCACAATGGAGAAGTAAACATTTTAATTTATTTATCTTGCAATATTTATATACCACTCCAACTTCCAGGCTTTTGAATAGTGTACAAACAATTGCACTAAGAAATAATTAAGGCAAGACTATAAATATTAAAAAAGCTCTAGGAGGCCATTTGTAATCTTCATCCCAGATTAAAGGCCCATTAAAGAAGAAAAAGCGAGAACTGAAGGATGAATAAGAGTAACAGAGTCGGAAGGGACCTTGGAGGTCATCTAGTCCAACCCCCTGCTCATGCAAGATACCTACAGTATACTAGGGATTCGAACCACAGAAAGGAGACAGGCATACCCCCCCTCAAAAAGAAAATAGCATGGAAAGGTTCACTTCTTACTTCAGCAACACAGTGATGATGGCGCAGGATGATGAGGGTCACATTTTGTGAGGTTTGTCCATTATATTCTCCATTTTACCTCTGTCTGTCTCCTCTTTTGTCCTATTTTTGAATGGCACTTTTCCTTCTCTCCAATGATGCATAAATGGCTGCTATAGTCCAAATAGTCATCTGGCACTATACCTTCTAACAGATTCTACCCTGAGGAGGTGAGAATGCAGATCTCGTCTCACAGAGAGAAAGGAGGAGACAGATGGCACTTATTAGCCAGAATGCAACCTTAACCAAGGTCAGGAAGACGTCTTCTCCAAGGACAGTGAAGTCTTTCTACAGAAGGACAAATAATAGATGGTGCTAAGTGTGAGGCTTCCATCTCAGCTTATTGGAAGTTCACTATATTATTATTATTGTTGTTGTTGTTGTTGTTGTTGTTATTGTTATTGTTATTGTTATTATTTTACTTTACAATATACACAGCAAACGAGATGACCATGCTGGATTTCGTATCCCAAATCACTAGTCGAACACTTCCCAAGCATTTAAGACTGCATGATGTATCGGCGGATTATGCGAGCAGATTCCAGTAAATTGGCCTTCTGCAGCTGACCAATGGTGATCTTGTCAGTGCCAATTGTTTTTAAGTGCTTGCCTAGGTCTTTAGGCACAGCACCCAGTGTGCCGAGTACCACTGGAACCACCTGCACTGGTTTATGCCAGAGTCTCTGCAGTTCGATTCTCAAGTCCTGATATCTGGTGACTTTTTCAAGTAGTTTCTCATCGATTCTGCTGTCACCAGGTATGGCAATGTCAACAATCCACACTTTTTTCTTCTCCACAATCATGATATCCGGGGTATTGTGTTCCAAAACCTTGTCAGTCAGTATTCAGAAGTCCCACAGTAGTTTTGCATGCTCATTTTCAACCACTTTTTCAGGCTTATGGTCCCACCAGTTCTATTATTATTATTATATTTTTTATTTTATTTTTTGCAGAACATATCTTTCAGTTCTGTTAATTTAAAAGTGACTTAAGTAGTAGAAGTAAAAACACCGACAATTAAAGAGGGGGAAAAAGTGTTGCTTCCTCTATTTATTTAGTGGGGAGTGGGAACACTTGAGAATAAAAATGCCATGTAAAATACACCATCCCTGAGCAGGAAGAAAATCATTAGGCCTAAACCAACAATGTTTTTCAAAAGCTTCTAAGTTCCCTAACACATAATGACTTACTGACTCATACTTAAGATGACTCATGAAAAGGAAAGAACAAGGCTGTGGGCCTCCCTGTATCAGTTGTCACATCTCGGGTGTGGAATGAATGGTGAAGTCACTGGGAAGGGCAGGGAGAGAAAAAGCACGCTGAAGTGGGTCATATGTATACCAAGCAACCTTAAAGCAGTCTATTCACTGGCTCTGACAGGAAAGGGACTTGGCATTTTGTAAAATGCCAGAAGAACACAGAGTGTTAGCTACCATACAATAGAACAATGAGATCAAGTCCAGTTTGGTGACAGAATAGTTCCTGTAGAAGTTGAAGATAGCATGATAGGCCTACCTATGTCCTTATGATCTATTTTTGTTTTTGTTCAACCCTTAAGGGAGGGCTGCAGGTTCCAGAGATTCAACCCAAATATATCTGGCTAAGATACATCAAAATAAAATACATATCAGGAAGCTAACATACCAAGTCAATGACATGATTCACACATCCCAGAAAAGCTACAAAGAGGTTCTTTTGCTTTTGGCTTCAAGAATCCAGCCGTTATGAGTTGTACTTTAAGAGACTGTATTGTTTGAATTGTGTTGACTCCTAACTGTCAGTGACCTTCTAGGGCAGAGGTGGGGAACGATCAACGATGGCCCGTTTATGACTTGTGGACTTGAAGTCTATAAGTCATAAAAGGGTTATCTTCCCCACCCGTTCTAGGATATCAGGGAAGTTGCTTTTGGTTAACCTTTTGTATATATACACACACCAAAATGTGAAGAATGAAACTCGGAGTCTTATTCACGGAAATGAAGTATGAGAAGTTTCAGAGGCACATTTCACCTCAACATAGTTTAACTCAAAGTATCCCTTCAAAGCTTTTCAACAAAGAAAAAGGTTTAGGACTTCCAACTTTGGATCCAAACTTTGGATCATGTTCTTTACATCAATTGGATGGAACAGCAACAAAGAGATTAACCTTGCTTTGTTGCTTCAGTATAATAGAACTTCTTTGAATATTGAGGCAAAGTACCTCAGTGGAACAAAGCACACTTGTAGTACAAAAAGAAAAACAAAACAAAACAATTCTTTTCCTGGGCTGCAGGCTTTACATGGCTCTATTTTGTGGTCTATCAGATGTTTGGGGGCATGAAGTTGACATGCCTTTAGGATGATTCCAGAGATTCATCTGAGAGCCCCATGTTTAAGTAAATGTGAAACTCCAACCACTACTCCTGAATCAAATGATTCAGAACGTGTCACCTTTCCTACTTTTATACTTTTTATACATATATTTCTTTTATAATTCTCTTGCTTTTGAGTTTTGCACTACCATTATACCTTGGATATGCTCCAGTGGTGGGTTTCAAAATTTTTTACTACCGGGTCTGTGGGTGTGGCTTGATGGGCATGGCATGGTGGGTGTGGCAGGGGAAGGATACTGTAAAATCTCCATTCCCACCCCACTCCAGGGGAAGGATACTGCAAAATCCCCATTTCCTCCCGATCAGCTGGGAATTTGGAGGCAGTCAGAATTTTTACTACCAGTTCTCTGAACTATTCAAAGTTTCTGCTACCAGTTCTCCAGAACTGGCCAGAACCTGCTGAAACCCACCTCTAATATGCTTCCTTCTTTCATCCCTCTCCCCTGCAAAATGAATATTTGACATAGAATTGCAGAACTTCAGAAGTAATTCTGAATTAACACCTTAGGCTACAATGTGCTTGTTGCTTTTTGCTTAGAGCAACATGTGAATGTGTCTAATAATAGTTTACGTAACAAATAATAAATAATGGCTTAGCATAAGATATAAATCCAGATGCCACATTTTAGAATTTGTCTCCCTTTATCTTGTACATGATGAAATTTAGGCTATTTGTTCAATAAGTATGTATTTTTTTCCTGTTACTGTGAACTTCACTGTATTGCAATATAAATATTACTGATCATAACAAAAGAACTGATAGAATTCTGTTCCCCTCCCTTTGCTCTTAAAGAGTAGAGAAAAGTCTTTCAAAATTCTCTTGAATTAATTCTCTTGACTTAAAATGCTCCAGACTGACAGTTGCCTTAAAAATATGGCAGCTGCCAAGAAGTGACTGCCACTTCTACTTCCTCTTATCTGCGGAGCAATATGTGAAGAGCAATATATCTTGTGTGTGTGTGTGTGTTATATTGTATATAGAATAGGGATGTGGATACATAGAAGATAGATAGATAGATAGATAGATAGATAGATAGATAGATAGATAGATAGACAGACAGACAGACAGACAGACAGACAGACAGACAGACAGACATAGTAGGGATGTGTATCTGAAGAAGCATAAGCAACAAGGGTGGGTTCTACTTACCTTTACTACCAGTTCGCAATGGGATCGTGCATTAAGTGACTCTGGTTTCCCCATTGACTCAGGACACAGCAACTGTCATAAATGTGAGTCAGTTGTCAAGCATCTGAATGTAAATCACAGGACGATGGGGATGCTGCAATGGTTGTAACTGAATAATGGCCGTAAGTCACTTCTCTCGGTGCTGTTGTAACTTTGTATGGTCACTAAGCAAACTGTTGTAAGTCGAGGACTACCTGTATGTTCAAACACTGATCTCCTGGGCAGTCTGGTTGCCCTATTGGAAGGAAGTCAGGGTCCTGAATTTGAGGCAAGGAGGTTCTCCCCACCATCACTATTAGAAAACCTTTCCAGGCTCTTCCCAGAAGTAACATCTTGGAGCTTTACAGCTGTCGATTTACTGCAGGATACTGTAATAAAAGGGGAGTGGGTGGGATGACAGATCTCTTGTGGGATTTGCCTCCATTTCTTTCAACCACTAATGGGCTTCTAGAAAGAGTTGCAAGGACCTAAAAATAGCTGAAATGTGTTGAGATCCCTCCCTACAGCATTCCCTCGCTCTTGCAGTTTCAACAATAACCGTGGTTAGAACTCTCTGAAAAGCACTAAGAGGCAAAAATGTCAACAGGGCTTCAATTGCTTGTTTTGGCTTGTACATAGAAGCAGAAGGAATGATCTCTTTATAGCCACAGAGGTTACCTTCTGAACTGTCCAGATGTAGAGCTAAGAGAGCCAGGTATCAGGCTAACAATTGGGAGACTATGAATTTGGTGGCTTTTTTGCCTTCTGTCTTTTCTACTTCCCTGTCTAGCCTACAGCCAAGGGATTTTTAGTGGTCTCCCATAAAAATGCTAAATAGATCTGACCCTGTTTAGCTTTTTGGAAATCAGCCAAGGTTGGCTTAGGTGATGCCAGCTGTTATAATGTAAGGGATATTAACATCTTCAGGAGAAGTGAAGAAGCTAAGTATGTGGTGTGTCTTTAAAGAATTAATGAAATAAGGATTCATTGTTATCAGTGAGATCAAAACAGTGTGAAATAATTGGCATCAACAATAATGCGGAGCCATCAGATTTTCAGATATGTGCTGTTTTGTTTTCAAGTGATTTTGAAATAAGTAGAATATGATTTGTTGGATTTGAAATGCCATGGATGTTCATCTCCACTTAATTTAATTATCTCCATTTCCTAAGCTTCCTCCGAGTATTCCTTAATTACACATTGCTTCAATTTCATGTCTGCTTTGTTTGGCTTTTAACCATATGTGCACTACCCAATCACATTTGTTAGATTGGTGTCTATATAAGTTTATATGATAAATTTTATCTAGATAACAAAGTTAGTCTACAAGATACATCAGTTCACAGGAGACAGTTGGGTTAAGATCATATCACAAACTTTATGAATTTATTAACTTTTAAAAGGATTATTTCCAGTAGTGGGTTTCAATTTAGTTTGCTACTGGTTTGCTTGCGGGTGCGGGCGCGCTCGCAGGCACGCAAGATGCTTCTGCACATGTGCAGAAGCTTCTGTGCATGTGCAGAAATGGGCTGGTGGGCGGAGTCTCCCGCCGCTGCCACTACCAGTTCGCCTGATCTGGGGCGAACCTGTAGCCACCCACCTTGATTATTTCCCTAATTCTGATTAGGCATTGTAATCATTATACCACATTAGTTTCTGCTATGAACAAGTCAAATATGAAAACTCACAAATACTGAGGTAATATATTTGTTTGACTGTAATGCCATTGTCTATCACACAACGCACTGTAAACAGCATCCTGCATTACATGGAACTATGGCCAGATTCCAACTACTAAATGTAAAGTATTGAAATCAAATGTGACCAAAAGCTGATTATTTGGTAAATATTTCAATGTTAAGGAAAATGCAATGAGTATTTGTTATTTAAAAGTGGGTGGGTGGGGAACTGCAGGGGAGGATTTGTAGCTACAAACCTCTTTTGCTTTGAATATGAGTCACCTGCGTTGTTACAAGTTGTAACAGTTTGGGCTGTTTATGAGTCAGCTCTAACAAATGTAACACCCTAAGGTTAATCAGCAACCACAGGCGCATACATTCTGCTAAAATTTCTCAAATCCCAGGAAACCACAGTAGCTCAGACAACACAAAACTTTTTCCCCCCTGCATCATTGGGAACCAGGTACATTTTTAAAACAGTGTCAGAAGTCCAGAATAATGACAATCGAGTTACTAGAGCTGAACAACCAGTAGATAGCAGCAAAGAGATATAGAAAACTCATAGTTGTTGGGTTTTGGGGGTTTTTTTGCTGCCATTTAGCAGTGCTCTGGATTTGTGTAGCCCAGATCAGATGAATCCTAAATGGGAGAATATATAGTTTTTAAAAAGCCTCTGCCGATCAGGTAACTCAGCTTCGATCGTCAGAGGCATTTAAAAGCCTTTGACGATCCCAGTTGAGCCGCACGATCATCAGAGGCTTTTTTTTTTTTACTTTTAAAAGCATTTTTTCAGCAGAAGAGGTTGTAGAAAAAATGCTTTTAAAAGTTAAAAAAAAAGGCCTCTGATGATTGTGTGGCTCAGCTGGGCATGGGGGAGGGGGCAGGGATTTTTGCTACCGGTTCTCCGAACCACCCGCCTCCATCGCTACCGGATCAGGCTATCTGGTCCGAACCGGGAGCATTTCATCCCTGTGGCAGCCCCTGATATATCAGAACACTGCTATCATGTCTCCCCTAGTCCTTCTTTTCATTAAACTAGACATATCCAGTTCCTGCAGCCATTCTTCATATGTTTTAGCCTCCAGTCCCCTAATTATCTTTGTTGCTCTTCTCTGCATTCTTTCTAGAATCTCAACATATTTTTTACATCATGGCAACCAAAGCCCATATATCTTCAAGGTTGAGAACTGCTGTCTAGTCCATCTTTTAGGCCTCAGCCTTTAGGCCTTTTCCAGTCATGGCTTCCACGATAAAATTATGTCCCTCAAAATAATAAAACTTTACTAAAATCCACAAAAGGCTCTGGCTCACGCCTCGACTGAAGACCTAGTGGCCGCCTCGGATAGGGTGGCCACTGGAGCTTTGGATCGGGTCGTGCCTTTGCGGCCTCTGACCCAGCGTCAGTCTCACCTGGCTCCGTGATTCACCAAGGAGCTGAGGGAGATGAAGCACTGGAAAAGACGCCTGGAGAGCAGTTGGAGGGCCAGCCTTTCTGAATCTGACCGAACACTGGTAAGATCTCATATTAAGACTTACCTACAGGCAATAAAAGCGGCAAAATGTAACTATTTTGCCACTCTTATTGCATCATCAGATAATCGCCCAACCGCCCTGTTTATCACCCAGGGAGCGCGGGAGGACCCCTTGGAGGGCAGGGCCAAGGATTTTGTACAGTATCTGTATGACAAAATCACTCAGATTCGGGAAGACTTGGACTTGACTGGGTAGATTCAGGAGGGATGATGGAGGCAGGTCTTGAGAAAGTTATCTGGGAAGAGTTTGATCCTGTGATTCCTGAAGAAGTGGACAGGATCCTGGGTAGACTGAGTGCAGCCACATGTTTATTGGACCCGTGTCCCTCCTGGTTGGTTCTGGCCTCTCGGGAGATGACACGAGGCGGGCTCCAGAGGATTATAAATGCTTCATTGAGTGAGGGTGACTTTCCCGCCGCCTTGAAAGAGGCGGTGGTGAGGCCTCTCCTCAAGAAGCCTTCCCTGGGCCCGGCAGTGTTAGCAAACTATCATCCAGTCTCCAACCTTCACTTTGTGGCAAAGATTGTTGAGAGTGTGGTGGTGCGACAGCTTCCCCAGTACCTGGATGAAACGGTTTATCTGGATCTGTTCCAGTCGGGCTTCAGACCTGGGTACAGCATGGAAACGGCATTGGTCACATTGGTTGATGATCTCTGGAGGGCTCGGGACAGGGGTTGTTCCTCTGTCCTGGTCCTATTAGACGTCTCAGCAGCTTTTGATATCATTGACCATGGTATCATGCTGCACCAGTTGGAAGAGCTGGGAGTGGGGGGCACCGTGTTGCAGTGGTTCTCCTCCTTTCTCTCCAACTGGTCACAATCTGTGTTGGCAGGGGGGCAGAGGTTGACCCCGAGGTGCCTTATATGTGGGGTGCCACAAGGGTTGGTCCTCTCGCCCCTTCTGTTCAATATTTATGTGAAGCCACTGGGTGAGTTCATCCGTGGTTTCAGGGTGAAGTATCATCAGTATGCTGATGATACTCAGCTGTACATCTCCACCCCGGACCACCCCAATGATGCCCTTGAAGTGATGTCCCGGTGCCTGGAGGCCATGTGGATCTCGATGGGGAGAAACAGACTCAGGCTCAACCTATCCAAGACTGAGTGGCTGTGGTTTCCAACGTCCCGATATAGTCAGTTGGTGCCATCACTGACTATCAGGGGCGAGTCATTGGCCCCCACGGAGAGGGCTTGCAACTTGGGTGTCCTCCTGGATTCACAGCTGTCTTTAGAAGAGCATTTGATGACTGTGACTGGGAGGACTTTTTATCAGGTCTGCCTGATTCTCCAGTTACGTCCCTTTCTGGATCGGGACTCCTTATGCACGGTCACTCATGCCCTCATCACTTCCTGCCTGGATTACTGCAATGCTCTCTACATGGGGCTCCCCTTGAGGAGCACCCAGAGGCTCCAACTGGTTCAGAGTGTGGTCGCACGGGTGGTTATGGGAGTGAAGTGGCGTTCCCATGTAACACCTCTCCTGCGCGAGCTGCACTGGCTCCCAGTGGTCTTCCGGGTGTGCTTCAAGGTTTTGGTTACCACCTTTAGAGCGCTCCATGGCTTAGGACCTGGTTATTTACGGGACCGCCTTCTGCCACCAATAGCCTCTCACTGGCCAGTACGCTCACATAGAGAGGGGCTCCTCAGGATGCCGTTGGCCAAATAATGTTGACTGGCGGTCCCCAGGGGGAGAGCCTTTTCTATGGGGGCACCTGCTATCTGGAATGAGCTCCCCCCGGAGATACAGATGATCCCAGACTTACGCACCGTCCACCACGCCCTCAATACCTTTTTATTTCAGCAGGCTGGCCTGGCCTAACTTCCCTTTTAAATTGTAAATTATAAATTTTAAACTTGTTTTAAATATTAGGGGGTTTTTAATTTTGTTTTCGGCCAAACTATTTAATAGGTTTTTAACTGTCTTTTAAATTTTGTAGTTTGTATGTTTTATCTTTTTGGCTGTTCACCGCCCTGAATCCTTCGGGAGTAGGGTGGTATATAAATCTAATAAAATAAAAATAATAAAATAAAATGGACATAATCAAAGAGGGAAGAACTGGGAGAGAAGAAAAGCATAATAAGAACACTTTAATAAAGCAAAGTTCCCAGTGTCACAGCCATGACAATGGGATGCAGGGTTGCACAGGCTTCCATTGTTGCAGCCCCACCAAGATTGTGTTGTTGAAGTTCAAGGATGCACTGTCATTTTTAGCTATAATTTGCTTAATTTATTTAAGGAATGAATTAAATAAGCATCAGATAGATTATTAAACTTCCCCACCATTTCAAACAGGCCAAAAAAAAGTGTACCCTTTTCTCCCTGCTCTGTGACATCAATGGATTGATTGATTATGCGATCAAGTTGTTTTTGACTCCTAGGAACCATATAGATGACATCAATATATGACTAATATTCTCTTGCCTCCCCCAAGCAAATAAACAAAGTATGACCTCTAGTTTAACAGAAAACAACTGTTTTCACAACTCACTGCTCCCCTTCCTTTCAAAACAGCTAACTCAATCTTAATACATGAAATTCTGCAGATTCCCCAATTTTCCCAGACTGCCTGCTCAATGTTGGTGTATCACCTGGGCTGTGAAAATCACAGGCGCAGGTTAGAAGACTGCAGAGCAATATGCATGGAAGGAGATACAAAATGACAGGTCAGTTGCATTTTTGATTGGAAGTTTATGTTTTAACAGGAACACCCAAATCAATTTGTAAATGTTATGTTTGAAAGAACACCCTGTAGATTTTTATGGTTGTTGTTCTGTGCCATTTTTGTTTAAAAACCCTTTAATTGTTTAAAAACTATGTGTATATGTATATTTATAATCTCAAGAACAATTATAATGAAAATAAAATGTGCCATTCTCATTTTGTTATGTCCTAGAACTGTTTTAAGCAATGTATAGGTTTTAGGAAAAACACTTAAGTACAACAAAGGTTAGGCATAAAAATATATTTCTTTATTATGGTTGGGCAAGGAAGTGGAGAAAGAAAAACAATAATTATGACATTACTGATTCTGTTTTAGTCAGTCATATCTTTACCTCAGATAGCAGAATACAATAGCTCATTTACTGGAACTGACCCTAATAACAATAGCTTACAAAGCGCTGAGGTTTGTTTTAAAATACAAATGTGTATCTAAATTTCACAGGCTAGGGTTGATTTAGCAATCCAAACATTTTTTCCAAGTGATTTATGATGAGCTGTCAAGACAAAAGTGAGTTTATATACACATACATACAAACACACACACAAAAACACATAAAATATTCCTTCAGAAGGACCGGGCAATTATTCAACCTGATTTTATAGCTTTGATTCTCTGGCACTATTAACTTTTGGCATTGCTATCCTGAAAAGAGGAATGCATTTAAAACTAGAACTTAATATGGATCTATGAGAAGGCTTCACATACATCTTTATGTTGTTATCATCAGAGATAACACTGGGATGAGATTTAAGCCAAATGCATCTTCTTCAGATTTTGCCAAGTAGAAGGAAAGGAAATTATACAGCCTCTGTATACTTTCATAGAGCAGTAATTCAATACAACAATAATTTCCAAACTGGCTATATTCAATTTGAACTCTAGGGATGGTTATGTCTTTTCCCCAAGAGGGCAGAAATTTGGATACAATTAGCATATGCTGTTTGATATGTATAAATGCAAATGTGAGTCACTAAAAGAATTATTTTACAAAAATGCATCTCATCAGAATAATGAGAAAGACTAGTGAGCAGTCAGATTGCTTGCTCAATCTGTTGTTGAGATGCTCTCTGCAGATGGATGACGTTAAAAGTCCTATTTGTGCATTCTTCTTTATCTTGAAATCTAGCATGGACCTGAGTATCTTTCCCACTAAAGTCTAACAAAAGGGATGATTCTACTTAGTGGTTAATCTGATTGGCTCTGTTGCCCCCCCAAAAAGAAAGGCAGAGATCTCTCATACACCAGTGAACAAACATGTTGTGGCCAGCGTCAATATCATAATGGTTCATCTCCTTCTTTAGTGTTAAAAGTTATTTCATTTCTAGCAAATGCAGTCTATGCAAATTCAGCAAAAAGATGGCTGGATCCAATTTCATGATGGGAAAACTCGGCAAACACCAGGCAAACCGGCGATTAGGTAATGGAGTGGATGGTTCCATCTGCTTTGAGTTTAACACAGCAAAATAAAACCACCTGATACCATCTTGTCTTTTTTTTTACTGAATGCAATCAGTTTATTGCATAGCTTTTGTTATATATAGATTTGGATTACCTAAAAAGTCTTATTTCAGATAAATAACCTTGCCATCAATGTGAAATAATTTGTTTAATTGCAATACATCACGGTGAGACCTATGTCACTTTTTGGATCTGTTGCACCTTTGGCATATTTTGGTACATATACAATCTTCCTCCTCCTCCTCTTCTCATTAAAAAAAAAGCTATGAGGCATATTAAATCTGACAAGTGTAAACATAGACCGTTCTAAAAATAATTAAACCCCCAAACAATTTGAAAAAGAAACTCCTCTCATGGGTATTGCCACTTTTTCTATCATGTTGACCAAGGAGAAAAAACATTTTTATAAAAAGTACAGTCTTCAAATACAACACTGCTCCCCTCACTATTTTAGAATATCCTGTGTGATGGATTAAAATTATTACCTTATTATTGCAGATACCTATTCATTCATTAGTCAGTCATGTTGATTGAGTTGAACAAGTCACCTTCATACAATTTGTCACTGTATGCTTATTGTCTACAGACACGTAGATGACTGCAATCATTTGGACAAATTTATGTAGAGATGTGGTGGCTCAGTGGCTAAGATGCTGAGCTTGTCGATCAGAAGGTCAGCAGTTCAGCGGTTTGAATCCCTAGTGCCACGTAATGGGGTGAGCTCCCGTTACTTGTCCCAGCTTCTGCCAACCTAGCAGTTCAAAAGCACGTAAAAATGCAAGTAGAAAGATAGGGACCACCTTTGGTGGGAAGGTAACAGCGTTCCATGTGCCTTTGTCATTTAGTCATGCTGGCCACATGATCATCAGACAGTGCTGGCTCTTCATCTTTGAAATGGCTAGAGTCGGGGACGACTAGCACATATGTGCAAGGGGAACCTTTACCTTTACCTTTATGCAGCTTTACTCAGAAGGACTCCCCTATATTCAGATGTGCTTATGCCATGAAAATTGTGCATAGGATTGCATTCTTTTTTCTTACTTTAGTACCTATGATGAATTAATAGAATTTGTGTCTTTTTCTGATATGGCTACTTCTCCACTGAAGCAGAGATGGACAATATCCAGTAGGCAAAGCAACATCAAAAGCCAAAGTCTGCATCATGTAAATAGAGCTCCATTAAACCAAACCCCAAACCCCAGTTTTTTCATGTGGAAGATTTTAAGATTTTTCAAGATACAGGACTAAGTAGGAAGATACCAGAAATTGTAAGTATGGAGGCTCTTTGTTAATATTTTGTTTTGCTTTATTTGAAAGGGGTTATCAAGATGTTCTATTAACCACTTCTGTTTATAGCTTTTTTGATACTAACTATAAAACCTTCCAATGTAGTTCCTTGTTTTCTTTTTGAGTAATTTTTTTTTTTAAGACAAACAAACATTTAATACATCAATCCTCCCTTCCCTGTGACATCTCGGTGTTATCTTCTAGGCTTCTTCTCCATCTTCCATAAGTTTCTTGTTATTAACAAGGTGGCATACATATTTTCCTTAAATATATAGCACTGCCAAATGGTAATTTAGGAACTGGAGCACCAAATGTTCTTTCCCTCCATAAACTACCTAGAAGCAATGAAGGACCTTAGCCAATGTTTGAGGGCCTTTGTAGGGCACTTAATACCTATGGTTAATTTAGAGTAAAACTTTGGAGAATAGCTCCAGATCAATAGTGGGTTGCAAAACCCATCGCTACCAGTTCACTCATGCGCGCTCGCACGTGATGCTTCTGCGCATGTGCAGAAGCATCCAGCATGGGTGGGTGGAGCCTCCTGCCGCCACCACCACCACTAATGGTTCACCGATCCAGGTAGAACCGGTAGCAACTCACCACTGCTCCAGATTCATGGTACTTTAATCCCTCCCTCCAAATTTCCATGTGTACTTTATGGTCTGCTAATGTTAACTTTCACATTTTGAATTCCTTTTGTAGAAGACTACTATGGTTTGTAAGATACTTGGCACACTTTCCAGGTGTGGGTTCTTTTTAGAACTGTATTTAAGTCAATACTACACACTATGTCAGGTCAAGTCCAATATAATCTAGGATAGTGCCAATTAACATTTTGTTCAATACTGAATCAGAAATATTGATCTTGACCTTAAATAATCTTTAAAAGACCACATATCAACACTAACTTCTGACCCAGAAAGTCAGTATCAGCATGTCCTTTCATATTTGTATGATCCCCTAACAGCAAAACTTCAATGTAACAGGTTTCCTTTAAAATGACTCAGATTCCATCTTTTAGCTGTTTGCCCATAGCAAACATTTGGTGGGATTTACTCAGTGGTGAAATTCACATTTTTTTTACTACCGGTTCTGTGGGCGTGGCTTGGTGGATGTGGCTTGGTGGGCATGGTAGGGGAAGGATACTGTAAAATCTCCATTCCCACCCCACTCCAGGGGAAGGATATTACAGAATCTCTATTCCCACCCCACTCTGGGACCAGCCAGAGGTGGTATTTGCCAGTTCTCAGAATTATTCAAAATTTCTGCTACCGGTTCTCTAGAACCTGTCAGAACCTGCTAGATTTCACCCCTGGATTTACTTCTAAAACTATACATATATAGATTGTGCTGAAAGAATAACAATAACCTATATATGTTCAGAACTTGGAAGACTTTTTAACTGGCCTAACTTTAAAAAGTTGCTTTAAATTGATTTGTCAAGTTGGTGTACCAAGGTAGACAGGTCAATGATCTGATTCAAGAAAAGGTAACTTCAAGAACTATATGGCATGCTATGCTATCTTCATAAGTAAAAATTAATAACCCATAATATTGCTTATTTTATTTTTGCTTAGTACATTGTACAAACCCAGATAATGTGCTTTGTAAATAATAGTTTATGGCCTAGCATTTAGCATTTAGCTTTAAACCAAACAGCTTTGATGGAGTCAGCAAATGATTAAGTAAACCATGGCTAGTGAGATACTTTTAACTCAGTTAATAAAATTAAGAATGATTTTGCTTTCCAAATGCCTGAATCAGTATGTATTCAATAGTCCCACATTTATCTATTGCAAATAAATCTAACAAATCAATTAATAGAGCTTACTCCAAAGAAAGGGGAAGCATTCACATGTACTAATAATATATGTGATTTGTTTAAGTACGTTTTGTTAACTAAGGCATAATTAGCTGAATTTACAGAACACACTAAGCCCAAACATAATCACAATGGCTGGGGTCACACATTACATCAAGAGCAAAAGAACAAAGCATGATAACATGATGTGAAAGTACAAAATTGACTCATACAGCTCATCTAAAAATCATGTGAATGGGGAGAGACAAGAGTTCTGCCCATCTGTTGTTATGTTGGCTACTACCAGAAATATGTACCAATAATGCCTTATTTTTGGCCAACGAAAAAGCCAAGAAGGTGGCTTCATTCTGGCAGCTTAAAGCTTGATCTAGACACAGAAGCAGCATCATTCTCCATGAGGTGAGACTGACTCTTCCAGAAGTCCCTCAAAGTGTGCTTATGTTAACAGGCTTGGGGATCTCGGGGAATGGAGATTTGTTGAAAAGGCTACATTATCTGTATCACTGAAGATGCTGTTCCCTAGTCTTTTTAAATAATATTGATATTGTTATTATGGAATGTTTTTAAAGTTTGGTTTTATGAGCTCATTTTTATTGTATGCCTCCCAGAGACACATTTGTGAGATAAGGGACTATATAAATGTGAGGAATGAAGTTAATTTAAATTTAACTGAACTTAAAACAAATATAATGCTTGCCCTCAACCTTCCCACCTCTTTGTCTTGGTAACACTAATTCTATAAAGTTAACTATACTCTATAAAGAGTAGCTCTCGGGCAGAGGTGGGTTTCAGCAGGTTCTGACCAGTTATGGAGAACCAGTAGTGGAAATTTTGAGTAGTTCAGAGAATCGGTAAATACCACCTCTGACTGGCCCCTCCCCCATCTATTCTCTGCCTCCCGGGTCCCAGCTGATCAGGAGGAAATGGGGATTTTGCAGTATCCTTCCTCTGGAGTAGGGTGGGAATGGAGATTTTACAGTATCCTTCCCCTGCCACGCCCACCAAGCCACGCCCAGCAAGCCATGCCATGCCATGCCCACCAAGCCACATCCACAGAACCAGCAGTAAAAAAATTTGAAACCTACCACTGGTCTCGGGCATAGAAACATTGCACCCTCTTGCTGTAGAGATTAATTAAGATATTTTTCATTTCAGAAGTTCAAGATTGAAGCTGGAACATTCTCTTTATGATGTATATGCTTTACCATTGAACTATGGTTCTTTTCCAATCACTGGAATTCATAGTTATGACCATGATATTTTCTGTGCATACGAATATTTTCTTGGCATGTTTCAGATTAACCTGATCCATAGACCATAGGAGATGAATAGCAATAGCACTTAGACTTATATACCTCTTCATAGTGCTTTTACAGCCCTCTCTAAGCGGTTTACAGAGTCAGCATATTGCCTCCAACAATCTGGATCATTATTTTACCCACCTCGGAAGGATGGAAGGCTGAGTCAACCTTGAGCCTGGTGAGATTCGAACTGCCAAACTGCAGCTAGCAGTCAGCTGAAGTAGCCTGCAGTACTGCACTCTAACCACTGCACCACCTCGGCTCTTAATAGGATAATTGTAGGCCCTTGAGACCAAATCTTGAGTTCAGTGTCACTTAACTCCTGCCTCTATACCTCAACACCAGCAAAATGATCTATCTCAGTGGTTCTCAATCTTTTCTCCATGATGGATCCCCTTTAAATACCTTTTGTGGCCATAGACCACACTCAAGATTTCTATCATTTCAGATCTCCACTTCCTCCACTAACTCAAGATTTAAATCATTTCAGATCTCCACTTCCTAATTTTGGACCTCTTTCAACCTGCCCTGCTTTTGCCTGAATTCTCATTTCTGTTTCAAGTAAATGAGCTCACATGCTTGAAGGGCCAGACTAGTGAGAATTCATGCATTTGTTCTTTCCAGTCTTCTGAGGCAGATTTTTTTTCTTATTTCCCAAATAAGATACACTTGTATAGAGCATTCCCTAATTAAACCAGATGTCACTCCAAGCCACAGAATGCTTTCCTCTTTAGCTGACTCATACTTCTCAAGAGATATTTATAGAGTTGTTAACGTGGTTTTAAAGCACAGCAATTTTGGAAAACAGAGACTAGTTTCTTTCCTGCTTTTGTGTTTCTAGTATATGCCTTGGTAAAAACTGAAATTACCTCCTGCTTGTTCATGTTTTATTGTACAAATTGTTTTGACAAGCTCTGCTTTATCTGGAGCCCTGTATTAATGGCTTAAACAAGTTGGCACAGCCCTGTTTTTATGAACAACACCTATTCAATATGTGTACTTTCTGAGGGACAAAATTGTTCTTTTTGTTAGTTGATTGCTCCCACAGCACTAAGTTGCTCGTTCACCTATCTCCCTCTTAATTATGACAATGCTAATTATAGTGCAGGAGCAATGGAAATATTGCATTTCACCTTCCGAAAATGCAGATTACAGATTCGTCTTAAAACTCCTAGTAACAACACGAAGAAGGCAGAAATCCACAGACCTGAACTGTATCACGTTTGTAGGAGGGAAAAAAATTACAGCGGTGCCAGGCTGGACAAAGGGCACATCTAAGTATAAAAACAGAGATTAAAAGCCCTTAAAATCACAGCAGGAAATAAGATTCAGGCCTAACCCTAAATATGTTTGCTGTATTAGATACGTCACCATTCACCCTTGTGCTTTGTTTCAATACTCTTCTGGCAGCTGAAGAATAAAGATCAGTTTATAGATTCAAACATGTTTGGCTGGAGAACTAATCTGAGATCATTCTATGATGTTTGCTTATGTACAACACACCAGTCTGGTGTGGCAAAGTTGCTAGAGTTACTGAGACAGGATATTCTTTGTACACCACCTTTTCCTCCTATTCATTTGTCAGATTGAATAGCCATCCACTGGCCTCTTTTTTAAAATTATTATTTAGAGCCTGTGCCTTGAACATCAAAATAAACTACATAGCAATGACTTTTAAAAATGGTTAAATTTGTTTTAAATAAAGATCCCTTATAGATTATTGTAATGAATCATGGCTTCAATTAATTGATATATGTATGTCTGTAAATGCACATTTGGTATATTTGTGTTTCTTTTTTAGCTGTTTTCCCTTTCTTCATAATTTTGTGCATTCTTTTTTTGTTTTTGCATTTAATTAAAACAGACGTAGGAAAAAATTGCACAGATTTGCCAATGGTATCCATTTCAAAGTACAAGGGTAGTGGGACAGGGATATGGTTTGCTATATAGCTCATGTATGGATGCTTGAGTTTTTCCCCAGGGGAAAATATGAGCCAGAATTGCAGAGCTATGGTTATTTCAATAAAATAAGGCGGGCCTCAAGGGAAACATTACAAGTAATATTCCCAGAATAGTTCTGCCTTGTGATGAGAATGGGGTTTATCAGGTTAATAAGGTAATGATCAAACCTTGCAATTAAATTGTCAAAATTGATGTTCCCATTATATAAGAACTAGGGGGACAAGTTGTAATTTGTTTAATTGGTAGATTAATCAACTAAAGTTTTAGGTTAATTTGATAGGTGGAATAATAAGGATTACAGTAAGAGTGCATGTTTTCAATGAGGGGCTCTTCAGAGAAGTTAGATTTTAATTGTTTTAATTCCCCAATTATCACGGTCAGTCTTAGAAAGGCTGAACTAGAGGTGATAAGCTCGCATAGTTAGATTGAACAGTTGAAGTTTTGATTGATTAATATGTGAGATGAAATTTAATGAAGCTGGAGGTCACAGATGTATAATTCTTCAAAAGTCCAGAGGTTTTTTGCAGATGGGTAGCACATGCATATAATGAACAAATAAATACCATTATTATTCTGATAGTTATTTAGTGTACTATGATTGTATTAATTTATTACAAACTTCTGTATTTCAAAAGACACTTCTAACAATTGAGTAAGTGCACTCACAAGTAACTATTTTATCAGTTTTAAAATCTACATGCTTACTTAACTATTTTTTTCCCCCAGTTGTAACCTATCCTGGGATTGCTTTTAATAAAGAAAAGGAGGACATAAATTTTATAAAAAAATAAATAACAGAAATTGTTGCATTCTGGGTCTCTTCATAAACAAAAAATACACCCCTTTTACTACTAACTTCCAAAGGAATGTTGACGTACCTTACTATACATTTAAATGCCTTTACTTTAAATTAAATTAAAGCTAACATTTCAATGGTTGATTGCAACTAATACATTTATTTAAGTATTACTTAGGATTCATTGCATACGTTTTCTCTTGAAAGGAGAAGAAAACAGCATCAAGAATATTTTTGATCCATAGTAGAATATTTAACTCTGCATAGTTAAATTCAGGCACTAGAAACAAACAGCTTTTATAGTTTGGCCAGCGTTCCCCAACCTTTCAAGGTTTGTGGCCCATCGTCTGGGGGAGGGGGGAAGGAAGGGATGGTTTGTGCAAGGGGCATGTGCGTGTGTGTGAGCAGGGCTGCGAGTGCCGGTGCCCACCACTCATGTGAATGGGTCTGCAAGTGCCAGCATCCGCCCCTTGCATGGCCCAGCTGCAAGTAGGCCACGGCCTGGTAGCTACAGCCCACAGATTGGGGACCCTTAGTCTAGGCTCTATAAGCATCATATGGAAAGATGCAGGATGTCCTATTTAATAAATGAATGTATCAGTTATATCAATAAGGTCTTCTATCATTAACCGTCATGGCAACATGAGCTTCAATGTTTCCTCATAAACAAACAAATAAACAAATATTATTCCCTAAGTGTGTATCATAGTAACCCCATACTGACTATATGATCCCTCCTAGTTGGCTAGGAGATCATCAGAAAGAATACACTGAATTCAGCCATCTTTTTGTTATAAAACTCTTCACAAATAAAATGTCAAAATTACTATTTTAAAACTAGGTATAGAGAAGCCTTCTTCCATGCTTCCTCCATTAAGTTCTTTTCCTCAATGCAATATAAATATTCTTTTTTTTCCCTGACAGGTGTTGGAAATATTATGTGTCCCTATTTTAACTCATGGGAACTTCTCATCTGATCATACTCTCCGAATGTGGTTCATTTTCTGCTCCCAGTAGGAATTATAAATGAATCGCTTAATTGTTCGAGATCTCTACTAGCTACTACTACTGCATTCGTGTCGGAAACATCTAACAAAATGCTTCCTGGTTGAAAGGATTACCTGCTGATATCACTGTTGCCCAGGAAATGCCTGAGGAGGTTTCATGTCCCTGTTACATTCCCACTAAAGTGGTACCTATTAATCTACTTGCATCTGCATGCTTTCGAACTGGTACGTAGGCAGAAACTAAGACAAACTGATGGGAGCTCGTTCCATCACACAGCTCATTCTCAGGTTTTGAACTGTTGAGCAGTTGACCTCTTAATGGTCTTTTGACCATTGACCAATGGAACATTGACCAATGGACCATTGATCAGCATCTTATCCACATGAGCCACCACAGCCCCCTCTTTCAAGATACAAGCTGTCTTCTAAGGCTGGTATTTGGACGTAGAGATCATGGACTTCATAAGACTATCCCTCTTGTAATAGCACCGTGGCCATTCATAAAGATAAGGTGAATAATCTTATCTTAACCAAGACATCACAAAATATGAACCTGGGAAACATATTCATTTGAAATTAGTCCTCCTGGCCTATAGATTCTAGACAAATATCGATAGTCTAAGCCAGTGGTGGAATTCAAATTTTTTTACTACCAGTTCTGTAGGTGTGGCTTGGTGGGCATGGTGTGGCTTGGTGGGCATGTTTTGGTGGGCATGGCAGGGGAAGGATACTGCAAAATCTCTATTCCCACCCCACTCTGGGGCCAGCCAGAGGTGGTATTTGCCAGTTCCCCGAACTACTCAAAATTTCCGCTACCGGTTCTCCAGAACCTGTCAGAACCTGCTGATTAGCACCGCTGGTCTAAGCTTAGCTATTCAGTCTGTCTCTTTTTGGTCACATACTACTATTTGAATATGTAAGAGGGAGTAAGAGATGTAAAGTGCCTGGAAATTTTGAAATCATGAGCATGTTTTTCCCTCTCTGTGTGGAAGAAAATATTGAAATTTGGTGGAAGATGAACTGATGTGTAAAACCGTAATTTATAATAGTCTTTACTATTATAGACATTCACTTTGTTGCTACATTAAATATATTATTTATAACTTACCATCAGGTATTACCAGATGTTCAGAGGCATTGAATTCATATTGCAAATCTATACTGGATCATGAAAAAAATCTCTAGAATATCAAAAGAATACCCACACCTGCTTTATTGATTGTAAGAAAACCTTTGATTGTCTTGATCATGACAATATGTAAATAGGCCTAGAAGTCCTGGGGTGCCAACACATCTGGTAAAGTTGCTGCAGTTGTTGTATACAAATCAGGAAGCCACTGTGTGTACACCATATGGAGACACTGATGGGTTCAAGAAGAGAAAGGAGTGTGAAACGGGTTGCATTCTTTCATCTTTCCTGTTCAACCTGTATGCTGAAGGAGGAAGCTGGAATTTGAAGAATCAAAGTTCATAGTAAAGAATGGAGGAAGGAATGTCAACAATCTTTGATATGCTGATGATACAACTCTCTTCTCAGAAATCAAGAAGACCTGAACCGTCTGATCAAAAAGATTAAAAAAAGAAAGTGAGAAATTTGGCCTCTTAAAGGATTAAAGAAGAAAGTGAGAAATTTGGCTTCTTAGTAAACATCAAAAAGATTAAGCTGATGATTGCTGCGAGGAATTGAAATGTCAAAATAACAATTCAAAGTGAAGAGGCTGGATATGTGAAAGAATTCACTTTCCTGGGGTTGCAGATTAATCAAAGCAGTGAATGTAGTGAACATTCCAGCGAATTTCAACCCAACAAACTTTTCTCTGTTAAAGGTAGCATACCTTTATATTTATAACAGTGTTCCATGCACCTTTGATGTTGAGTCATGTGGCCACATGACCACGGAGACGTCTTCGGACAGTGCTGGCTCTTCGGCTTTGAAACGGAAATAAGCACCGCCCTCTAGATTTGGGAGCGACTAGCACATATGTGTGAAGGGAATCTTTACCTTTACCTTTACCTTACCTTTATATTTTATACCTTTTAATGTTTATATATCTATCTATCTACATCTACATCTACATCTACATCTACATCTACATCTACATCTACATCTACATCTATACATACATACATAAATACATACATACATACGTAGGTCTTTGGTTATTCGGGTTTTCTCCCACGTAAAATTGGAAGTGTCTTGGCGACGTTTTGACAAAGTCTCATTTGTCATGTTCAGGCTGGTGTTTTCGGCTTCGTGCTTCTAGGAGCAATGTGTGATCGCAGCTATTTCTTCCTTTTAACTGCCAGTGGGGGTGTGAACTGATTGGGTGGGAGCTTGGCAAGACACTTCCAATTTTACATGGGAGAAAACCCGAATAACCAAAGACCTACATACAAACACCTGCAAAAACCTCAGAAAACACACACACACACACACATATATATATAAATTTTATACCTTTATATTTTATTTGAATACTGCCTGATCAGTAGGCAAGGACCCACCCCTATCCACACCATTCTCAGCTTGGTCCCTCACAGCTCTAAGACTCAGTAAGATAAGAGACTGTCTCCTGTTTGACTCCCCCACCTGCTTATCTCTTCCCACCCCCCACCCCCACCATTCTCTACCTTTTTGGCTGCCCTGTACAACAGCTCTCCCAAGTGGAGGTGGCAGTGCCTGCAGTGCTGGGACTGAATTAGAGGCCTGTGGCCTTCAGCAATCTCAGCTGGCCACTGCTGTTGTTCCTGTACCCCAATCAACTCCACCACCATAGAGCAAAGCCCCAGACAACTTCATTGCCTGTTCTTTTTGTGCCTTGCTACTTCAAGCTGACCTTTGCCATGTTCTTTTTCTCCTGCTGATGAGGCGCACCTAGCCTGACTCTATGGGGATAGGGGCAGCTATGAGCTGGGCCAGACTTTCTTCCCAAAGCCATGCCTACCATTCTCCAAATTACATGTAGCCTTCTCATGAAAGGTTCCTGAAGCCTTCTGAAAGCTCATGAAAAGATCATGCTTGCCTTTCTTCGAACTGCATGCACTTCTCTAAATCCATTTCTTTAGCATTGCCATAACTTCAAATGGCATTAACCGAGGACTACATATAGTGTGAAACAGGAGCTGAAGGATTAGTTTTTTTAAAAGCACTAAAATTAACGCTTAGAATGACTGGAAGATTGCAAACGGATCCCTGCATCCACTGAGGCCAGGGAAACACGAAGATCAAACATTCAAAAGCATTAAGAGCTCACATCTCCAAACAAAAATTATTGGGCCATATGGCAGAGGCTTTTACCACATGGCAGTACTGACTAGCAAACAACATACTTTGCAATGAATGGGAGGAGATAAATCACAGAGATCAATTTAGATCTTTCAACATTGCTGTGGGAACAGCTGGTAACATGTAGCTATCAGTTACACTTTAATCTCTAATGGTCCTTGTCTTACATTCTTCATCATTCACAGTTTGCAATATATAAGAAGAAGAAGAAAAGGCATCCTTACTATAGTACTTTGATAGCAACTTCATGCTAGGCCTGAAGTACACAGTTCATGAAAATTATATATTGTGAGGGAGATACATGGTTAAGAAGTGGGAAATATAAACGAAAATATTGTATCATTCTAATAAATATAATTACCAAGAACATGGTGTCCAATGAAAGTATTCCTGAGGAGAAGCCTATTTGAATTACAGATAGTACCTAATTTAGCTTTCTCGATATTTCTTTTTAAAAGTCCAATTTGTTTAAAAGGAATTTGGGTTTTTTTTGTCAGGTTCCATGATTTTATTCTTTGCTTTACTCTTCCAGATAACTAGAAGATGAATCGGGAGGTAATTAACAGTCTATTGCCCTTTCTAAAGATTGGGTATACAATACTTTCTATCCCATAAATAGGTATAACACATATTTTATCTATTTCCAAGAAAGGTCTGGTTAAGATAAGAATCCAACTGTAATCATTCAATTTATATACCACTCATGCAAAGCAGGGCTGGGTTCTACTTACCTTTACCAGCAGTTTGCAACGGGATCGCGCGCGCGCGCAAAGCAAGCATGCGCAGATCGCTTCTGATGACGCCAGGGTCAGTGGGTGGAGCTTTCCGCCGGTTTTACTACCGGTTCTATAGAACCGGTCCGAACCAGGGGCAACCCAAAGACCAGCTGGCTTCTCATGCGCACACCGGAACCCGGAAGAGAGCAGCTGGCTCTCATAGGTTCACCTTCACAGTTATATTGTATCTCAAGAAGTATCATATCCTCTCCAGGGTTTTTTCTAAGGGGTAAAGCTGCTTACATTTAGATTTGGAAACAGCTGGCCAGGAAGTGAGGTAAATTGCAAACAATGAAAACCCAAAACACCTATAAATAATTAGCTGCACGTTTTTTTTAAAAAAAAACCTCCAACTTTGCTGTAGTTTTATATAAACCAGCATAGACTGCCAAAGCTCAATATTGCTTTTAAAGGAGCTGATGTCCTATATCAAATAGTAGGTTCAAACTAGCTTAAAATCATCTGGTGGAAGTCTGGTTTGCTAATAGCTATCCTGTTCTGCTTCTGACAAATGCCCTTGAGTTCCAAGTTTATTTTCTGTGTTTTCTAGAAAATAAATGATTGTTGCATCACAACAGAAGGGGAAAAAATCCTGCATTGAAAGTACAGGTAAACCTCAACTTACAACCACAACTGAGCCCAAAATGAGCTCAGAGTTGTTTGCTCAGAGCTCAAATGCTAAATGAGACAGAGTTGTTAAGTAAGTTTTGCTCCGTTTTATGACCTTTCTTGCCACAGCTGTTGTTGTTGTCACTGTTGCTAAATTAGTAACATGATTAAGTGAATCTGGCTTTTCCCATTGACTTTATCAGAAAGTCACAAAAGGGGATCTCATGTCTTTGGGACATTGAACCGTCATAAATATGAGTCAATTGCCAAGCGTCTCAATTTTGATCACATGACCATGGGGATGCTGCATAGGCCATAAGTGTAAAAATGGTCGTAAGTCACTTTTTTTTAGTGCTGTCTTCAAACCATCACAATTGTTATAAATCAAGGACAGCCTGTATATAATGAGGACTCTGGTGAGGCATGACAGGCTTATGTTAGGAGAGAAAAATGTTCAGAAATAACATTGTGCAATTGTTTTCATAAATACATGTTCTAATTCAGCTGTATAGTAGGAATATACCTCCCTTTCCCAAAAAGGAAAATCAAAATCTATCAGAAGCTATTAATCTTGCTTTGCAATTGGAAGCAATTGTTATTGGCAAATGTGTTTTTTTTACATGTGTTCAAGTTTTCAATTTTGTGTATTGTAATAAATGCTTATCAAAGATGCCTTCTTTGTGGCTATCAAGAAAGTCCACAACATTAATCCAATCTGCGAAACTGACAATATTCCCAAGTGATCATTCTTTTGAATGTTTGTTCAATGAGAAGTTGTTGAGATAGTGTCAAGAACATCCAAAACCAATTCCATTTGCCTCTACTTTAAGCATGAAATAAGGAGACATGAACCATTTTAGACTACTGTTGACCAACAGATAAGAAAGAAGAAGGGAAATAGTACTAAGGTCAAACAGAAACATTTATTACAGTGCCACCAAGTGACTGCATTTAAAATATCATGTGCAGATGTTGGAAACAAATAGGAAAAGATAGGATTGAAGCATGTTCAGTTGAATAGATTTTTTTAAGAGACAGGATTTAATTTAAAAGGATTATCTAAACATCAATGAAATATATTCAATTTAAAATGAATTGGCTGCATTTATTTATTTCATTTTTAAATGATTAAAATTGCACTCATTGTGTTTCCTTATAGGGAGCTAACAGCCTCTTCTTGTTATATACTATTCCAAGGAACAGGATCTTGATAGGATGAAAACAGGTATATTTCTGAAATTGAGAATTATACACACCTGCTTGCTTCTACTTTTCCTGCAAAATCTGAGAGCACTGCTATTTCAATCTAATTCTACTATGACTTAATAAAATTCAATTTGCATGTCTGAAGACTCCCTGAAGATCAGTGTGACTTAGTATGGGCATGGCTCCAATATCAACATTTTTCTTCCTCCCTGTTACTTCTTTCCTAACCTAATGAAAAATTCTTGAAACTTGGAACCTTACAATAATTTTGCATGACTTCACTGAATTTAATGAGCACTCTGCTTCTATGAATTGTAGATTTATTTTAATCATGACTACAGCTATCTAATCTCTTTATATGTAAATTGCAGACTGTTACAAGAACATAATGTAAGTAATCTAGCTTCTTATTACCCTGTTTCCCTGAAAATAAGTCATCTCCTGATAATAAGCCCAATTGGGTTTTTGAGCGCAGGCGCTAAATTAAGCCTCCCCCCGAAAATAAGTCCCCCCCAAAAATATTTAAACACAGAGCTGGAAATCAGGTAAGATGGCAAGAGGAGCTCCATCTTGCTCCACATGCCCCAAAATAATAAGACCTCCCTGAAAATAAGGCCAAGCGCTTATTTCAGGATTAAAAAATATATAAGACAGGGTCTTATTTTTGGGAAAATACGGTAGATTAAATCAAGGATCTAACTTTCTCCAATCTGAATCCCATTGGATGTTGTGCTCTATAGCTTTTATGAGCCCCAGAGAGCCAGTCGTTCAGGATGCTGGAAATGTAGTCTCAAGCTCAGAGAACACCAAGGATCCCACTGTTTCAAATATTCGGAACAACAATTTCATTTTGGGTGGAAACTTCTATGGAAAAATGACGACTTTATTTTCACATATATAACCACATTACATACTTTTTAATTTTTCAATATTTTGATAATTGTATAATTGAACATATCTGGAACCTATAGGTTTCACCAGACTTTCAGAAGAATCTATTGCAAAATAAATAAATAAATAAAAAAGAGCCTCTGATTTAGAGGGATTGTCCTCTTTCCAGCTGTGGCTGACCAAATATTTTGATGCGTTCTGCTATCTGTGGATGAGAAACAAATTGTCCTCAGCCACTAGAGGTGCTTTCAGATGACCTTTTGCTACACAATTTCCTCACTTCAATCATGGAATTTGACAGAAGGCCCGCATAGGGTTGCTTTCCAGTTGTCATTCTCTTTTCTCCTAATTTGACCAGGTTTTTTCCCTCTTACCTCAAAAATAGATGTTAAGAAGAAAAAGGCAAGTCTAGGGAGCCCATTTTCCCCCATAACAACAGTGTAAAGTAGGTTAGGCTAAAAGACAGTAGCTGACCTAAATCATCAAGGGTTAAGGCTGGAGTGGAACCTGGGTCTATCTAGTCATAATCCAGCACCTTAATCTGTACATTACACTACTTTTCCCTTATGGACTTCTTATATATTAACTTTTCCATGCTTTATGGTTATAAAGGGAAACTTTTCTTGGACATATATCTGTAAAATCAAAAGGGAATAAGAAAGGACATGCAAAACCTGATGTTGTATACCTTCTTCTCTAAAGAGATTTGCCAGATTCATTTGCTGGTGAATATGCTGATAAAAATAATTTCTAATGAAAAGGTAATAAAGCACTGGCGCCATTCTTCTTTGTTGAGTTTAGTGCAGCTGTTTTAGAATTGTTTTAATGGGGGATAGAATTTGGGGGTTCAATATTTTGCATGTTTGGAAGAGGAGATATGTTCTTTCCAACAAGGCCCTCTGCTGACTATGCAGACCAAATATAAAAAAGATTTTTTACTTGAAATGATATATTTGTAAGAATTCTTGAGGTCCCACTACTTGGCCTAGAAAAGATGAGCCTTTATATAAGGATTCTTCAAACTCATATTGAAGGATCTCCCAAAGCAACCATCATCAATGTTTTTCCCCACCAAAGTTGAGATTTGGGACCATTATCTTGATGTTTCATTAATTCCACTCCATTAGTTGCCACTGGACATTGTGGCTATAAATCTCTTGTTCCCTAGCCCAAGTCTGTCTTCTCGATTTGCAACACTTTGTTTAGCAAATAAACATTTTCATTTGATTTTATTTTTAATGGTCAAGATTAAGATGGTGACATAGATATTCTGGCGTTGTATCATTTTCTTTGGGGCGTTTGTCAACCAGAACAAAATGATGCTAATCTGAGTAGTTAAAAACATCATCTGAGGAGATAAGAAGAATATGCTAATAAGGAGGGAGGGTGAAGAATTAATTAAAGGTATTTAATTTCCTTTTGCAATCTGTGTGTTGCTTGTTTGAGGACAAAGGTAAGTTGATTTCAAGGAACATTTTTGACCAGGAAAAATGTGACATTTGGATTTATAATTTGGAATGCCATGTTATTAATTTGCTATAATATTTATGTTAGTTACATTTTATAAAACATTCCTTCCACTTAGTTAAGATCTCTGCTACATTTTCCATCTTGATGAGAGTTCTGTACTTTATCCAGTTGCTGACATATCTGGCAAGCATCTGTTCAGAGGCTGGAGTTTTCATTATCCCATTGTCATAGGTAAGTATAGTTCCCAAGCAGTCAATTTCATCCTTTCCAAATGGAAAGGGAGAATAGAAGGACAAGATAGTATAACCCCTGCTTTTCCCCTTTAAAAAGGGAGGTGTATTAAAAGGTTTTAGGGTTACCAAAGCTGCTTATTATAAGCTTTTAGTAAATGAAACTGTGCAGATTTTTCCCCCTTTAAGACAAGGGTGTCAAACTCACGTCATCGTCACGTGATGTGTCGTGACTTTTTCCGCCTTCGCTAAACCAGGCATGGGTGTGGCCAGCATGTGACACATCTGGCCCATGTGCTATGAGTTTGACATCCCTGCTTTAAGAATTTCAAGAGGCAAATAAAGCATCTGTTTAGTAATACAAGGCTTAAATGAAAAGTAATACCTCCAATGTTATAAGTTGTCACAGATGGCAGTAATGACAAGCTAAAAGTTCTGGGATGTTCTATAGCCGTGATGGCGAACCTATGGCACAGGTGCCACA
>WNWU01000006.1:35659487-35672523 GCA_012654045.1 Ptyas mucosa | reverse complement strand
TATTCTATTCTATTCTATTCTATTCTATTCTATTCTATTCAATCTACTCTACTCTACTCTACTCTATTCTACTCTATATCAAGATATTCTCGGGGGGGGGGGGGTTTCAGATGCCACCAAGGGCAGGACTCATAATAGGCTTTAGAATAAAAAAGATTAATTTTGTCTAGTCACCGACTGGTAATCTGGGAGCCATAGCACTGAATGGAAGATTTCTCTTAAATTTTTAAACCATGATGGTGTGGCTGTTGATGGAGATGTTGAAAAGCAACCTGACATTTTACCTTGTGAAAATTCTTCTAATGATTTGAATTAGCTCAGTCCCTAGAGAAAAGCCAATCAGGTCCTGGCCTTTGAATCAAACTCTGAAAGCTGCTTTGGTTCTCCAGCTCATGATAATTGCTTGGATAGTCATGAAATCTTCCTGTTTAAACAAACCTTTTTTTGGTTGGTGGTGCAAAACAATTTAAGGGTTCTTTTGACTTGCTTTCAGCTAGTGGAGTTGTGAGAGAGGTAGGATTTTAGATTACTATTCTCTTCTGCTCATCTTAAGATTTCAGATGCAGATGGGTCCTGCACATTTAATCAGTAGAGAACTGTACAGTTATTTGAGTTTATGTGATTTTGTCTATGTTTGGCATTTACATTTGCAAAGGGTTGGTGTTGCCCTTTCTTTTCAGTTGTTTCTTTATTCCTTCATCAATAAGAAAATATTAAGGTGGGGTGCACCGGCTGCAGTTCCCTTTGGGCGCATCCTCCTGAGCACATTCCGAAGCTGATGCTGAACTGGAATTCTTAATACGAAAGAAGAAGGGGAAATACAGGTAGAACAGTTATATTAAATATACTCCGTTCATAGAAGAATTTCCAATGAATTAAGATTGAAATCAAAGTTAGGGGTGGGATGAGAGTCCTAGTCCTACCCCCTTTTTAAAAAAAATGGTCCAAAATGCGTCACTGAAACCATCACTTACACCAAGCATATCATGCACTTTTTAGAAAATGGAACTCAGCAACAGAGAACAAAACCCATAAAGAGATGTATTCAGATATAGATATATATATTCATGTATTCAGGGATGCTACTCACTACTACTAAGAGATATATAGGGATGCTAATCAGGGGTGGTATTCACTTACTTTCCCTACCGGTGCGCAAATGGGAGCATGCGCACATGTTTAGTTTGAGTTTAGTTTAGTTTTATTTGATTTATATACTGCCCTACTCCCAAAGGACTCAGGGCGGTGAACAGCCACATAATAAAACACATAAATACAAAATTTAAAAGCAGAATAAAACCGAATTAAACAATTTGGCCAACAACAGATTTAAAACACCCCAATAATTTAAAACAGATTAAAATTTGCATTTTAAAAGGAAAAGGGAAAAATTAGGCCAGGCCAGCCTGATGGAATAAAAAGGTCTTAAGAGCGCGGCGGAAGGTGCGTAGATCCGGGATCCTCCATATTTCTGGGGGGAGCTCATTCCAGATAGGTGCCCCCACAGAGAAGGCTCTCCCCCTGGGGGCTGCCAGTCGACATTGTTTGGCCGACGGCACCCGGAGGAGTTCCTCTCTATGAGAGCGTACCGGCCGGTGGGAGGCTACTGGTGACAGCAGGTGGTCCCGTAGATAACCAGGTCCTAAGCCATGGAGCGCTCTAAAGGTGGTAACCAAGACCTTGAAGTGCACATGGAAGACCACCGGGAGCCAGTGCAGCTCGCGCAGGAGAGGTGTTACATGGGAACGCCATGTCGCTCCCATAACCACCCGCACAGCTGCACTCTGCACCAGTTGGAGCCTCTGGGTGCTCCTCAAGGGGAGCCCCATGTAGAGAGCGTTGCAGTAGTCCAGGCGGGAAGTGACGAGGGCATGAGTGACCATGCGTAAGGAGTCCTGGTCCAGAAAGGGACGCAACTGGCGAATCAGGCGAACCTGATGAAAAATCCTCCCAGTCATGGCCGTCAAGTGCTCTTCTAAAGACAGCCGTGAATCCAGGAGGATGGCCAAGTTGCGAGCCCTCTCCATGGGGGCCAGCGATTCGCCCCCGATAGTCAGTGATGGCACCAACTGACTATATCTGGACGTCGGAAATCATAGCCACTCGGTGTTGGATGGGTTGAGCCTGAGCCTGTTTCTCCCCATCACTTTGCTCGCACGCACATCGCCTTCCACATGTGTGCTTTGATGGCACACGTGCTGTCCACACATGCATCCAGCCTCAAAAATGTGCCTAAATAGGATGGCATAGAGCTGGGGGGGGGCGGGGGCAGGCCCACCCACAATTCTGCTACCGGTTCAGATGAACTGGTCCAAACCAGCTGAATACCATTTCCAATGCTAATAAAGAGATATATTCAGATACGTAGGGATGTGCTACCTGTTCTAACATTTGCCACTGAAACATGGACACTGACACCTCACAATTGATACAAAAGCTACAAGAGGTGCAAAGAGTCATGGAAAGATACATGGTTGGCATCACAAGACAAGATAGAAAGACCTGCATATGGATTAGAGAACAAACAAAGATATACAATATCATCAAGAGAATAAAAGAATGGAAATGGAAATGAGCTGGTCACATAGCAAGAAGAACTGATGGCAGGTGGACCAAGGCAGTCATAGAATGGATCCCACTGGATAAAAAGCATCCACGAAAGACACCTAAAACAAGATGGATCGATGTCATCAGCAAGTATTGTGCGCCCAATTGGCAAAAGAAAGCTCTACACTGTATTGGTTGGAAACATGTGGAAGAGGCCTTCATCCTGCAGTGGATAGACAATGGCTAGAATGATGATGATGATGTAGGGATGCACTGCTCTATTTTGCAACATATTGTAATGAGTAGAAGAAGTGACCTTGAGGAACAAGAGGAAGATTCACTATCAAGACAACTGTTGGATAAAAGAAATCTGAGTGCGGGACAGAACTGTAACTTGAGATACCATCTCAGGAAAGACCCTCCCTAATGCTCACAAAGGTAAAGAATGGGAGGGGAAAAGGGCATTCAGATTCTGTAGAGATTCTGTTACAGTAACCTTACAAATTAAAGGTAGTATTAGCCTGCCTTACTTTGGTTTCCTAGTCAGACCTACCTCAAAGGGCCATACATCCAAATATACAGTATATCTAGTATGCAGTCTAATGTAATCCAAATAGATTTTGCCAGTAAATGGAGCTTTCAAAAAAGGAAGCAATCTAATGTAGAATGGCCAAAATAGGGCTAGCAAGTCCCATGACAGTCTTATCTCAGACTCAGTTCATGGAACATGTAGCATACGTGACTCAAATGAAACAAACCAAATGTTAAAAAGTTATATTTATGCAGTTACTGACCAAACACATCCAAGTAACCAAAGTATCTTTACAGTCTTCAAGGCATGTCACAACTTTTGAGCACCCCTCTTCTTCTTCTTGTGCCAGATCCATAATCGGACATTGGCGATCATGTTGATGATCCTATTTTTATCAACAGCCGCACTAAACAGTGGTGTTGAATTTTGTCCAAACCAGTCCCTTAGGTTTTGAAGCCATGATGTTCTTCTTCTGCCTGGACATTGTTTGCCTTCAATCTTTCCCTGGAGGATTAAGTGAAGGATGCCGTATTTCTGGGTGTCGCATCACATGTCCAAAATATTCTAACTTTCAGGTTTTTTATGCTTTTAATGATTTCCTTTGGCTTTCCCAGGCGGCTTATCATTTCCTCATTTCTGATTTTGTCAATGCAACTTATACATAACAGCTGCCTGTAAATTCACAGGCACACCCCTAATGTTGGGAAATTGAAAGTTGAAAAATTTGACCTACCCTAGGACAGGGGTCGGCAACCTTAAACACTCAAAGAGCCACAAATGGAAGCCCCCATTCAATTCTGGAGCTGACTGGAAATCCGGTTCCATCATAGTCTCCTCTTATCATGGTGTCCTTTTTCTTCTGCCAACTGGAAGTCCGGTTCCCCCACCATAGAGTCTCCTCCTAGCGCGGCATCCTTTTTCCTCTGCCTGTCCTAACTGAAAACTCTATCAATTGTGGAGCTGACCAGCAACAGGGAGCCACAGTAGAGGGTTGAAAGAGCCACATGCGGCTCGAGAGCCTTGGGTTGCTGACCCCTGCCCTAGGAGCATATCCTCTTTTATTCTTCCATCCCTCATAAAAGGCATGTGCCTTTCTTGTGCCAATGACTCCACTAGAGCTTCTTTCAAGACTAAAACTTGTCTTTTTCATATGCCAATCTGACCTGACAAACTTTCCACACAATCTGTTTCCTGCTCTGACTGTCTCTCTCTTTCTCCCTCTGCTATTCAACTTATGGAGGATCCCTAATCATAGCAATTAAATTCAAAGTTCCAACAGAAATAACAAATTGAATCCAGGAGAAGAATTTGGGAGGCAAGTTTTTTTAAAAAAGCATAGAAACTAAAGTATTGAAGCGGGCAAGGGATGATGGATAGATGATTTTTCTTCTCTCTTGTTTTGATTTGCTATCCCTTTTCTCTCTCTTTATTTTCTTTCTTCTTCTTTTTTTTGTTTAGGTAGGTGACATGATTAGAAGTTAGGTAGGATAGAAAGTAAAAAAATTGTTAGTAAAAGGATATGATTAAAAGTTAAAATAAGTGATAGAAATAAGAGAAGGGGGAATGTTAGTGTATACTCGTTTATATAATAATACAAAAGTAACAATAAGAGAAACATGGAATAATTGAATAATAACAGATTGCAACTTATTACACTTGTGTATTATTATTAGAAATATATCAGTTGATTGAATCTAATAATTATGATGTCAGGTTCCGATTCAGGATAAGAAAATAAATTGCAGACAACAGGGTGGATGTTGTTCTAAGGTTTTATCTTCCTAAATTCGGCATGCTCCAACAATCACCCAGTGCAATTACAGTGAAATATTGTCAGCTCTAACCTTATTGTGCTTTCCCTTCCCGTTTTAAACCTAGCGCGCCTCACCCCGCTACTCCTCCCCCAGATTCCACTCCAGAACCTGTGCTGATTGGAGGACTCCAGCTGCCTTCCTCCAGCCAGTAATTCAGTGCAATTAGTCCTGGTTCGTTGGGGCCATTCCGATCAGGATAGGTCTAGTAAGCCTCCATTACTGCTGGCTAACGCAGCCGGCACCTCATCCATGCAAGTGCAGTCCTATCCGCCCTCAGCTGGAGGCCCTGTGAATGGCTGAAGGAAGAGGATTCCACCATCTGTATGCAGGAGGAGGCAAGTGATGGCAAGGCAAGATATCTGGGCAGGAACGTGGGCTAAATACTCTGTCTACTTCCATTCCCACCGGAATGACAGCCCCGATGACATGGGCTGACATATGATTAATTTTACTAGTTTTATTTGTATTAGAATGTTGGACACCAAGGTGCCATACTGTTCACGCATTGATTTGATATGTTTGTAAAAAAATAAAAAATTAAAAACTTTATTTAAAAAAAAGGAATCACAAATTGAAGGTTTACAATCCGCATATCCCACATTAGCTTTGCAGAAACCAATGGGATTTCTCCCACCCTTCAAGAAATGTAAGTATGAAACACTCCCATGATACCTGTGGGTTTCTATTCACTAACTTTATTTGCACAACACATTACAACAACAAACTAGTCAACCATATTTTAGTCCAGTATATTGAATGTATCTTGCCTGTGTTGTTAGTTAAGGGTTCGGTGTGTCATATGTACCTACAAAATTGGGTTACTTGGATAAACCGTATTTCAGATAATCATAGGGGAAAATGCTGTGATTTTGTTCAGAAAATACAATTGTATCCTTAGTGCTTGCTAAGAGAAATAATTTATGTTAACCGTATGTGCTTAAATACACAAAAACTGAATGTCCTCAATAGTAGAGTCCAATTCCAGTAATTAAAGATCTTAGGAAGGTTTCTAACTAAACATCTTAAAACTAAGTTATTACCATAAACAGTCACATGTTTGTAATTGTATGAGTACTACATCAGAAGATGAACATTTATCTTAACACTTTAAAGAGTTTCTGTCACATGAGAAAGGTTGCGGTAGAAGAAATAGAAACTGGAATTAAAATCTGTTGAGAGAAGTATCCACAACTTCAGACACGGTTTGATAACAAAGTGAACAAGAAAGAAACACCTTTCAAAGCAGAAAAAAAGGACAAAAGCCTATTTCCTGCTCAATATATGAATATACTGTAAACCCCAACAATATAATGCACATAAATTTCCAACATAAATAGGCAGACAAAAAATTGATATACCGTAGCAAAAGATTATCTTTCTGGATAAAAAGAAACACGGGGATGATGACTGTAGTCATGGAATAAAAAGATGCCTGGTGCAGAAACATTTTGACAAAAAAAGGTACATATGGTCAAAGCTATTATTTCCCTACCTATCACATACGGCTATGAAAACTAGCCTTCAGAAAAGTTGAATAAAGAATCATTAATTCCTTTGAACTGTGGTACCATTCAAAATGGTTGAGAATATTTTGGGCACTTTGGAACAGGGGTACCCCCAACCCTCAGTCCGGGCCGTGGTATGTCAGAAAACGGGCCGCGCAAACAAGCACGGCCTCATCTGCAGGATACAGGTAGCATGCAAACCCATGCCCTCTCTGGTCCACAGAAAAATCTCTCTCCACGGAACCAGTCCCTGGTTAGGAGCTGCTGCTTTAGAACACAAGAACATAAGACTAGACAGAAAAACTAGATGGCTCATTGAAAGTATTAATAATAAAACTAAAGCTTATTTGTGTTCTGCCCCAGCTTCGGATTCCCAGAGAATGTGACACACACCAAGCTTCACAAACACTGTTTAATTCCAAACAAACCCCTTTCAAGAATGCAGGCTTCCTATGCAAAGGGTCCTTATCAAAGTTATTAAGAACAAAGTCCGACAAAGGTTGGCAACCAGCCCAGAAAACCAGATATGAGAAGTCACTTGTCTCCAAGATGCTCTGTAATAATGAGACATTGTTTCTAGCAAGAAAGCACTAGCTGCGTGTGTCTTAAATAGGCTAAGGGAGTAGCCAAATTCCTCAAGCCCTACTCTCGAGTAGACCTCCTTCTCCTGAGTAGATACTCCTGCCTTTTGGCAGCCCTCCGTGCCTGAGCATTGAGGAGAGGCTCCTCCACTTCGCTCTCTCCACTGGAAGGAGCCTCTGGAGGTTCTGAAGGCCCTGGCTGAGTCTCTGCCTCTGGCATCACATCCTCTTCAGCCTCCTCACTGTCCGACGCGAGCACCAGCTGTGCCAGCTGCTGGCACAACACAATACCAGCCTCCTCATCATCAGGATCAGCCACGATCCGCACAGGCCGCTGGCGGGCCACAATAATTTGGAACATTATGCACAGGCAAGAATCTTTGGAGAAGCCCTTAATGCTTGAAAAATTGAAGGTATTTGAAAATGAAGCTGGCAGAAGACAAGATGGCTAAACCATCACACTTACAATGTCAGCTTTGGTTTAAAAGAGCAGTTATTCACAGATAACCTTGGCAAAATATGCTTTCGGTCACAATGGGGCAGAAGTGGCTGGATGACTAAGCCATTTAATAATTACTGAAACAATGAGATGATTGCTTCAAATAGGGCTGGAATTGTATTAAAAATAATTTTAATATGTTAATTAAGATAAAAATAGTAAAAGAGATGTATTGTACTATATTGTTGTTGTTGTTGTTAGTTGTGAAGTCGTGTCCAACTCATCATGACCCACAGTGGTGGGTTTCAAAATTTTACTACCAGTTCTATGAGTCTGGCTTGGTGGGCATGGCAGAGGAAGGATACTGTAAAATCTCCATTCCCACCCCACTCCAGGGGAAGGATACTCCAAAATCCCCATTTTCTCCCGATCAGCTGGGACTTGGGAGGCAGAGAATGGATGGGGGCTAGGCCAGTCAGAATTTTTACTACCAGTTCTCCGAGCTACTCAAAATTTCCACTACTGGTTCTCCAGAACTGGTCAAAACCTGCTGAAACCCACCTCTGGTGACCCCATGGACAACGTTCCTCCAGACCTTCCTGTCCTCTACCATCCTCTGGAGTCCATTTAAGCTCACACCGACTGCTTCAGTGACTCCATCCAGCCACTTCATTCTCTGTCGTCCCTTTCTTCTTTTGCCCTCAATCTTTCCCAGCATTAGGCTTTTCTCCAGTGAGTCCTTCCTTCTCATTAGGTGGCCAAAGTATTTGAGTTTCCTCTTCAGGATCTGGCCTTCTAAAGAGCAGTCAGGGTTGATCTCTTATAGGAGTGACCAGTTTGTTTGCCTTGCAGTCCAAGGGACTTGCAGGAGTCTTCTCCAGCACCATAGTTCAAAGGCCTCAATTCTTTGGTGCTCAGCCTTCCTTAGATCCAACTTTCACAGCCATATATTGCAACTGGGAAAACCATAGTCTTGACTATACGCACTTTTGTTGGCAGGGTGATGTCTCTGCTTTTCAGTAAGCTATCTAGATTTGCCATAGGTTTCCTCCCCAGGAGCAAACATCTTTTAATTTCTTGGTTGCAGTCCCCATCTGCGGTGATCTTGGAGCCCAGGAAAATAAAATCTGTCACTACCTCCATTTCTTCTCCATCTATTTGCCAGGATTGTACTATATATAAATATATAAATGAATGAATTAATGATAACATTCTTATTATATACAATTCAAAGTCTCTTGTCCTCTTGGATTCTTTCAATTCTCTCTCCCTCCCTCCTTCCCTCCCTCCCTCCCCCTCCCCCTCCCCTTTCTCTCTCCCTGCTCTCTCCCTCCCTCCCTCTTCCCTTCCCCTTCCCTTCCCCTCTCTCTCTCCACTCTCTCCCACTCTTCCTCCCTTCCTCTCTCTCCCTCTCCCCCTCTCTCCCCCTTTCTTTCCCCCTCCCTCCCTCCCTCTCTCTCCCTCTCTCTCAGCATGGCAGTTTTTCAAAGGATAAATCAACTTCACTTTCCAATATAACTGTTTGTTTCTCCATAGCATGATTCAGACTGAAGTGCTGTGAATTTTAAGGCTAGGAAAGAAGGTCTACTAGGACAGAAAGCAACTATCCATAGTGTAGTTAAAAATAGATGGAATGTTGCTTTACCTGCAATAAAAAGTAGTTGAGGCTTATAGATGTATCATCATCATCTGAGACATTTCTGGTGAATTGCCAAAAACGCCATGCCTGTAGAATGATTTATTTATTTGGAACCATCACTGAACTAATCAGCAGTTATTAATTAATACAAATCTGCATATTTGCAGAAGCAATTAACGCAAGGAGAAGGTGCAGTGGGAGGGGGGGGAAAGGAAGTTGGGATTGTTTAATCTCAGCAACTACTCAAGCGGAAAAGCCCACTAGGCCAAGAGTGAGGCCTATGCACATTTGGAGTATCCTTCTTTTGATTAGTTACAGAAATATAAAGGTCAGATTATCAATATTTAATGCAAATGGAAATGAGTTTATTAAAGAGGAAGTGCCAGAAAGGTTGGAGGGGGGGAAGACACATTATACACAACGTTTTTATTTATTTAAAGATAATAAAGTAAATATCTGTATCAAAAATAATGACATGGTCCAGCTATAAATCTTGTCCGACAGTATTCCAACTGTCCTTCCAACTAGTAAAAAACAGTAGGAAGGTATTGAAAAAAAAGAGGTCTCTTTAATTCTGGCAAGACAATTCCTTGCCTTACATTCTTCTATATATGCATAATCACCGTTCCCATTTTAGGAGATGATTTGTCATCATCCCCTTTTAAAATCAAATATAAGTTGTTGCTTTCTAAAAATGTGTTATGATTTCATAATTGAATGTCAGTGACTAAAAGCTTTAGCTTTTAGCATGCCAATAATTAAAACCTTTAAGGCTAAGCAATATAATTTAACAAGGGGGGGAGGAATCATTCATTAAAATAAAGAATTACCAGGGGGAGGGGGGGACCTCCACAAACTTTTGTTGTTTCTGTTGTTTAAAATAGGATGATGGTAAATTCAGGAAAGACTCACGTTATAGACTCATGTCTGTAACAGCCATATCAGTTTCTGTGATGGTTTCTTTTCCTAAAGAAGATGTTTCCATAATTGCTGTTAATTGTTTTTCAGATCAGAACTCTATATTTTGGCCACTTCATAATATAGGGGCAACTATAATAAAATCCAAATAAACGTTCATACATAAATGTGAAATCTACTTCCTGTATGCCAGTGCATTTTCTCAATTTACGCACCAAACTTTTAACAAAAACACCACTTAATCCTGATTTGATAATTTCAGAATGGTAAAGTCTAAGTATGAATCTGAACAAATTTCAGGACAAAAATCAGCCTGATTTATTAAAAAGACAGCAGGAATTCTTTCTAATTTGCTTTACCATGTTATTTGTGCGATTTCAAATAAAATCCTCACTTAAGGATTCATCCAACTCTTGGTTTGCCTCCGTGAACTTTCCCCAGATAGGAAGAGTATCTAAAAGCTTACCGTGTTTTTGTTTTGTTCCTTTTGGGTTGAATTGGAAATTCAAGAGAACTTTGGGGATTAAAAGGGCAAAGAAACCATGTAAGGTAGGTATTGATTACATTTTGACCATTACCTCTTCTAGTATATTTGTTAGCTTTCTCAAACAAATGTAGGTAGGCAGGAACTGAACTGTACTTTCTTTTTCTTTTAAAAAACTCCTGTTAATAGAGGCCAACCTGGATTTTTTGGCCCTGGGAGACCCGCCCTTTGCCAGCAGGACAAGCTGAGTCCATGAGCTGTCCAGGGTCCTGATATCCCGCTTTCTATTCCTTTTTCGAAAATGACTAATTGGCAGTTGCTTATCCAACGAAGTGTGTTTCGCCTGAGGATATTTTCCCATCCACCGCCCTACTCAATTTAGCCTGCCTGATTAAACCCAGCAAAATCGATAAAATCACCTTTGTTCGTCAGGGCTCTCGGCTGTTACCTGGCTCCCGCCTGGCCACCAGGTACCACCAGGTTTGTCTTTTAAACTGGTTGCCTCCGTAACTCGCTTTGGTAGTCAAGGGCCAAACGTTGACTCACTTTTCACTTAGAGCAAAATATACGTCTTCTATGTATATTTTCTACACGTCTGTTACATTATTGTGTTATATCAGTGAGTTTTGTTTATTTGTTTCCCTGATTGGGAGCGGAAACGTCCTAATTTTCTCGAACCAACTTACTTTTCACAAAAGGTTGGAGAGATACGGTTCTTCTTGTCTGCTGCGGATCGTAAATCACTCGATATAAGACAGGCTTCTTCTTTCCAATAGCTGTAAGCTATTATAGGAAGTAGGGGGAGGAGAAGGAGAATCCTTTCTCTCTCTCTCTCTCGCTCGCTCGTTCATTCTCGCAGGTGCAATATGAATCAATTATCTTAATTAAGATAATGCCGCAAACCCAAGAGATTTCCTTGGGATGGATTTTGCACTCCGGACAACCGTAAGGCATTTTAATAGCCTCTCTAACGCCTCCCGCCCCGCTTTTTCCCTTGATTCCTACGAAGGAGTGATTCTTGGCGTGTTCGGGCACCAAACGCTTAGCGTAACTCTCCCCCAGTTTTCTGAAGAGCAAAATAAAGCTTCGTGCGCAGCTAGCCTCCGCTGCCTTCTGCGGAACTGAATTTGTAAAGGGAAATATGTATACAAATTATGCTTTCATCCTTTGCTTACAGCGTTTATTATGCACTGCTCGAGCTTGTAACTATCCCGCCGGTCATCCCGAAGCTATTCGGGTTTCCAACTAATACAGGCGTTGGACTTGCCCTAAGGGAGGGCGGTTAAAAGTCACTGAAAAGCAGGTGGGCGAAGGGATGAGGAGGCGCCGCTCTTTTAAAACGGAACAAACGAGCGTCTGTTTGTGGGGATCCTGGGGCTTTAGCAAGGACTGCCCTGGTTTTACCAGTCCCTCCCCAGCCTCCTGAAGCGTCCCCCGTCCCTCTGGCTGTTGCTGTTCGCATGGGGCAAAGAGCTGTAAGCGGCAGATGAGCTGCAAGCGGGCAGCCGAGGGGAGAGCGGATTTGGGACGCGGCAGAAGGGGCGGTGAGCCGTGAAAGAGGCTTTTGTTGAGGACGCGTGTAGCTCGCGTGGCGCTCGGTGGGCGCGCGCGTCCTGGAAAGGAAACGGGCGGAGGGAAGGGGGTGGGGAATGGCTGCGGGAAAAGTCTGGGGTGCCTGTTATATATGCAAGAATGATCTCGGGAAGGAGGGAGGGGGTAGGAAGGCACAGAGGGTTCCCAGGGAAAGGTGCTTCTGGATGCTGATGTGCCTGGTCCATCCTCCAGGCAGTTTACTTAGAAATGAGTCCGTACCCCCCGCTTTCTTCCAAGCAAATTTTGAGTTTAAAAGCTAGGCTTCGTTGCGGGGGAGGGGAGCGCTAGTTGAAGCTAGTGAGCGAAAAGCTGATTGCAGGAGTGAATTTTCACACTAGCTATTCTTGGCGTCCTTTAACCTTCAATGTGGGCAGCAAGTTGTCGAGGGCCGCTGTACAGTCTGGTGTTATTTTATAAAACATACTCGAGAGATACAAATGGAAATGGGGGGGGGGGGAGAGAACCAAGAACTTTTCCTTTGGGATTAAAACCGACAGACTGGGGTTGATTTTCTTGTGATTTAGGGAATGAATAAGGGAGGCCGAAGAATCAGGGAGAATCCGAGGCCTCTCATCAGCCTCCTCTCCTTATCAGTATCAGTATCGGGGGACGGGAGCTGTAACAGCACTTTAAAGTAATGCTGTCCGTATCTTTTCCAACAGTGTTAGTGGAGTCCCCCGTAAAAAGCCACCGGAATTAAACGAGTTGGAGGCACAGCAAAGGCAAGAATCCAGATTTCAGTCCCTGGTGGGGCTCGGAGCTGACAGATTTCAACGTGAATGTTTAGAGCTTCCTAGACTTTCACCACCTGCCAAAATTGTGACTGGGTCAGGGGTTAGAATACAAAACATCTTGGAAGTTGCTTCCCGGAAACCTTTGTCTAATGGGGAGGAAAAGCTCACTTTAGCTATTCCTTGCCTTCTCTTCCCTTGTCCTGCAGAGGATTTGGTGGACGTTGATTCTCTCTCTCTCTCTCTCTCTCTC
>WNWU01000006.1:35512369-35652598 GCA_012654045.1 Ptyas mucosa | reverse complement strand
AATAGAATAGAATAGAATAGAATAGAATAGAATAGAATAGAATAGAAATTCTTTATTGGCCAAGTGTGATTGGACACACAAGGAATTTGTCTCCGGTGTTTAAGCTCTCAGTGTACATACAAGCAACAAGTGATGAATCTTGAGTGATCAAATTATGGAGATGCCCACTGTAGTTAAAGCTGGAAGTCCCACGCTATGTCTTGGAAGCAGTCCTCATTACCCCAAAGTAAAGTAAAGAGGAATTAAAAATTAAACTATAAGGAAAAGGTTTACCTTGTTAACAATAGTTATGAAGGCTTAAAATGCTCTGATGCATCTCATAGGGTTGTTGCTCCAACTTGTGTGCACAAATAATGATTAATAGAAGTTTTCTGTAACACTAGGTGTGAAATAATTATTGATACCAAAGTGAAGGTCTTTCCAACTGAAAAAAATTGTAGGAAAATAAGAATAAGATTTTTAAAAGCAAAGATCTGAGTAAAGCATGATTTCCCAGGTGTTCTGGAGCCAACATGTTCTCCCCTCAGTTTCAACACCAGTTCCATTTTCTCCAAACCAAGTGGGTGTCACTTGGAATACACTAATATGAAAAATCTTCAGCAATGATGTTTGGATTTAATTTCTTCTCTTTGATGATGACATACATACCAATAATGCTTGCAAACTAGTATGTGAGTGAAGAGATGGTTCCTCAAAAGTAGGCTTTACAACAGAGGGACGGGTATCCCAGTCAAATGTATTATCTTGAGAGTAATATTATTGCACTGGACAACATCAAGACTAGTTACAGTAGGTATCTTCTTGCGTCTTATTCATGTATTTAGAAACCTGTTCTTGAATAGGACTTTACAAATTAAGAGCTTGGAAAGTACATTTTTAATTTGTCTGACTTTCAGGGATTTAAATTAAATAAAATGACATCCATGGGACATTGATAGCACTGATGTCTCTAAATATAAATTAGAGAATAATTTCAATATCCTGAGGAAGGGAAGGGAACATTTATAGACCACATAATTTTCATGAAGAAGCTCCCTGTTATAGCCCCAGTTGAAAAGAATCCAAATAACACTGATAACCCAGAAAGACTCTCTCTGTATTAGAATATATATTGAGTTAGACAGACAAATAATGTGACCTATCATTATCTTCCAAAAATTCAAGCCATATTGACTTCCAAGAAAAGATGCTGGCTAAAATGCACATCAAGTTTAAGTATCCTCACACTGTAAATGGAAAGTTGATGTAAAAGCATATTGACTTGCACAAGATAACTTACAGACTTCTTGTTTCAGTCACTAGGCAGACTAGAATTGATAAAATGTCCCCTTGCATCAGCTGGCATAATAAAACTGTGCAACCACAGTTAGATTACTATGTTGTTATCAAGAAGCTACATAAAAGGCAGGGTTCCACTTATGAAAGCCACACTCACTTCCATCTTCCAGCAGTGATTCAAACACACAGACTCTATGTAGTGAGTTTCCTTTAAAAAAAAGAACCTACCATATGATGCCTCCCCTAGCTTTCTTTTTCATTTTTATTATAAAATGCTGGTTTGCTGTGCTCACACATGTATACATATCATCTGCATACCTTTGAACACTATTGTGTAGAATTATTGTATCTGTGTCAATTTTAAGTTTTCTTCTGAGAAACCAATTCATAATCTGCATGAATGTCACTGAGATTTTAGCAAAGCACTGTGTGGTTTTTGAATTCCACATACAGAAAAATCTTGTTTCCTATACAAATCTAGCCATTCTTTCCCCCCTCAAAGCTGAGCGTATTGTCTAGTTTTGTTTTGTTTTTTTGCAGGACTAGCAAAGGTCCCCAAAGAAACACAGGAATCTGTTTGAGAAAACATCACCTTTTTCTCTCCAGGATGAACTGGCTAGATCTTAAATTATGTGGAACACATGTCTACTTTTTATATTATGTGTTCTCTGTTTCCACACAACCTGGTTAATGAATAAGCCCATCTTCTGAGTTTGGACAATCCATTGAACTTTAAAATGACCAAATGGGTTGGGTTTGCACAATATGCTTAAGCCACAAAGAACTGTATCATTATACTGCATCATTTTATCTGCTAAATCTTTATTTGAACTGGTTAAGCATCTAGTGTGAACACAAACAACATATGCTATGCAAATTACAGGAGTGAGCAAGGATAATGATGGGAAAAATATCTGTGATTTAAATGGGATGGACAGTGCATAAGGAAAGCCAACTCAATATGCTATTTCCTCCATTTAAACACTACTCCCACCAGTGTAGCAAATGGTTCTAATGATGTCTTGGGCTGCCTTTTTGTGGTACATTGAATTGGGCTTGGCATCTATTCTTTATGTTTAGCCTATACATCTCATGAGCAAGTTTACATCGTCCTTAGTTAAGATCTAAAATTTTTATTTCAAACCATTCAACTTGCTCTTCTGCACTCCCCACATGCTCTGCTCTAGGAATTTGTTGCTGTTTTATTTCTATTGCCCGTGCATCCCCGAAAATAAGATCAGGTCTTATTTTCTTTTGGGCCCCAAAATAAGGACTAGGGCTTATTTTCGGGGACTGTCTTTTTCCCCCCCATGTACAGAAGGCCCACTTCTTCTGCTTGCTCACAGTGGGGCAGGAGGCCGTGCAATGTGTCAGTGCCATCTCTGCGAGGTGGGGGTGTGTGGAGCTGCCCATGAGCCCTGCACTGGCTTATCTCAGGGCCCCACAATCAGGCCACCCACGTCTTGTCACCTGCCTTGCTTCATGGCGGCAGCTCTGACAGCCCCATCCAGCAGGGTCCATATGGCCACCGGCCTACTTCTTCTGCTTCCTCGTGGCTGTAACAGAGCAGGTGGCCGAGCAATGTGCTAGTGTCATTGCCACGAGGTGAGGCAGGGGAGTGGAGCTGCCCCAAGCGCCCCTCACCAGCTTACCTCAGGGCCCCCACAGCCAGGCTATCCAAACCAGGAGTGAAATCTAAAATTTGTTACTACTGGTTCTGTGGGTGTGGCTTGGTGGAGGGGGAGGGTAATGTGACTGGGTGGGTGTGACCAACCTTTTTTTTTTTACTTTTAAAAGCATTTTTTCTACAACCTTAAGAGGTTGCAGAAAAAAAATGCTTTTAGAAGCCTCTGACAATCAGGCAAGTCAGCTGGGATCGCCAGAGGCTTTTAAAGGCATTTTTCCCCCCTACAACCTCTTCAGCCAATGAGGCTTTTTTTTTTTTTACTTTTAAAAGCATTTTTTCGGCTGAAGAGGTTGTAGAAAAAATGCTTTTAAAAATTAAAAAAACAGCCTCTGATGATCGCGCGGCTCAGCTGGACATGGGGGGGGGGGTGGCACAGGGATTTTTGCTACTGGTTCTCAGAACCACCAGCCACCATTGCTACCGAATCGGGCGATCGGATCCAAACCGGGAGCATTTCACCCCTGATCCAAACCCTGACATCTGCCTCACCCCATGGCCATGGCAACAGCATACCACTTGGCCTCCTGCTCAGTTTGCAGCCACACGCAAGCAGAAGAAGTGGGCTGGTGGTGCTGTCACCACAAGGCAGGTGTCAGAGTGTGGGTGGCCTGGCTGCAGGGACCCTGAAGTAAGCCAGTGTGGGATGCATGGGGCAACTCCACTCCCCACGCCTTGCCTCATGGCAGCAGTAACCAGACGGAATGGGTGGGCAGCCGGCTGCAGAGGCTCTTAAGTAGGGCTTTTTTGGGGCATAGGGCTTATATTAGGTGCACATGGAAAACATGCTGGGTCTTATTTTTGGGATAGTTCTTATTTTTATGGAAACAGGATATTACTGCATGTTGATTGGAGCCTTTTAGGCCCAGTGAATGTGGAGGCCTCAACTTTTAATTATTTGTTTATTCATCAGATTTATATAGCTGCCCGTCTTACATACGTGACTCTAATTGGTATACAATAAAAGTGCACATTGATAGCACATTGATGGTGCCATCGATGCTGCAGTTAATTTCTAGTTGTTCTATCTTGTACATTTGTTTTTGCTACTGATAGAACATAGGGTTATAATTAATGGATGCCAAAGCAAAATCATAGTTTCTCACCTGAGTTTATGACTCGTGGGGGCTTTGAATCAAACTCATTATTTTAGTATTACATGAGTCAAGATATGAAAAAAGAGCAGTAATAATATATAGAAGGCAAATTTGATAAAATGATAAATTATTATTACAAATGAAGGCAAATATATATGTCCCAGGATAATGTTGCAGGATCCAATCTGGGTCGGTCATCGGGACCAGAGGTTTTGTCTTCTGAGCTTTTGGATTCATGCTAGAGCCCATCCTCAGGGAACTTCTCTCTCACCAGAATGTGTGCTTTGGGCTATTCTATTGTTGCTTGGGGTGTTGATGGCCAGTTATTAAGTTGTTGGCTGTTATTTCCTTCTTTTGCCAAGTCCTTGGTTCCTAAATACCTGACAAACTGGTGGTAAATCAGCACTCCTGTTGACTGATAAGGGGCCTGTTTCCCAGGCTTCAATCATTTCCCTGGCTATTTTTGTACCTGCTCAGCCAACAATTTTAGTAGTTAAGAAATTGAATATATGTCCTTGTTCATTGCAATGTGAGGCTACCAATAAATCCAGGTCTCCTCGTCTGACTGCTCACTTGTGTTAAATGACCAGATTGCAAGAACACAAGCACACACTTCTTTGGAAGTGTGGAGAACAGATGAGGTTGCAGTAGGCTATGATAATTTCTGAAGATCTGACCCAACTGGCAATGGAAATTGATTGTTTTTGGCAGCTGCTTCTTCTAGATTTGTGATGGTGTAAATATGTTGTTCTCCATGCACATCTGAAATATTTAAGACAAGCTTAATGAAAGCAAATAAGATACTGAAGATTTCCAGTACTGTAGGTAAAAATAAAACAAACAAGAACCAGAATAAAGTAAGTTGCAGAAACAAGTTAAATATTGCAGTTGCCTAATTTAGCTATCTCAGATTTCCTTCTTTTATTATCATTGCAGATGATAAACACATCTAAGATGAAACTCATTTCTGTCCCAGTAGCTACATGGACTTGTCTATATGCAGTAGTTGCTAGGAGTCAAGACTGACTGAATGTCACATATATAGTGTTTGGACTTAGCAAAGAAAGTGAAAGAAGATCTGTATCAAGGTTCATTCACTGAAAAGGGAAGACCCCATTTCTCAATTCTTATCAGGATAACATGTAAATTGAATGTACAAGATTTGAATGTAAATTAGCAATCTGAAGGTTCATAGCTAAATGGCTATGGAGATTCTCAGTCATCCAGGTCTTAGTTATCCCAAAGGTGCTTTTTCAGAGCTGAAGAAGTTTCTTGGATGAGAAGCAAAACATCTTCAAAGAAAAACCAGAAAGTCCAGTTGCCTCTTGAAAAGGCACCTTTGGGACAATCTGAAGGTCCTACTTCTACTTACTCCATGACAGCTCTCATAAGTATCTAAGGCAGTGGTTCTCAACCTTCCTAATGCCGCGACCCTTTAATACAGTTCCTCATGTTGTGGTGACCCCCAACCAGGGGTGGGTTCTAAATTTTTTTACTACCGGTTCTGTCGGCGTGGCTTATTTTGTGGGTGTGGCTTGGAGGTCATGTGATTGGGTAGGCGTGGCTAGCTGGGCATGTGACCGGGTGGCCATGGCTATGTGTATAGGGACTACTCAGAGGGCTGAAAAAAGTCATTTCTGACAGATCCTCGCACTTTTGACTGGTCCTCACACTTATGACCATCCTCACATTTATGCCCGTGCAGCATTCTTAACAACCATGTCACTCATTTCACAACTGCTTCTCTTCACCATGGTGACAAGATAGGGCAAAAAAACATAAAATGTGAGGATAGTTATAAATTCAAGGACTGGTCACAAGTGCGAGGACCAGTCAAAAATAAATTGGATTGCATGGAAATAATTGGAATATTCATGTTCATATTGATTAATATACAAAAAAAGATAGTTATATAACTAATTGATTTATATTAAAATGTTGAATTTGTATTGAACAACTGTAATATTACATAATTAACCAATGTGAGGATGGATATAAAAATAGATGACAATGGGAAGGGGTATAATATAGAATAGAAGTAAAAAATTGAATTTGATTAAGATTAGAGATGAGGATGAAGGGTAATATTGGTTTTTTAAAAAAATAGATGAGGAATAAATATGGCAAAAAGGAAATATAGAAATTGTAAGTTTAAGTGAAATGACTAAACACTTTAAATTTGTGAACTGGCCAAATACTCTGTTCAAAGAAAATACATTGTATGTTTGTATGTGTGTTTCTAATTATTGCTATTTATTCATATTTGTTCTCTTTTATTATTTAAAGTTTAACAATTCATTCTTTATCTTAATATCTTTATATTTGTTTGGGGTTGGTTTTCTTCCCTTTCATCTTTTTTATTGTACAGCAATCTTTCTCCTCAAACCTACCACCTCTCTCTTTGAGAAAGGGGGGAGAAAGAAAGAATGAGAGAGAGAGTGGGAGAGAGAAATGGTGATAAGATAGGGCAAAAACGTAAACTGTGAGGACAGTTGTAAGTTCAAGGACTGGTCACAAGTGCGAGGACCAGTCAAAAATTACTTTTTCAGCCCTCTGAGTAGTCCATATGCACAAAAGGACTACCCAGAGGGCTGAAAAAAGTGATTTTTGACAGGTCCTTGCACTTTTGACCGGTCTTCGCACTTATGACTGGTCATCATTTATGCCCATTGTAGCATTCTTAACAACCATGTCACTCATTTCATAGCTGCTTCTCTTCACCATGGTGATAAGATAGGGCAAAAACGTAAAATGTGAGGACAGTCGTAAGTTCGAGGACTGGTCACAAGTGTGAGGACCAGTCAAAAATGAGTAGTCCATATGCACAAAAGGACTACCCAGAGGGCTGAAAAAAGTGATTTCTGACCAGTCTTTTTTTATTTTGAAATTTACCAGTAGCCGCTGCATTTCCTACCCCTGGCTTATACTCGAGTCAATAAGTTTTCCCAGTTTTTTGTGGTAAATTAGGGGCCTCGGCTTATATTCGGGTTGGCTTATACTCGAGTATATACGGTAAGTCCAGTCTCAGAACCATTTGAGCTTAACATTAATAGGCTTTTTAAAAAAAACTATACAAACTGTATTTCACAGGTCAAAACCTGTATTCAGATGAAGATTGATTACTCCTCCTCCATAACATTTCATTATGTTATTTGTCAGATTTCTCTAACCTGAGATTATTTTCATATTTATTTGTTTTCTATAGTATTTGAGTAACCCACCCAAGTTTGTATTATCCATAAATTTGAGATGCATGCTGCCCACCTTCTCATCCAAATCATTAATAGAAATGTTAAAGGGGACCCAAAACAGAACCAAAAAGAGGTTTGGATCAATATGTCTCAAACTTGGCAACTTTAAGATGTGTGGACTTCAACCCCTAGAATTCCCTATTCAGCATATGATTCTATTCTGGGAATTGAAGTCCTCATATCTTAACATTGCCATGTTTGGGAAATACTGGCTCAGATGCTTTTCTTCTTCTCTGCTTTTTATTTTCTGACTAAGCTATGGCTGGGAACCAAAGATGCACACAAGTAACTTGCTACACCACAAATAATTCTGCAGTTGTGCTTTCCCAAAAACAGACATCTTGCATGGCAAACTAGTTGTTTAACTGGTGGGGACCCTCAAAAGCAGTTTGTGATGTAGTACAAGAGATACAATGAATAAAATAAAATAAAACCCAAGACTGTGTCTAAAACAGTGCTTTGGAACCAAGCCTATCTATTAACCACAAATTATATATGAAAGATAATTGATAGCTAATTATACAAATACAGTTGCAAGAAGCATAGTGTCCCTCACTACTTTAAATTGCAAGATAGAAATTTGCAACAGAGCAGAGAGCATTTATGGTTCGTTTTTAACTTGTTCCAAAGAGTTACTCATAAATGGGGAAAAGTGGAACAATTTTTGAGTGAGGGGAACATTGTTTGTGTTTTATTCTTTTGCGGGAAGTGATTTTATTACAAATAGAAGGATTCTTCTAGTCAGTCAAGGGGCAACTCACATGCCACCATCTTTTATTCAAAGGCAGGCACAGATGTTCCTACTGCAGGGGAGATTTTAATTTATGAAAATGATATTTTTTATGCATGAATGCACCCTACATAACACACACAGCTTTCATCTGATGAGAGAAAACTGCAGAACCAGTGCCAATGTCAGGAACAGATTCTGCAAATTTAGTTGCTTAAATGTTTAATGAATATTTGGAAGGAATTGGGGAAAAATAGCTTTTCAATTATCTTGTCCTTTTTTGAAGCTAATCATTTTCACTCTTCTATTCAATGTAATTGACTTTAAAGTCTTGTCAAATGTTTGTGCTTGCAGTATTTCAAAAGAAATAGTGATCAAGAGAACAAACAAGCAAAATTACATGGTAAGGAGATATTTGGGTTGAGAGAGATCAATTTTATGTTTTCCAGGACTTTTTTTTCAAACCAGTTTTTTTTTCTTTAGGAAGAATTTATTTTCCGTTATATCATAACACTGATAATAACTATGTATCAGTGGCAACAGCAATATCAGTAATGATATACAATTGTGCTGAAATATTTGATGCTATTTTTGCTAACATGTTTAAAAATATTATTTTAAGAGCCGCGGTGGTGTAGTGGTTAGAGTGCAATACTACAGGCTACTTCTGCTGACTGCCATCTGCCTGCGATTTGGCAGATTGAATCTCAGTAGGCTCAGGGCTGACTCGGCCTTCCATCCTCCTGAGGTTGGTAAAATGAGGACCCAGATTGTTGGGGGAAATAGGCTGACTCTGTAAACTGTTTAGAGAGGGCTGTAAAGCACTATGAAGTTGTATACAAGTCTATGTGCTATTGCTATTATTAGAAGGCATTTCTTTGATTTTCAGATTGGTATCTTGTATTTTGAAAAAATGCATTTTCCAGTAGCTGTGGCATAAACCCTATCTATGTTCCTTAGACAATTCAGTTTTTACTAAACCCAAGCTAAAACATCATTTGTCCTAAATACCTTATGTCCCATGTAAGATCATTTGGTTTGATCGATCTTGACTGATTATAGGCCATTGAGCTGGTGCTGATTTTTAGCAATAGCACAGATAAAGCTTCCCCAGGATGTCCTGTTCCCAACCTGGTTCAAGGTTTTCCAATGATGCATCCATTTCTGTTGTAATGAAGTCCATCCATATCAGTGCTGGTTACTGTCTTCTTTCCTTTCCTTCTACCTTTCCTAGCATTATGGACTTCTCAGGGAGTCTTCATATAATGTCTCTCAAGTATAATTAGAATCTGATAATTTGAGCATCATGTCAGGAATTGATTTGTTCAATGATCTATTTGTTGACTATCCATAATGTTTTCAGGAGTGATCTCTAAATTTCAATATTTTTTCTGTCCCACTTTTTGAAAATTCAGCGATTGCTTCTATGGTGTGTCACTTGACAAAACATTGCCTGCCATTCTCATCTTGTAGGTTTACACATCTTATAACACCTGAACATCTTTTTCAAGATCTTCAATGCTATCTTATAGAGTGCTGGTCTGTGGCATATTTGTTAATTGAGATTTGATCCTAAAAGATAAAATTTATCCACCATTTCTTTGTGAATTCTAAGGCAATCAAGCTAGGTAATGGAGAATAAATTAAAAGGACTGGATGAACATGCAGAACAATATAAGGTACAATATATACAGAAAAAGGAGAAGAAAAGGTGAGCTTTTTTATGTCCAAGCACCAAAGTGTGAGGCAACAATATACTCTAATTTATGAAGCTCAAATTCTATGTTTAAGTAGAGTTCTTTTTACAGAGGGTATCTATAAAATATGTGTTTATACTGTTTATTTTTAATATTACAGTATAGATAGGAAATTGTTAGTTCAATGTGGATTTTGAAAATATTGATTCTCGTTGAATGCAATAGGCTATTAATGACAGAGGCAAATTTCCAACTGACCTTTATAAAACAGAGTTTCCCCTACTGTGTGTGTAAATGTCATTATTAATCCTCCGAGAGAGAGAAAAGAAAGGGATATGTTTCTCCTTATTTTAATATGCAAAGTTTATTGTACCTTCAAAAAATGTAATAGCTTTCACTAGTTGTTGACCGACATCTTAAGAAAATATACTTAATGATCTCTGTATTGATTACTTGAAGATTTTAAACTAGAAAGATTAGGCAAAAGTGCCAAGACTTCAGTATAGGGTAAGGAATTATTTATAGACCACGGCGTGCCAGATTGTAGATGTAATGTCATTTAAAATCATTTGTACTTTAACTTTCTCAGTCAGGCTCACAAACTCTCCCATGAGAACCACCTTCTGCTTGCAGAAATACTGTCAGTAGGGAGAGAGAAGAGAAAAGTATGGAGAGAATGCTGTAGGAACAAATAAAGCCTTTTCCCCATTATCTCTAAATAGAGACGCCACATACAAGGAAAGTTAGGTAATAAATTAATAATGTTGTCTGGATATTCTAGGACAGAAACATGACCAATGAACATACTAAAAGATTATACCAAAAATAAAGCACATTTGTTGGCACAAAAAATATAGCCAGATAAGGTAAAAGCATCCAGTAAATCAGTAAGAAATGGACACATGCTACACATCTTTGCAAATACTGGAACCATTCTAATGATGGCATCAGATCCAAAGATCACTGCTGAACAATTGTTTTCTTTGCATGTTGGCCTACTTTGCCCATTGTGAGCAGAATGATTCTACAACAGGCCAAAATACTGGCTTCTCTGTTCAGTGCAACCTGCAGAGAGATACTAACAAAGAACTGGGCATTTCTATCTCCCTTATCCCCATCTTGGAGCTTTTAAAGCCCGCCCGCCCATGGCACCCCCCCCGCTGAACATAATACTGTAAAGCTTGATGGAGAGAGACTCAGGAATGTCACAATTGTAAGCATTCATGGGGCTAGAAGGAAGATTGACATTTTTACCTCCCCAGGTGAGAGATGGAAAATGGATTGAGAGAGGAGATCCAGGTGAGGACTAGGAGGATGGCTAGCTGCCAACTAATATTTCTAGATTAATTGTCAGGAATCCCCTGTTGCCTCTGTGAAATGGAGTTCTGTTTAGCCTTGTATGTAATTATTTCTGTTTTAGGCTTTATTTTCCCTTTGGTTTTGAGCTGTTAGATTAGGTTATTTATTTATAGTGTTTAATATTGTTTGATAAATATATTAAACTTGCTGATATTAAATCTACTTATAATTTTTCCTTTTCAATTATTCAATTTATTGCTGTTCTTCTGATGTTTTGAGTCATTTCGGGCATTATCTACAGTAGTAGGATTTTTTTTTCCAATTGAACTATTGAGCAGTATATATTTTAAATGAATATTAACATGTATACTTTTATTGTTAATTGGATCCTGATATATGCAAATAAAAAAAGTCTTCTAAATTTGTGTAATTCTAGGAGCTTTTGTTTACAAGTCATTGTGTGATACTATACAGGTAGTGGTGGATTAATTAGGATAAACATTCTGGGGTGAGGTTTTGGCCAAACCTAGACTCATGGACAGTTGCACTTCTTATATAAAAAAAGAAACAGATTTGGATTTGTCTTATTGTGGACTATCTTCCCCGGTTCATGGGTGTCAAACTGATCGCGTCACTTGACGTCACATGACGTATCACAACTTTCCCCCCTTTGTGGCGCAGAGGTGGGCGTGGCCTACGCATGATGCATCCGGCCCATGGGCTGCCAGTTTGACACCCCTGCCGGCGGGCCTAGTTATATGCTGTATGGATCTAGATAAAGCTCACATAGAACTTAAGTGGAAATTTTTTGGGTCTTGATGTTCAACCAGATAGATAGTTCCACACAGAAAGGTACATTAGTGTGATTTCATGCTTTGTTCCTTCCTCACTAGAGGAATATACAGTATTACAATATTCTTTTTATAGGATCATCATTGTGTATATTCAAACACCTAGACCAAGTATCTGGCAAGTGTTAGATTGCTCCTTATAGTATATCACACTTGGTATTGTAATCTCAACCATCCACTTATTAGCAAGCTTTCTTACAGATCACAGTCAGTAATTACAAATCAGCTGCTGCAAGACCACCACACTGAAACTTCTAACAGACAGACCACAAAGTTCTTAGCTGCAGCTATGATAATTAGAAACTGATGAGGTCCTTCTATAACCCGTTAAGTGGATGTAAATAAAAGGATCTCAGCTGCAGCAGTGACAATCAAATTGGGAATTTATACAATTTGTTCTTTGTTTAAAATCAGGGCATACAATTATTGGTGCGAAAAACCATACCCCAAACTGACTGTTAAAACAGAAAAAAAATCTATAACAGACCTCTTGGATTGTATAATTGACAATACCACAAACTGTGGTTTCCCTGTTTCTTTTCAACTGCCTCTGGAGCACAAAGAATCCTGGACATTGAAGCTCAGAGAAATATAGTCATCCTGGCCTATTGACATAGATGAGCTCCTAGAACAGTATGTTCCAGATTATCAAGTATTTAAAGACAGAAATATCTAAACACCTTAGGGAAGGGGGAAGGTATTTATTCAAACAGGATTTGGACACAATGGTTAACTATGAAAAATTTACCCAAGTCCCTTATAATGAATCTACTTGAATTTGCAAAGCCATTGAGTTAGAAAACATATATAAATGATAATAAGAAAAAGAAAATCTTGTCTGCACAGTAGATGAACAGCCTATTGGAATAATCAAAGCAGCATATTTTATGCATGTACAGAATTTAACAAATTATATATATTACAACCCTTTATTTGAACAAAACAGTACAATTGAGAACTGCATATGTGGAACTGATTGAGCCAAATTGTAAGGGTGACAAAGAAATATAAATTCCATTTTCTTTATTGATTTCTTTTCTACTTTTAGCATATGATGTTATTAATGTTCTGTGTTTTATATTTTGTTTACTGTGATATGGCCTAATGGCTACTTAATAAAGTATTGCCATGTTTTTCACAACTGTTTTTCACAATTATTGAGTGCCTTGTTCCATATCATCCCACCATTCTGTGCAATGTAAAATTCAAATACCTTTTGTAACATTTTGTTCCTTGCCAATTTGACTTACTCATTGTGCTGACTTTTGTTATAGCTATATACTGTTGTTTGTATATTTTAGCTTCTTTTAATTATTGTAAATCTTACTACTTTTCCCTCCCCTTCTCCTACAGTCCATGGCTATTTACAAAATAAATAAATATTGGTTTCCAAGAATGCCTCTAGGCCACATTGGGATTAAGAAACTATTTTACTCACAACAATGACACTCAGAATGGGTCCCTTGCTTTGTAGCTTCTGCTTTGCTTCTGCTTTTTTCTAAAGTATTTACAAAAAAATCAAGCCAGTTGTAATACCATCTCTAAAAGCAAATCCTATCTATCTATCTATCTATCTATCTATCTATCTATCTATCTATCTATCATCTATGCCTGTGGATACCATCTCTGCATTAAACAAGAATGACTTCTATAAATTAAACAGAAGTGTTTCTCTACTCCCAATAAAAATATGGAGAAATGTTTTAAGAACAAAAATGTTCCATTCTTAATTTTTATATGTTTAAAATATATATGAATTTCTTTAAGTGCCACTTTCCAATGATTTGTGATTATAGTGTACAGTACTGAGGACAATTTTTCTGCTTTGTTTGCTTTTCACAGAACATTTCTTTCCACTCTCTACTACAAAATCCTGAAGTAGCTAATGGAAAAATAGACATATTTGATGCCTGAACAAATCCAGTATTGATTTTATTTATTCTCACAAGAATTACTTTTTTGTAGGATATTAAACAGCTGGGCTTATTCTTTAGTGTACAGGTTTACAGATAAGTTTGCATTTTCAGATACTTTTTCCCAGATAACCAGAAATGAAAATACTATGAAGTACTACCAGTCCCATGCATAGGAAGTACCTTACTGATATGACACGCAGGATGACACACAGTATAGGTCCTTTCATGGGAATGTACCAGTGACCTTGCACTTTACCACTACATCCTTTTGCGATCTGGCCTCAATTACCGTTGTTAACCGAAGACTAACCGAAGATGAAATTGAGAGAGTAACATCTGCAGATCCTCACCTGCGTCCTGTCATAAACTCAATCCACCCTACGTGAAGCCAGGCTTTTGACATTTACTCCGAAAGAAGTACTCAGCACAACAACCCACTATTTGGTTGCGGGACGGAGGGAGGGGGCTGAAGAAGCTTCTTGGATGAGAAGCGAAACGACTTCAAAGAAAAACCAGCAAGTCCAGTTGCCTCTTGAAGGGGGGAAAACAAAAAAAAAGCACCTTTGTGACAACTATTTGTTTGGCAACCGGAGAAAGAGCGGCGTTCCGCTTTTGTCCTGCTTTTCGCGGGCTTGACCACGTTGCTACGAAACGTGCTTTTTATTCGCCGTTTTGCTGGCATTTGGTTTCCATCCCTCCTCCGGCCCTCAGAGATCAATCTGAATTCAGCCTCCTCCCCTCACCCTCTCACACACACGCACAGACGCCTGCCCCGAGCCGCGCTTTGCAAACGCCAGAAAACTTTTCTCTCCCCGCTGGCGAGGCTCGGGCGTCGGTCGCGCGCCTACTCAGGCACTAGGAACGCGCCTTTAGGCCTCTCTTTCGGCTCCCCTCCCCGCCCCCTTCCGAGGAGGAGGAGAAGGGAAGCAGCTCGCTCCCTTGGCAGCGGCCGCGACGCTCCGCCGGGACGCTTCTGCCTCCCCCCCCTCTTTTGTTCGGAGGGAGGGTCGGGCGAGATGCCCCAACTGCACAGGTCGAGGAGAATAGCCTGCGCCGAGAGCCCCGCGGAGGTCTCTGAGGGATCCGAAGGAGGCGCCGGCCACGCCAATCCCGGCTATTCCAGCGGGGATGAGAAAGGGAACGACGCGGCGACGGGGGACGTAGAGGACCAGCCGCTCCTGAGGGGAATTTTCGAGGTCAAAAAGAAGAGCTGCGACGTTGTGCTGAGTGCCCAGAGGCTTAGCTGGAGCCCTATCACGCCTGAGAGCCCCCTAGGTGAGGGCTGCGCCTCTTCTGTGAGGGTGTCAGTGAAAGAGGGAGAGTATATAATGTCCCCTCCCGTTCCTCCCCCCCTCCCCCCCCCCCCCCCCCGGGACAAAACTCCCAGCGACTAGATTTATCCCTACATAAGTTACTGTGGTCATACTCACTGACTTTAATGAAGTTTGAACTCCCTGCCTCAGAAGTACAGGTAGTCCTCAATTTACGACCGTTCGTGCCACACCCTTGCTTAAGGGGATCCCTGCAGCTGTTAAATTTTAGTCACATGGTTGTTAAGTGAATCTGGTTTCCCCATCGACTTTGAAGGTCACCAAAGGCGATTGGGACGCTGCGACCGTCACACACGTGAGTCGGTCAATCAAGCATCCGAATGTAAATCACGTGAATGCTACAACGGTCGTTAAGTGTGAAAAACGGTCCTAAATCATTTTTTTCCCAGTGATGTGGTAACTTCGAACGGTCACTGAGTGATTGTTGTAAGTGGACTACCTTGTAGGTATTGTCCTGTTTTAGTTTTCTCTCCAGTCCCTTTTCACTGAATGGGGAGGTCAAGGTGGGGGATTGTGTGGGGTGGGCGGTAGGAGCAGCAAAGCTGAAGGAAAGTTTGGTTAACACAAGTTTGCCAATGATGGGCTATCTAGAATGTGAAGTTGGGTATAGCACAGGGTATTCTCAAAGAGTGAGAATCTTGGTTTGTTTCGTGGCTCTTTTCTATCTGCAAAGGGATATTTGGGGAGTGGGGCTCCTGCTTTCAAACTGCATTTTTACCTAAAGAACACCTTGCTTCCAATGCAAAGTTTAGAAGAAATACAGGCATCTTTACTGTATGTTAAGTTGCAACCACTTTTGCCTATTTTCTCATTGCAAAAAGGAAAAAAAAACACTCTGAAGACCTATTAAAGTCAGGTGTGCCTTTCCATTGTAAGGCTAGAAAGTGCTGTTTTGAAAGAATCTTGGTTTGAGTTAAATTAGTTTACCCAATGAAGCCTTGCAGTCTTGTATGACATGCAACTCCCTCTCATGCAGTCTCACCAGCAAAGGAAAGATTATTTTACTTGTAAAGGCTGACATTTCCCTTTTCTGCTTTCCAATTGAGTTTCTTTTTCTTAATCTTAACCCTGCTTAAACCTTAAAAAGAAAATAGGATGGCAGACTAGTGGCTGAAAGAAAAAACATTGCTCCATTTTTCTATCGAGGGAATAGCTGTCCCTTGTATTTGCTGTGGCAGGCAAGTTTTATGCAAATCATACTGTTCTTGCCTAATGCCAAGGTTGGTGTGGTTGGAGCTGATCATGAAATGCGGTGTTTTCTCCCGGAATAGGAAAATGTAAATTTTCATCACCAACTTGGAGCTTTTGGAAACTTGGAGCTTTTCAATAGGGCATGGTTTATTTTACAGCAATAGGGTATTGCTTATTTATTTTACAGCATTTCTAAGCCACCCAGTTCCCAATGGGTGTTGGGAGGCTAATAAAACAGCAGTACAATACACTAAAACTATAGTGGAAAAAATAAAACATCATGGCACCCCACCTCAGTTCAGAACAGAGTTTGTGGCAATTCTCAATCTTGTGTTTCTTAGTAGCTTGGTGAGCGGGGAGGGTTTGGTAACCTAGTTCCCAGAATATGCCTGCATAGGACTGAGATAAGTAATAGAGGGGTCATTATGGGAAACTGCCAACTTACTCTGCAGGGCTGATAGGGTACTAGACGAAAGCCCATGGAGACATGCCACATGATGCCCTTAGGCTTAGCCAGAGTAGGGAATTCAGAGAGTTGATGAAATCAAAGCAAATCAGGCTCTTAACTACAAGCTCCACCCCTAACAATGGAGTGACTATGTACTATTCAAAGTAAATGGATAGGGCTCTGCATGTAAGGAATTACACATGGAAGTCTGCATGCAATCCACAGTCTTGTGTTACTAAGATTCTGTTAGAATTCCTGTCATGTGAGCGGACTTTTATTTGCACGATGAAGGCTTTTTTCTCCATTATTGTTGATAAACAATTAGCATCACAATATAGAGTAAACTTGTATCTTTAAATTTTAAAAATAATAGCAGATTCATTTTCATGGAAATAAGGTTATTCCCATTAAGGATACTTTAGAATATTAAAATATTTAAAATATGCCCCTGATTATCTTGCATTGTGGTTTTTGGACCATATTTTATGTTAATGTCCTATCCAAAATATTGTAATGTAAAAAGCTTATATATTAAAATTAAAATAGTAAAATGACAGTTATCTTTGTTGACTTAGCATAGCAATTTATAGGCAAATCAATTTGTTCTGTTTTTATTTATATTGTAACTTTTATCAGCGTATTATTTACAGAAAACGTGAATCCTGTGAAATATAGCTTACATAATTTAAAATGTGCTGAACTTTTTATGTATTTTTAGCTTTTGCTGAATAAATTCTGGTAGTCTTTTGAATTATTTTTATGTTCTTATGACAATGTACTGTTGAAACAAATGTGTTACATGACCTGTGTGTTTGATACATACATTACCCCTCTACCATAAGGGTCTGCCATTATGTTAGACACCAGCTGATTTTATGATAGTATCAGATTTCTTTCACATATGTTTGTTTTGTCCAGATGAACTCAAAGAACATCTGTTACTTTTGTGATGGTATCTGCTGCTTCCTTTCAGTATTTGACCTTTTGGTTAATTATAGCTAACAATCTGCAAAATGTTTAGTATTTTTCTCCTATGAGTTTCTTTGGAGGGCGGCAGAAATGAATTTTACTAACCTTAAAGTAACATTTGCATATTTAATACTTAATCATTCAGGTTTTTTTAATTGAAAATATCCAAAGTATCAGAAATTAGGATTGTGTACACTTCAGAAAAAATTAGGAAGAAGCTTTTCAGACCTACCATGAGCATAGCATTCATTAAAGTAGCCCACAGTTTGAATGGTGTTTGTGTAACCTTAAAATAGATGCAGATGCTTTAAAAAGCTGACTCATTAAAAGTAAAGGAAACTCTTAAAGCAGTATTATTTTTTTTCAAGTTTGTATAGAAATCTGATACTTGGCTACTTTACTGAATAGAGAGAGGTAGCCTGAAATATTTTTAAATAATTTTTGGAATGTATGCAGCTTTAATGAAAAGAGAATATTATGCTTTTTTCCATTTTTAAAATAACTGTAAGACTATAAACATTCATAACATTCCCAGAACTATAATAAAATATTTCAAATATTTTAAAATTATAATTATAAAATTATAAATTTTAAAAAATCAGAGTACTAATAGTAATTGGATCAGACTATAATGCTATAATCAGAAAAATTCTGTATTAATGTGATATTTCAGTGCATTCAAATTTACCACTAGTAGGGAGGCCATGATAGTTTTTATAAACTAGTATTTGATACTTTGAGGGTGAAGATTTTGAGGAAATCTAAACTCGTTAAAACATATTATGATAATTACATAATTATGCAGTATGCAAGCACAATTTCCATTTGCTTTGAACCATGAGATGGGTGGCATATAAATTTAATAAATAAATGTAATAAATAAAATTATTATTTCTGAGCTCCAATGAGTTTCAAAAATTTAATTCATGCCTTTATGTACTGTTTAATACAGTATTATTGGCTTTTTTTAAAAAAAGGTAAAACTGATTTTAAAAATTACAAATTACTCCTATGCTTACCACAAGTAAGCATTTTTATTTTAAAAAAATAAATGGAAATTGATAATGGGTTTTTTTTAATGGTAGCGTTGAAATTAGTTTGCTATATTCACTAAGTGGTGATAGCATCTGTGGTGTAAAAGAAAGTATGCTTAGATTACTTTGCAGACCTTTTAATCTCTGAAACAACAGATGTTAGTCTTATCTAGCAATGTGTATCATGGAAACTGATTTTTTTTCAGGGAAATAATTGATGAAGAAATGACATAATTAGTGAACCCAAGAATACGTATTTGTTATTTATTGACTGATATATTTTGGTTATGATGATTTTTTTTGGAAAACAATATTATGTAAAATATGAAACGAAATACTGGAAAAGAAATGATGGGTTATAACAAATACATATTTTGTTGTCGTCCCTCCCCTAGTTTTCTGATATTTCTGTGCTAATGATTATGGGCTGGAGCCTAATGTTCATACACAAATGTTAATAAGATAAAGCCAAATTTTATGGCTAATTTTATTCTTAATGAATCTTTTTGTAATATTGCAAGTATCTTGCAGTGGGACATAATATGGAACACTGTAGGGAAAAGAACACAAAATTTAAACTGAAATTTTTTGTTGTTGTCTGAATAATAGCAGTACACATTATTTTGGGAAATTTGATGTCCAGTACTGTACAGGATATAGTTTTTAAAAATTAAGTTCATAAATTGTGCTTGATCTAAGAAAGGTAAGCACCAAATTCTCCTGCATCTTACCTCTAACACAAACTGAAGTGTATGTATCCTTAATTGCATGTGTAATACATACTGCATTCTCTAAATGTATGTAAAGCAGCTCACATTCTAGGATAAAAATGGTGACATTAGTTTTCTTTTACCAATTCTGTCATACAGTTAGGAGATACCAGGTAATGTGCATAATCAGTGAATAGGTATCTTTGCTTAGTTTACTTTTAATGCTACATAGTTTGAAACATTATTAGATTTTGCACTAGTTCCAGCAATAGTTCTTTCTATATTATTTCTATAGAAGGTACTTTGAGAGGAAACATTCATTCTTTTGGACAGAGAACATTATTGTGGAATTCTGAATGGTATCAGTACTACAGTTCCTTGCTATGAATGTCACAGACAGTAGCTTTAGATGGATATGGCTATCTGATTTCTCTATAAAATGTTTGACATGCATTTGATTCATATGGAAGTATAAATTTACAGGTTTCAGATATTAAAAAGATCAAAGTCAATTTACTCAAATCCTTAAATAGCATAAAATATAAAGTAACACAAAATTAATTCCATAATTAATGTTTTATCTATATTGATAGGTGTTACTAATCTAAATTTCTCTAATTCAAAGTAAGAGAGAAAATCCATTTCTCAGCAACTATGATTTGTGTCTTATTAACAATACCAGTTAGTAATCAACTAATAAGTAGGTTCCTGTAGGTTATTGAAATCTTTTCATATATCCAAATATACACCCAATACAATGGAAGGCATTGGTTTTAATGGATTGCCCAATTGAATGCCCATTTGTTTGCACAATCTACTAAAAACAGTACAGTGCCAACAAACTGCATTGGATTATGTATTCTGTTTAAGTTTGTTCACTTTTATAAGAACATAGTTCTTGAAGAATGTACATTCAGAATTATATTTCTTCCTATTCCCACCACCACATGTCTCAAAAAGTGCAGAATACAACACCACCCTCCCCTTAATATTTTTCAGAATTCATGTAGCTTTGTTGATTCTTTTGTTGCCTGGCAGAGGTGATACTTATAAATATTTGCCAAATTGTATAGTCTTTTTGGAACCAAAAAGAAGATGTCTCTGTGCCATGTTGGCTGAAGCTAAACTTCTCCACCCACAGATCCAACATATATTAAACCATGAAGAAAGAAAATTTATCTATCTGTATAAATGGTCCTTGGAGTTAATAATTTGTTTCAGATGACATGTACCTAAAATGATTCTCTTCTGATCAGTTTCCTTCCTTCTGTCCAATATTTGCATCCTAAATTTAAAAATCAAAATAATAAGAATAAAAAATATCTCCCCCTTTTATCTCAGAGAGCAAATCTCAGAGAAGTAAAATATGAGTTGCCAAATAAGTTTGATTAATAAATAAAATTAAAAATTTGAAATGTTTGAGAAGGTTCAGGTATTTATGAATGTGATATGCTTAACTAAAGTGCTTAACACATGCTGATAGAAATTAATATCATAGCCAACCTTATTTTTGTATTGTATTTGAAGAAGTGGACATGTGCAGAAACTGTGAGTACAATTAATGTCAAGCAGATAAATCCACCTCTAATCCTGTTTATGCTCTACATCAGGCAGATGTGCCAAAATTGATGTAGACAAGCTCTTGGCTTACAGTAATATTTTAAAGAGCTATGTAGTATTGTTTTTGCTGAGGCTTTTCTTAATGTTAAGTGTGCTTAAAAAGAGAAGAAAACCTAACAAGTGTAACCTACTTTAGGAAGGTTTGTGGCCTGCTCATATGGTGACAACAACAATAGCAGGAAAGACTATCTTTGTTGCTTGTAATTAAATTGATTTTAAAAATACAGTGGGAAGTGGGCGCTGAATCAAGTAAATAGCATGATATCTAATGTGTACTTAAATCCCTTGTAAGAACAGATGGCTCCCTGTATCCTCCAGGTAATATGAGAGGAGAGTTAATGTTTTGAAACAGCTAGCAATATTCAGTATCATACTAATGAATGGACAATTCTTGAATGGAAAAGAAAAGTTTGCAGTATAAATTTATAAGCCAGTTTTAAATAAAAATTTAAAAGTTTTCATTTTTTAACTGAATGAGAAATTGATGGTGAAAGTCCATTCTTTCAGGTGAAGTTAATTTTTTTGTAATTTCCTTCTAATTGAAATTGTTTATAACTGTTTAAAATAACATTGTGTAGCCATTTGAAATTGTGTCTAACACTATGATGTCCTTGTTTACAGAAAAGTTGTAGAACTGCCAATTCCAGGTAGTAGTCTCCATAAGACCAATTACATTGGAACTTCAAGAGGTGTTTGTAATACACTAACCATAATCAGCATTCTATTCTTTTTAATGGCTGATAAACAAGATCACTACATTTTTTTGGATGTGGCAGCAATACAAACAACACAAGAGACGTTCAATGTTTCTATGAACTTCATGTAGTAAGGAGATTTTTTTAAAAAAATCTCTTCCTATCATGATTTTGGCTATAGACCTTTGGCTATGTCATTCAACCTGCAGCTAGATGAGTCTTAATGGCTAAAAAGATGTGTGAAAATCAGATTATTTAGGGTTGTGTTTCTATAGATACTGTTCATTTGTGAGAAACTTGGACATGTGCAAAACTTACTGATTTGGGAACTGAATGTTCAGGAAAATGTTGTTCCTCTTCTGAATGAGGTTGAACCCTCTTTATTAAGAAGTAAATCCTTTGAACTAGAATCAGTTTGTGATGTCCCAGATGCTTATTCCTGAATTAATGAGGTTTATATTGTTTGCAGTTACTTCCAGTTCTTCATTATCTGATGGAGATCATTTCACAAGGATTGTCTGTTAGTAACTGTCCCAAAGAGGCTTTTTCCAAAAGGCAACTGGATTTTCTTGATTTTTTTTTCCTGAACTGAAATTTCAGAACTGAAGAAGCTTGGATGAGAAACAAAATGTTTTCAAAGGAATAAACCAAGAAAGTCCAGCTGCTTTTTGGAAAAAGCACCTTACCTGCATAATTGAGAATTTCCATAGACTGTCAGTAACTACTTATTGTAAATTTATGCTTGTTTCATCATGAGAATAAATAGTCCCCTAATGTTTCTAGTAAGCAATCCAATTGTGTGTGTACGTGCACAAATACATAATACTCTCACGCTTATATATTAAGAACTATACATGATTAAGCTGTATTCATTATTTTCCTTTTTTGCAGGAGGTTCCAGTATTGGTTTGCAGCATAAGGAAAAATCTGTTGAAATGAAAGATGTATTTTCCATAAAATTGAAACGGCGTCGTTTTGCTGGGCAAGAAAAAGGAGGCATATTATTAGGAATTACTATTTTTGTGTGTTTAAAAAAAGAAGGCAATAAACTTAAAGATGCCACCATCAATCTAGGTAACATAAGTGAAGACTATTGTTACTTATGGTATAGGTCTTTGAAGACCATTTTGACAGGTAAGTAATTTTCGTATTTTCAAAAGGTTTTGTGATAAAAGATATAACAGCAGTATTACTGTTTTATCAAACAATACTACTGTCTATAGAGATTCTCAGTCATCCAGGTCATAGTTGTCCCAAAGGTGCTTTTTTCAAGAGGCAACTGGATTTTCTGGTTTTTCTTTGAAGACGTTTCGCTTTTCATCCAAGAATCTTCTTCAGCTCTGACTGGATGGTGAGGAATGGAATCCTTCCATTTCCCACCATCCAATCAGAGCTGAAGAAGCTTCTTGGATGAGAAGCGAAACGTCTTCAAAAAAACCCCTAGAAATTCCAGTTGCCTCTTAAAAAAACCACCTTTGGGACAATATATTCTACTGACTTTAGAAGAGTTTATGTCCATGTAAGGATAATTAAGATTTAAATAATTTTCTTAGCCATACATTATATTTCCTATAACTTATTTGATTCATGTTGATATGGTTATGATGATTTTTATTATTACTGTTATTGTTTCCTTGATATACATTTCACGGTGAAATTACACAGATTTTATTTTGTGTTTTTGGTTCATAGGTAAACTCTTAATTTGTGTGCATGAAACTCAGCTCTTTTCTCTGTCCCTGTGTTCAACAGGAGATGAGAAACCTTTCCTTCTGTTTCATTACCTGCAATTACTTGTTATTTCTGAATCCTGTAAAATTATATCATCTTCAGGTCATGCATTATATTCCTGGCTTGTTTTCCTAACCCATGGGTGATTAACCTTTTTACTCTATTAAATTTTATTTGCATTGATTAGTAAAATACTAGTTGTGACAATTGATGTGTTCACACCTGATGGGATTTAGGTTTCTTCTCAAAATTTACTGTGCCTCTACTGCCTGTCTGTAATTTTGACCTCACAAGTACAAGTAGATTCTCATTCTCCCCTGGACGTGCACTGCAACTCTACTCTTGCTTCAAATTGATTGGTACTTGGGAGGAGAAGGCATGTGGTTGAATAAATGTGTTCTTGTTATACATCTCCCCTTCTGCCTAAGCAATACATACTACCATCAGTTAGCAGTGCTCTTCCATAATTTTTGTACCAGTTTAATGGGCAGAAACAATTTGCTTAGGAAAGGGACCTGCAAGCTGCATCCAGAATTCATTGTTCTCAGATTAAATAGAATGAGCAATTTATAGTGGAAAAACGTCCAGTCTCCTTACAGCCATACTGGTAGGATGAGAGGTGACTTCTCACCACCCTAGTCCCATAGTGTTAAATTATAGTTTAGCAGTAATGATAAATTGTAGTTTAATGATAATGAACTGTGTTCATATTATCAGGCTATATCAAATTAGTCCAATATATGCAAAAATCTTTTGTCCTTGCACAGTCACTTTATCTCAAACTATCTTGGCTTGCTCTAAAATTGGTACTCATGGTTTATGGATTATCGTTTAATGGATGTTCACAAAAAAGGCCTGCCAACCCAGGGAAAAAGATTATAATTCTGTTGTTTTTGATGCCACTAGGTGGGCTTTTAGTGAATTCTATTTAGGTTCTGTTCTTTTGTAGCTTTTAAAATTTATTCCAATTATTTTTACATTTGTTTTATGCTACTGTTTTAGAATTAATCTTTAAAGTGTTTTAAAAATGGTTAAGCTGATTTGCAAACCCCTTTTCTGTTTTGAAAAAATGAATGTCTTACTTATTTTTAAATGATAAAGGAAATTGTATCTGACTTGGGCAACATTTTCTAAACCATGTTTCCCATGAATTAATTGCTACTGTGAAGCCATCCTTATAATAACTAGTTTTCTGTTATAACTGAGTTAGTGCAGTGTTGACTTATTTATTTACTTGTTCATCCATCCGATTTGGATGCTGCTTGACCCCAAGTGATTCCACACAGCTCAAAGAAAAAAAAACAGCATGACAAAAACACAATAAATAGGAATAGAAGAAAAATAATTATTAAAAAAGATAACTATAATTACCGATCCAAAAATCCAGACCACACACCAATACATATGCAAAATATTAAGGTAAAAGGTAACGATTCCCCTCACGCATATGTGCTAGTCGTTCCCAACTCTAGGGGATGGTGCTCATCTCCATTTCTAAGCCAAAGAGCCAGAACGCTGTTACTGTCCCACCAAAGGTGCTCCCTATTTTTCTACTTGCATTTTTTATGTGCTTTCGAATTGCTAGGTTGGCAGAAGCTGGGACAAGTAACGGGAGCTCACCCCGTTACACTAGAGATTCGAACCACTGAACTGCCGCCCTTTCGATCGACAAGCTCAGCGTCTTAGCCACTGAGCCACCATGTCCCCCTGATATTACAACACCTCAAATAAGGAGTCTCCATCTCATCCATCCTAAGGTTTGGGAGAACAAGATTTTCAGGGTCTTCCAGAACATCATCAGAATTATTTTTGTTTGTTTCAGGGGTCTCTTTCTTCATTGACATGACAGTTTCTTTATCTCTACATATGAGAAGTAAAGGAATTGGGGATGATTTTGTGGAATGACTGTCTTTCTCAAATGTTTCTCACTACTCCCATAAATCAAGATCTGTAATGCCATCAATATTTGACAACAGTAATTTGTTATCGTAGAAAAAATTATGATAAACAATATTTTCGTTATCTTTTGGTCCAAAGACCAAAAGCAAATTTAGGAATAAAATTAAGATAATATTAACATGAATAAGCAAAGTTTAAAATTATGTTGCAAATTATATACTATTAAAAGTCAGATAGAATTAAAATGTTTTACCTTCCTTTTTAAGCGATTAGGTTTATAGTCCTAAGGGAGGGAATTGTATGACTGGGAACTGTACCAAAAAGCCTCTTCAGTATCCTTGATCACTCCTGCCATTTCCTGATAGCATTTTGTGATTGTGGTACTTTGGTTGAACCTTATTAATCCTGCTTTCATACACAGGATTGTGTTCTCATTTATTGAGTTCTTCTTTTATGCTAATTTCTTTTCTTCATTTTTCAGTATTTCAGGTACTGAAATAGAATCATACATAGTTATATAAATAGGTACTTTATATTACCTGACCTTCAGTATCTCATTTTGTATCAAAAGACTGATTATTAATTTGATTGTTTATAATGTTCTTAAGTCCAAGCCTTCTAATGGCATTGTAAAAATAGATGTTACTATATCTGCATGTAATCAGATTGTTATAAATGTTGGTTTTATAGTAAAAAACATAAAAATAAAAATGAAAGTTCTGTAATTAAAATTGAATATTAAAGATTCTGATATTAAGAATTCTGTTATACCTCACAACCAGTTTCTTACAAAAAAACTAAGATATTTATCCTATCTTAAATATTCATCAGACTGGTTTTGCACATATCCCAAAGTTGAAACTATACAGAGACAACAATAATATTTTTGTTGATGAATAAAAGTCTACTTTGGTAATATTTCTTTTGTTTGTTTTAAGATAACAGGTTTTAATATATCAAAGATGATCGTGTTGAACTTTATTATGATTTAATGTTCATTGATTGTGCTTTGATACTTACTGTAGTGCACATTGATATGTCCCATTAACAGTTCTCAAAACTTTTAAATTAAAACTAGGCTTTGAAATTCACTGGGATACAATTCTAAAAATATTATGAAAGATAATGTTGCTTGTTTTATGAAATACTGCTATAAAACATTAAAATCAGAATAGGGTAGTTTCAATGCTTTCATTGTATCTATGATGAGGGCTTCAAAGATGAAACTATATCATTTGTCCTATCTTTCAAAATCTGATATATATATATCTTTTCAGAATAAAAGTAGAATGGTTATTGATATGAGTAAATGTTATTAAATCTCTTTTACAGGATGCCTCCCACACAAACTTTAATATGGGTGTCTAAAGCTTCATGCATGAAGACAATTATCCTATTAATGTTATACATTAACAGTTGTAGCATCAACTATGTTTTATCTCTAGTTAGCATGAAAAATGTTTATTCGTGTCATTATTACTGTCTCTATGTAGCAATTTTCTTATTGCTGGTGGTATAAAAGATTAATAATATATATGACAGTGACATCATTTCGGGCTCCGAACTTTGGTAAACATAAACCTGCTGCCATAAAACTAAATACTGAAAGCAGCACAGATGTGTGTCTGAGAGTAGCGTCCCTGCTGCCCTAGGAGTCTTTGTTTTCAGAACACCCTGATTAACCCCTACTTTTCATGGTTCATTGATTCATTCACTGATAGATCAAGTTTAAACTAGCGCATATTAGCACATTTGTTACCAGCAGAGGAACAGTTGGCTATTCTCTATAAAAGCACTACTTCAGTTTGGGGAAGAAATCTACAATAAACTCTTAAATTAAATGTAGGTTATGATGCTGCCAAAGCTGTACAGTAGCCTCTATATGTTTATAGTGGGAACTGAAACACTTAACACTTAATATTTTAACATTGTTTATTAAAAGTTGGCTGAATAATCTCATTGGAGAAGAGAAAAATATGTTAGATGATTTTATGAGGTATGCCACCCAGAGCCACTTTTGAGATGGGCAGCTGTAGAAAACAAATAAATTAGGAAATGCTCAGAGTATTGATACTTTGATAAGGTATTTGCTGATTTAAAGTTCAGTGCTATCAACCTTAGCTATTATGATTCAACAGACTAAGAATAAGCCTTGTGTCTGCAAAATCCTTCCCTGGCAATCCTTTCCTTGCCCTCCATTTAGGTTATTAAATGCAATGACTGAAGGAGCTTACACAAGTAATGAGAAGGGCAGCCCTCCTTTCCTGTTTCCACACACTGATTATTGTGTTAGGACCTGAGTTTCCAAATCTAGAACTCCTAATGGTTCCTAATGTTCATTTGATTTGCGTCTACTCAGTCCTTCCCTGCTCATTTCCTTAACACAAAAGTTAGGTACTGCCTCTGATACACTTTTAAAAGTTATTTACAACCCACTTCATTTGTTGTGAAGAAAGACAATCGTCCCACATTTAGAGATGCAGAGATGAGCATGAGAGCCTCACACATTGTATCACCCTCCATAAATGAGAGTGATTGTCTGTTGCAGACGGCCTCTTCTATTTCTTTAATGAAAGCTCTTCAATATATTGTGAACTTTGCTTTTTCTAGAGTCTTTAATTGTATGACCACTTCAAGAGATAAAACAACCTGCCTGGTGCAGGTCATTATTTATGTAAGGCAGATAAAGGAGTAAAGTGGAACTCTCGGGGCTTTTCATAATACTGGAAGAGGCTTAATCAAGTTTGTCTGACTGGTTAATGCTTATCTGGAATGGGCAATTTTAGACTTGCAAACTCTATTTGGATTTGTTTTTTGTTTAATTGGAACAAATGAGAGATTCTTCAGCTGGAGCTAGTCCAATGATGTAGATTTAAAATTCATCATCACTTCAAAAATTTATTCTGAAAAAATCCCAAAATAAAATAAAACTCCCAGTTTTTCAAAAACAGTTCTGTTCCTGATTATCTTGAGGTTTTCTTCATTTCTGAGTTCTATTTTAGAGTCCTTATATATGGAAGGAATGTTACTGAAGCTGTGAGATAATTGGAAATAAGTGATCTTTACTTACTAAGCACAAATTATCCTGACAGCTATCAATAAATTGAGAAATACTTTTTGCTTGTCCCACAAATGTATAGGCTTTAAGGGCCATCTGGATGTTAGGGTAAGAGAAGAAGAACTAACTGATCTATCTGAATTCTTGAGGGAAGGGGACCAATACATTAAACAGTGATTTGGACTGCTTTATAAAAGAAAATTTAAATAAACATTCAAGAATAAAATCAATTCACACTTGACAGTTATGAATACATGTGGAAGGTTGGTAACCCAAACTTAATGTATGTGAGAAAAGAGAGACAGGATTCTCTGGTAGAATCAATCATTTTCTGTGAAATAAACACAGAAAATACATTTAACATTAAGGAATTAAGCGCACCAGAACTTGTATTCTTGAACCTCATTGTCTACAGCCTTCTCTTTAGAGAATAAATCTTGATGGACCACAAGCCACATCATCCTTAACAAAAGACCAAGAAGACCAAGTACAATCTGTTACAGTGTAATTGGAAAATAATCAAAGAAGCTTACAGGTAGTCCTTGACCTACAACCATTCATTTAGTGACTGTTTGAAGTTACAGTGGCACTGAAAATGTGTCTTACGACAGGTTTTCACACGTATGACTGTTGCAGCATCTCTATGGTTATGTGATCAAAATTTGGTTACTTAGCAACTGGCATGTATTTGTGACAGTTGCAACATCCTGGAGTCATGTAACTACCATTTCTAACTTCCCAGCCAGCTTCTGACAAACAAAATAAATGGGAGAAGCCAGGTTTGTTTAATGACCATATGATCCCCTGAACAACTGCAGTGATTTGCTTAACAACTGTGGTAAAATGGGGCACAACTCACTTAACAACTGCCTTGCCTAGCAATGGAAATGTTGGGCTTAATTGTGGTTGTAAGTTGAGGACTACCTGTATTACTCTGATAAGTACCAGTATATTAATGATTAAACTAGAATTTCTTAAATTGTTTAGGTTACAATAGGTTCTCAAATTAGGATCGGTTTTCACCGCATCCATCCAAATTTAAGAAGGGTGCAATTTTGATACTTTCAAACAAAAATTCAGACAAGAGATTAATGAATTGGACATGATTGCAGGTAGCGGCTGCACACAAAAAAGACACAATATAGAACTCAAGTTAAACAGCAGGGAAAGCATCTAGATATGCAGTATTACTTTCAGTACTGGATTCAATTTCTTTGTCACATAATGATAAGGCAACAGTTTCTTATACATCTATAACTTGTCCTGGCAATTAATAAAAGTGAAGGATGAACTTTGGATCACATAAACAGTAACTGGTATTTACACTGGATAGTGCACTGGATAGTGCACTTAGCATTGTATCTTTTCAGATAAATGCTTGGAGAAGAACAGGAAGTCAGAACACACCAACATTTGTGTATAGAAGAAGAAACTATGCTAATTGCGTACTCTTGTCACAATGTTTTTCAGTCTGGCTACCTTCTAGATATGTATGAACAGTCACTCCTAGATGTTCTCAGCTAGCACAGCAGGCAGTGACAATTCTGGGAAAGTCTGTAGAACTGGAGGCACAGTAGCAGGGAAAGATTGCTTTCTCAGAATTTACTGTATACAAATCAACAATTTCAAGATTTTAAAAATGTGAATATGAACATTTCTATTCTACTCGGGCAACTTTTTTTTCATGACTCCCAATTTTACTTTAGTTGAACTGTAATAGTATTGTATTATAATTATAGTACGAAAAGAAATTGAATTGTTTCATTATAGCTTCTATGTTTATTTCTATGGGTTTTTTTCTTGGTTAGGATGGATAAATTGGAAAGTTAACTTTTATACTGCAGAAGAAATGCCCTTTTGCTTTTGTGAAATCCCACCACAAATAAATACGAATAGAATTTATGATGAATGAAATTAGTTTTGAGATAAAGATAATTAATAGTTTATTTTTAAAAATTAAATAGGAAAATAACCTCAAATTTTATTTCAAATGTGAATGAAATTGGTTTGATTTTTGCATATCCTTTCGCCCTGTGCTCTTTTTAAAAATCTTTTAATCAAGGGCAGATTTCTTTTGCACCTGCTCCTTCTGTGTGGCATGATACATAATCTGCAAATCCTGAAAATTGTAGTATCAAATCTCTACACCAACTGTGAAGGAGTACTATTATCAAATCCTTGCTGAGAGGCACTTCCTCCTATTCTCCCAGGAGACAATTCTCTTCTCAATTTATCACTCTCCCTCTTTCAGGTTTGAACTGTGACCTAAAATCTTTTTTTATTATAGCTGCTGCATAGTGCTCTTGATGGTGACTCACTTAAAGTAGGTATTGTCAGCTACAAACACACAAGTGGGTCAGTGCTCTAGTTGTATCAGGATTATATTGGGAGTTAGATATAAGTAATGAGCATGCTGGCTCCCTCCCCTCACCTCCTGCCATGGTTACGAAGAACTCTAAAAGCTGTATGGTTCCAAAAATGCATAAATATCTTCCTGTTACCTTTGAAACTGTACTTCCTGTTATCAAAGGTGCTGTGACATATGTTTGTTTTTAGGGTTTCCAAATCGGCCAAAGTCATTAAAGATATTTATCAATCCAACTAGCCATAAAAAAGAAGCTACTCGAATTTATTATGAGCAAGTTGCTCCCCTCTTCAAACTGGCTGACATCATGACTGACGTTACTGGTAAGATGCTTTAGACACTTCGGTTTAATCCATTAATACATTGCATGACTCACTAATACTGGAGATATTTGTGTTTCCGTGGACAGGCTGACAAAGAATGACCTACTGAATTTTCTAGAGCTTATTTTGGGAAAGGAGATGATAATACCAATAGTAGGAAAGCAGTCTGTCAATCCAGAGGCCTGTTTGCACAGGTTCGTCCCCCTATTGAGCAGAGCACACTGCTTATCAGAAATGGGACTGCTGTTCTATGAAAGTCCCTTTGCCTATTTTTGTTTTAAATATTTTCATTTTGGAAATATGATGTTGGCTTTCAATATTTATTGAATATTAGACAAGCCATGTTCCTTTGGTCATCAGAGATATTTCCTTACCTAAAAAGAGAACCAGTGTGACCACAGGTGGGTAAAAAAGCAGTGGGAGTGGAAGCAACTTCTGACTTCCTGCCAGCTTCACCATTGAATTACCATGTAGGAAGCTGGCAGAGAGCATTGGAAATCTCCCTTCCTTCCCTCCCTCCCTCTGGGGGCAGTTGGGTGGATGGCATACATTGGGAATGGTATGCAGGGATTCCTTTCTCTCTCTTCCTCCCACCCTTCCCATCAGGAGGGTAAGTGGCTGTAGTTGGATGGGGAGGAAGTGAGGGATTGTGTGAGGGGCTGGGAAATTGTTGTGGAACATTGAAAATTATTACGTGACTACAGCAGCAGCCCAGCAGCACTGAAGCAGCCACATCTTGCCCAAATTTCATTCCCTTGGGAGTCACGGGTCCTAGGTTTTGGGCACAGTCTATAAATTAATCCCTTTCAGGTACCTTGGTTCAAAAATGGAATGTCCCATGTTACAGCTGGTTTAATCTATTGTGGTGGATAACATTAATTACTAGTTTTAAAGTAGAAGTGAATTAAATGTTTAAAACTGAGACATTCACATTAAATATATGCCATCTATTAAAATTTGGTGATATTTAATAATTCAAAGAATACTGCTGGATTTATTGGCTAGCACTCCTCCTTCAGGAGAATTCAACAAATTACAAGGACTTCAGGTTTATTGAACTAGTTATTTTTGCAACAGTATAATTTGATAATCATACATTGACAATCACACAGGAATATATTCTTTCAAAAAAATAAAACAGAATAGTGGACTACTTAAACATAATTTAAAATAATTCTTTTTCACATATTTGAGTGCATTGTACAATAAAAATAAGTTAACTAGACTACAATTATTATTATTATTTGTAGTTTTAGGGTTAACTAGATTATAATGAATGTTTGTGGTTTAGAACTTTGTAAAGCATGCAACCATGGAAATAACTCAATTCTGAAGCTTTGTAGTTGAGGCAGTTTAGCTTTGGCAGACTTGATTACTTCTACTTCCTGGAGCTCCCCCTAGGATGAGTCATAATTAAAATTAACAATATTTCCTGCTTCGTATGCAATAACAAAGCAGAGTTAGTTGAAAAAAGAACAAATACTTCATATCATCTTATTGTACTACTAAAATGGACTTGTATTTTAAAGTGCAGCAAAGCATCATATTCCAGCATACTCTATCTCATTGCAGTCATAAACTCTTTGCTTTGTATTGCTTCTGTTTGATTCAGCAAGAGAAAAGGATGTATGCCTTTGTTATATTAATTATTCAGTAGTCAATAGAATATCATCCAGTCTACTGTATGCATTAAGTTCTGTTATCTAGGCAACTAAGTCAGTTTGATGTGATAGTTAAGGCCCCAGGTTAGAATGGATGAGTGACCTTGGGCCAATCCCTTTCTTTGGGCTCCAGGAAACAAGCAGTGGCAAAAATCTTGCCAAGAACATTGTAGGGACTAGTCAAGGCAATTGCCAGGAACCAACACTTATTTGATTGTGTACACATACCGGTAATTGGAAGGTTGGGGCTGAGCTATAAATATATCTTCCCAATGTTTATGTATCCCAGTGATACATAAAATCACTGTATTGTTATTTCAATGTTCTATCAACTCATCTGCTCAGCTTTGAAGTATGCACAGAGAATGATAGTGTCGAAGTGCTGCTTCTGGGCTTTGCACAGTATTACTCTGGCCTTTAAGGTTTGGATATGGTGTGACACATGCATAATTTAATTGATGTTATTTTATTTTAATTTGTTTTCTCACCCTTAAGAACATTTTTACTTATTATAACGAATTAGGTGAGCTATAAAAATAAATCACATTCAATCATTAAACTTATTTAAAGTATAATAACTAAAAATATTAAAGCATATTAACATAGGGATTTTACAGTGATACATCGTTTATCCAGTGAATTTAAACATGTACAAAAGCACTGGAAATGATGGAACATACTACACCAAAGACAGCTAAGCATGAAATATTAATGTAATCTTGGATATAGTAATGTACATTGTTACACACAAAAAAAATCCATCTGGAATTGTCATATCAGTCACCAGAAACCTTTGATGAGTGGATACAGCTGGGCTGCCTCTTCTGGCAACCATGGCCCAGAAAATTGTACATGTGGTTATAATACTTTATACCATCTGCATTATGCCACTTTATTCTTTATTTGCTGGTGTTTATTGTACTGAACATAATAGCAACCAACAGCAGCAATATACATTTAAAAATTCATTTCCTCTGAGGCCACAGATTCTGATGTGTATGTGATCCATCAGCTTCTTATGTTATATTATTTTGTTACTAGGTTCCCAGCTATATTCTTTCCACACTTCATTTCTTCAAATTGAGGCAAAGATTTATATTTTATATACTAATAACTAAAATAATGGGATTATATGTAATAAAACTATTTCTATTAGAAATAACATCTATTTTTTCTTGTTATAAAAGAACTAATAAGGTCCACAAAAAAGAAGCAGGTTCAAAAAGTTGTATTTATCATGGAAGCTTATAGTGCCTCAGGATTCTTTTAATTTAGAAATATGTTTTGTAATATATTACAAGAGTTAAATTGAGCTCATTACTCATTATCTGAGAAAGTTTGTCAGTTCAAATTTTCAACATTTCAATAGCAAAATTCTAATAGAAGAAACCATTTTGTAGTTGGAAGAAATCATTGATTAGTTAAATAATTAAGTGTTAGAAATTCTTGCCAATAGGCTGTAGATCAACCTATCAATAGTGGTGCACAAAATGTTTTGAATTACGCATTTCCCATTTGAAACCATTGTTTCAAATTCAAAATAGTTGCTTGCATTTGAAATAGGTGATTTTGATTGTTTTGGTAATATTTTAAACTCTGAATATTTAAAATACCCCAACATGATTAAAATATCCCATCCTTAGTGTGAAACAGCTATTTCAAATGCCTTATATAAGAAAGAAACCATCAGGCAGACATTGTTGAGGATATGTTATAATGATGGGGTGGGGGGTGGGGGTGGGGCGTAATGGTCAAAAGGCTATTCTTTTGCAGAATGCTTGTCCTTAGCATGTAGCACTACCTCCAGTAGAGCATCTGATGATGGTTTGTTCAAGTGTGTGGGCATGCAGAAACAAACAATATTTCAAAATTAAACTTGGTTGGAACTTGGAGACTCTTTTTCTAAGGGGTGGTGGAAGGGGGGAATTCATTGAGTACCCAACAAGTCTCTGGAAAACGATTCTAAGAATTGTGGATAAATATACATGTCCCAGGATAATGTTGCAGGATCCAATCTGGGTCAGTCACCAGGACCAGAGGTTTTGTCTTCCAAGCTTTCAGACTCATGCTGCAACCCATCCTCTGGGAACTTCTCTATGTGCTCTGGGCTGCTTTGTGTGTGGTATTTATATGGTGGCTGTTGTGTGTAGCTTTTTAAATGTAGATTGTGTTTCATAGCCAGCCATCAATACCCAAATCTACACCTAAAAAGCTACATACTACAGCCACCATATAAATACCACACACAGAACAGCCCAGAGCACATAGAGAAGTTCCCTGAGGAGGGGCTCCAGCATGAGCCTGAAAGCTCGAAAGACAAAACCTCTGGTCCCGATGACTGACCCAGATTGGATCTTCTAAGATTTGTCTACCTTTAAGAAGTTCAATACTGTTTAAATGGGTATTAATTGTTTTAGTTTTACAATGAATTATGGGGTCTTTCTTTTTACATAGTTACTGAATATGAAGGTCATGCTCTTACACTGCTCAAGGAATGTGACCTAAATTCTTTCCATGGGTAAGATTATTTTTTAAACCTCCTTCTTCTTCCTGTAAGGATACTGTTATTTTGAGCAAAAGGCTGAAGAGCACCAGTCTTTTTTTTTATAACTTGTGGAATGTGTGCATTGTTTCTTTGCTTATACCCTGTCCAAATTACACAGATTCTGTGTAGCTCACATAAAATTATACTACCATAGAGCAACAATTTAGTGAAGTGCAATAAAACCATAATTTAAAAGAACCTGCAAGAGAGACACCTCTCATCCTAAAGGCTTGAAGGAAAAGCCAATTTTTATAGCTTTCCTGATATTTGAAAGCATGGGGACCAGATACATTGTTCCAGAGAGTCAGGGCACAGGAGGGCTCCCACAGAGTTGGCCTGCTTTGGCCTATCATCCTCCTGACATTCCTAGGGGAGAAGCCACAGAGCATGCCTTCCTGGGCTAAGCACACAGGACAGAAACATTTCATTCAGAATGGACTTTTCATAGACATTGTGGATCCAACTTCTATAGGGCTTCATCAAAAATAACCAGCCATCAGAATTTTGGACCTGGGTTGTAAGTACCTTTTGAGAGGTCCGTCGTAACTTGGAATGGTTGTTAAGAGACTATTTGTAAGTCAAGAACTACCTATATTGGTAGTCTTCAGAAGCCGCCCCAAGTAATGCAGTCTTGAATTACTGAGGGGCTTGTTGTTAGGGCCATATCCTCCTCTAACGAAGACTGTAATTGATGTATCCATTGAAGCCTGGCAAAGAATCTATCCAATAGTCAGGTAAGAGTATGAATTTGGGAGACCCTTAAGCTGTTGCTCTGCATGTTGAGAGAGAAAGCAATCCTATGTAGGACCAGCATCAGAGCTACTAGGGAGTTGGGATCATCTTAGCCATCTTTCTCCAATAGAATGATGCCCACCTTAAACAGAGGCACTAGATGACATTCTGCCAGCATGGTAAACTTGGAGAAACATTGATGCTTTGCCACCTTTATAACTATAGTACAGGCCTTAACTAGGCTTTTAAGAGCAGTTCTCCCAAAGTAGTTTAGTTTAGTTTAGTTTATTTCCAATTTATATACCGCCCTTCTCCCTGAGGACTCAGGACGGTGTACTGCCAGAAATAAAAACATGAAATACAGATATTAAAAGCAATTAAAATATATATAAATTTGGCCCCAAAATTTAAAACTAACAAACCAATTAAAATATTTAAAATTTCTTCTTAAGCCAGCCTGGCTTGTTGGAAAAAATGTGTTTTGAGGCACGGTGGAAGGCACTGAGGTCATGAATTCTCCTTATCTCCGGGGGCAGCTGGTTCCAGAGAGTGGGTGCCCCCACAGAGAAGGCTCTCCCCCTGGGGGTCACCAGCCTACATTGTTTGGCTGATGGCACCCTGATGGCACCCTGAGGAGGCCCTCAGTGGGAGCACACGGGTCGATGGGAGGTCATCGGTGACAGCAGGCGGCCTCGGAGATAATTAGGCCCTATGCCAGTAGTGTATAGTCATAAAATATAATGCTAAAAACTCATGCAATAATAAAAATGGGCCTACATGAATGTCCCCATGTAGTCACCATTATAAGTCATAATTGATTAGAAACCAATTTTTGATATAGAAGTTCTAGTATGCAAAAAGAATTACATCAAATATTCTGAGAAGAATTACAAAGTCTTTTGAACAATGTATTAGAGCAACAGTCCCCAACCTTTGCGGCTTGGCAGCCTTGCTGAGGAGGTGGGGGGAAGGGGAACTGAGTTGCATGAGTGCCAGGCCGGTGTGCATGCAGCCCTTGCGTGAATGGTGGGCCGTCATGAGTGGCGGGCTGGCGTGCATGCATGTGAGTGTGTATGGGCACGCTCCAGCCAGCTACTCATGCAGCCCAATTCCGAATAGGCCACGGCTTGGTAATGGACCCCTGTATTAGGGCTTTTCACAAAAAAATACAACAAGTGTCTGCAGAAGTGAAAGGCTAATAGAATCTAACTCCTTCTCATTTACATTATCATCTGCTTAGATCTGCAAATGTTTTCAGTAGTATGCCACACAGTTTGCATGCCCTCTTGGCAAATTATTAAAAGGGAGAATGTTCCAGAAGTAAAAGAGGTCAGAAAGGTATCTTACTAAATAACTCTTGACTTTTATTTGATATATTGTCTAAGGCATTTCATCTGATAGAATTCATGCCTTTATACAAATATTTAATAATGATGAGTTTTTGAGAATTTAATTACTGTTACAAACGAGATGGCTTTTTAATTACAATGAGAACTGTATTTTATATAATTCAGTATTAGGATGCAATGCAGATTGATGGTGGGGAAAAATGGAAAAAAGGGATTGCAAAGGAGGAAACGGTGATTTTTTTTTTAAAGAAAAGGTGACCATTCTTATCAGACTTCACCAATAAAAAAAGATCAAGGTGGAAGTTATTTTCTCTGTAGAGATAAAAATTAAACTTGGCTAATAAACTATCTTGAAAAGTTAATAAATTTCTAATATCTAATGCTTGGCTCTAAATCATCTTACAGGTATTATTTAATTATTTTGTAGGGTGGTTTGTGTTGGTGGAGATGGCACTGCCAGTGAGATTGCTCATGGTCTTTTGGTTAGAGCCCAGATGGATGCTGGAAAGAACTGTGATAATGCACTTGTACCAGTCAAATCACAACTTCCACTTGGGATAATACCAGCAGGTGAGAGTACATACCAGTAGTTGTTAATATGAAGAAGGTTGCATGAATAAGAATCTCTACTATATTTTATAATACGTATTTTGATTTTTTTAAAATGCATATTGTTTTGCTATTACTTTCTTACCCTTTGCTTCCGATGAACCCATGATACATGGCTTATTTTGTTAATTTAGTAGTCTTTAGCTATGGGAATTATTTTCTTTGTCATTCTCACACTTTTAAGTATGGCTCCTATAAAATCAGTCCTTGCCTTTAACTTAAGAACTATTTATGGAAGTACTGTATAGCAAATGTACTAGCCCCTATGTCACTTTATGAACAATGCTGAAAAGACAGCAAACCTGAATCATCTTGGTTAATTGTTGAGAGATCCATGTGCATAGAGATGGCAACTCTGAGTGAGAAGGTTCCTCTCTAGCAGTGGTGGGTTTCTACTGGTTCGCCCCGGTTCGGGCGAACCAGTAGTGGCAGCGGTGGGAGGCTCCGCCCACTCACCCAGACATCATCAAAAACACTCTGCGCATGCGCAGAAGCACCACACGCTCACAAAGTGAGCATGCATGCCCGTGCACTACCAATAGCAAACAAGTAGTGCTGGGATTTGAAACCCACTACTGCTCTATAGCCTAATCTATCACTTGGGGTCACAGAGAAACATCACAGTCTAGTTCAGATGTATACATGTACATGGCGAAAAAAAAGAACCTTGAGAGTTTACAGGACAGGTGGCATAAGGAACAAAACTGTTTTGGAATCTAGTAGTCCTGCTATAGATACTTTGAAACGTCCTCCTAGAGGGGAACAACAGAAACAAACCATGAAGTGGGTGTGTGGGGTCTCTAACAATACTTCCAGCTCTAAGCACATACTATAGCGCTTATAAGTAATATCCTGAATAATGGGAACTTCCTATAATCGTCTGAGCTGTTCTTACTACTCTCTATATGGACCTTTTATCTGAGTTTGAATGTTTGTTTCATATATTTATGCAAAACTTAAATGACTAAATCTGAATTTAACTGTAAAATTAGAATTTTAAGGAAGGTGTTTTATGTAACCCATTTCCTAAATTTTAATAGGGTGTATATGCTGTTGTTCCCATATGTATATCCTCACATACATCTTACTTCCTTGGGTAAACATGTTTCTGTATGAGTGTGAGATCTAAATTTATACTATAAATTTATAGTATACTATAAATTTATACTATAGACAAAATAAAAGAGATCAGATGAAGGATGGCTGTAATTATTATATTACAATAGTGTTTATTTCTCTACTTAGTTCCTTAGCTTTTATTCACATAAAATATGAATATGAATAATAGCTAAGGAACTCAATAGACTTATCTGAATAAGGAGTGAAAAAAAATGGAAAGACAAGGGAAAAGGAATGTAATTGCTATAAAACAAAAGAAATTTATATATTGACTATATAATCTTACAGCCTTAAATCAGTCGTTTGCAATGTATTTCTGCTTCCAATTAATTTGTGGAGAGTAAAATATTGTTATGAGACTTAGATTCCATTATGGCTTGGGCAAAGCATCACAGTGTTGGTGCAGTTTTCATGAGACTCTTAGATATGCATGACTAGGAAGTCATTACATCACATTTATCTATTTGGATGAGGGACACATTAGCAGACTTATGAATATTCATGATGTCTGGTTAATTAAGTTAATTGTTCTGCAGGAGTGCTTATATTTCCAAGGACATTTCCCTTCACAATTTCTGTCTGGTATCTTATCAGTCATGCTTTGCGTAAACTATAGATACTTTTGTCTTTATTCTTGCTGTTTGGTATTCTTGGGAATGAAAATTGGTTAGCAAGTTAATATTAGTGTTAAGCAGAAAAGATTGTAGATTGTATCACTTCTTGGAATACGTGTTTGGAACATGGTGTGGGGAAAAAATGCTACAGTTTAAATATTTCTATGATAGCTATTAATAAGTAGTTCTTAATACTGCTACCCAGAGCCACCACTAGGGAAATAGGAAATTTTAATTCTCCAAAGGAGTAATAGCATAGCAATAGTATTTAGAATCACATACCACTCCATTGGGCTTTACAGCCCTCTCTAAGCAGTTTACAGAGTCAGCATATTGCCCCCAACAATCTGGGTCCTCATTTTACCGACCTCGGAAGGATGGAAGGCTGAGTCAACCTTGAGCCTGGTGAGATTCGAAAGCCAAATTGCAGGCAGCCAGCAGTCAGCGGAAGTAGCCTGCAGTACTACATTCTAACCACTGTGTCCCTGCACCACTGCGGCTCTTTACTTTCAGTTACCTGTCAAGCCTTTACTTTCAGTTTCCTGTCAAAACTTGCAACTGTAAATATTTGATCAATATTTATTATATACTAATATATTTTCAATACCAAATAAAAGTTAATCAAGAGAATAGTCATTGTAATGATAAATAAAACTGATGCACTACTAAAACTCTTGTTACTGTAACCTTTAACTGTGTGAAATGTTGTATCATAAGGAAAGGCAAGCCTTTCACAAGCAAAACAAATGGGGTAACTGACAGGAATGGGAGGGAGGGAGGGAGGGAAGGAAGGAAGGAAGGAAGGAAGGATTTCTAATGCTCCCTGCCAGCTTTCCACAAGGAAACTCAATGGAGAAGCTGGCAGGAAGGCGGAAGTCCCTTGGTTCCAATTGCTTTTTTGCCCACCTATGATCATTTTGTTTCTGTTAGGCAATATCTCTGTAAAGATAACTCAATAGGGCAAGGAATATTTAGTAATGTATAATTCTCAAACTTTGCTGAGAGAAGAAAAATGTATGAAATAATTAGTTAGGGTTTGAACAAATAACTTTGTTCGTACATTGCAATAAGGTGTTATTTGTTTAATTGGTGAACAATAGCTGGCTCACATAGTGCAATATGTCAAACCAATAATTAGGCAAAAATTGCTTAAATTGGGAATTCTGGGATCTTGCCAACATAGTTTACTGAATCCAAAACTCAAATAGGAACTCCTTCAGTACAATTATCTTGACCTTATTAAGCACTCATTTGTATACTAAGCAAAATCTTTATTCTATTTAGTGTCATTAAGAGATTAGAATCTTGGAACAAAAAACAAATCCTATCAAGCAGTTATTTAAAAATCAGGAAAACCAAATCTATTGCATTTCATTTGTTCAGTTAATGCAGAAATGGAATAACAGTTCTTAATAGTGCCATCTGCAAAACCAAGTTATAAATGAAGAATGACTTCAGTGTTACCTTTTAAATAGTTGGATCCTCACTTGAATTAAATGCTCAAGATTGAGAAAAGATATGGTCAATAAACTTGATCTGATTGTTGAGTTTACAACTGTGCCAATGTTGAAAATGCGTATTTACATACAGAAGCAAACCATAGTTTATTAAATCTTTCTGTACATTAATTTGGAGATCATTCTACATTTGTAAATTTTGTATAACAATTCTTCATGCTGATTTAGAGAATTCATCCATGAATATTTTTAGTTATTCTCTCTTTAATATTTACAGGTTCTACCAATATTTTGGCACATACTCTGAATGGAATCCAACATACACGAACAGCAACATTGCATATAATATTGGGTAAGTATTGTACACCTGAAATTTTAGAAAGGAATAGAATAATAAATATCCAGTGGCCTTGTTTTTTATACATGGAATAAACAGGCTTCTATCCAACATTTGTCAAAATTATGATTCAGATCTTCTGTGGGATGGAACATGCTTTCTGGAATTAATTTTTATTCATATTGTGTGCTTTTAATTTATTGCAATGTGACAATCTTATTCGGTGCTGTTTTCGTTGATGAAGTATGTGTCCCATTTAAGTGCTGTCCCTTGGAGGCACACTCCAAGGCACACTCCTCTTGACTTATACAAACACAGGAATGCACTCTTGTGTCTTGTACAAAATTGTGTTGTAGGATTTTGATCCTCCTGCCCCTTTGCAATTAACATAGAATAGAGCTAGGAAATGAGTCCACTTATAAAATGTACGTATACATATGTATACGTGTGTTTGTATTAATGCTACAATATTAGGGCATCTAAAGTCAGTGGATATGTGCACCTTCAGTAGCCGTATCAAGCTACTTCGCTTTGGATTCTCTTCAATGTTTGGCTTTGGATCAAGGACTCTAGCCTTGGCTGAAAAGCATCGCTGGATTCCACCAAATCAGCGTAAAGATTTTGCTGTAATCAAGACCCTAGCAAGCCTCAGGTAAGGTGAATTTGAAATCATTGTGGGATTACTGTAGGGATATTTTTAAGTGAGTAATTATGCTATGCAAATTAGATTATCTGCGTTCCAGTTTTAGCAATTCCCAAAAATCTAAAATGACAATTTTACATTGTGGTGAAGAGAAAACAGCAGACTTCTTGTGAGGAAACCAGAGCACCAGAGCATGAGTGCCTAGAGATTCAGTGTCTGCTAAGCATAAGGCTGCTCTGAAGAAAACAGGGAGGGGGAGGACTGGAGAAGAAGAAGGTTGAGGGAGTTGGCAGATGCCAGAGGATGACAAAGAGAAGCCTACAGAGAAAGCACCTGCTGGATTATCGGGCCTCCATAAACAAACTCCCCCACCCTTCTGTGCTTCCTGGCTGGGACTCAGCCCACCACCCAGGCAGAGGGAAGAGGGCTGGTTCCTCATGCTGGAAAGCCTTACTTAGAGGGAAAGAAGGACCAGAGACTGTTCCAATAATGGCACTGCTGGTGTGAGAGCAGGTGAACAATCCTCAAACTGCTGCTGTCAGATCCACTTAGTTTCTTGGTTAGATATTTTATTTTGACCGTTACTGTGAGTTATTGGTTTGGACTGATGAGGTTAGATCTCTTTATGTTTTCAACCCCTTGAATGCTCAAGGGATTGGGAAGAATAAATGTCAGTATATGTTCTCTATATCTTGGAGACTTTGTTACTCGCTAGTCAGTTCTTTAACTCTCTGTCTACAAGGGTCTCTGCCACATAGGTTAATGGCTAATGTTAAGGAGTAATTCTATACCCATCTGTCCATTCATGCCACTCTTCCCCTTTCAGTAAGTGCAGTTATGTAGGGTGAGAAGTAGTGAGATAAAGAAATTAAAGGCAGGAGTTAAGAAAAAAGAAAAGGAATTCTAACTAAATGTAGTTTACAGTACTATTTACTATTTCACTCCATACTTTTTTCTGCAGCCCTTCCTTCCTTCCCCCACATTCCGAGAATGGTTGCCTTTTCTTCAATCCTCTCCTTCCCTCCCCTTAAAGGATCTTGTCAATTCCTGTTTGACTTTTCTTCTTTCACCATGTACACTTTTTAATTGCCTATTTGCACCACATTCAGCTGATTTTTTAAATGTTTTGTTCTGCCACGACCATTTTCTTTTACTTCTGTAGAACAAAGTAGGCAGAAGCACATTTTTATATAAAGTCATTTTAGCCATTTTTAACAAATATTTATTCTATACATGAGAGCTTTGGTCTTTAGTTTATTCATTTTTATATCCATCACTCCTGATTGCATCATATAATCTGTCTAATATTTTCTGCAAATCATTTGTGTTCCCAGCCCAGAATTCAGCATCATCTTTATTCATATACCCAATCAACAACATCTCTAACATTAACACTCAGGTGTTTGTTGTACATGTGTCCATAAATAAATTAAATAACAGATTATTCTGCATCCTTGTCTTGCTCTTTGCTCATTGTTGAATCATTCACTAAGCATTCCATTTGTTCTCAAATATTTATTTATTTTCATTGTATACGGTTCTTGCAAAATATTATATATTTCAAGACTGTTCAGTTTACCATGCACCTTCTGTAAATTAGCAAACATACAAACTTCCCTTTTTAACATTCATACAGTATGTTTTTCAATGATTTGCTAAAATCATAAAGAATAAGAATTCTGGCCTGATGTATAACATAAAGGCACACTGCATTTCTGAAATTTTGCTCACTATCACACCTTGTACTTTTTCAATCAGAATTCTTCTAAATACTTTCTTAGCAAACAATCCTCCCATACTTTTTTTTCCTGAAAACACTTGCTCTCTGTCGTGTTGTATGAAAAACATTAATGCCTTATAATACTTGACAGTATTATTTCCTTTGTATCATTTTTTTTAGCATTAATGTAGCATTTATTTCAACCCCACTCTTTAGTATGTCGCTTTCCTTCCTGTACAAATCTCTAAAATATTCCTTTGCCATTGCTTTACTTTAATTTCATTCTATTTAATCATTTTTCATATTTGTTTTACATTTACTCTGCCGAGGGCTCCTTGTTTAGTGCATTGAAATGCTTCCATTAAAAAGAATTACAATTGTTCTGCATTTTTCTGTCTCTTTTTTAAAAAATTATTGTTCCTTGCTCTCTTTTGACTCCATTCTTTTTCACTGAAGTGATTCTCTTACTTGCTTAATTTTTCATCCATAGCCTCTTTCACGTCTTTATTCTACCAAGCGTTGTTTTTCATATTTCTGTTCAGTAGGATATAGTTCAATCTACTCCATGGAACTTCAAGATCTTCTTTTCTTACGTTCATTTTTCATTCATTCTGTTGAGGATTTAGTCTGTCTGTCTCTCAATACTTTATTGAAACAGGATTCATACTTTCTGTTCCTGCAGTTATTCTAGTATAAACTCTGTAATATACTGTTCAATATTCAGCCTTGATATTCATTTTGTATATTTCTTTGTATGGAACTAAATCTTGTTCTGTCTGTAGACCAGAAGATTGTGAAATATCATTCCTCCCATTGAAGCATCTACAGCAAGATGCACAAGAAAATGATAGGTAAGTAAACTAGTTAGAGGTTAATGAATGCCAAACTTCATTTTGTCCATAATATTAATTCTGATTAATTTAACTATGAGGGTTCATATCATTTAACTAATTGCTAATGTTCGTTAGATTGCATTCTGCATTCAATGTTTTCCTAAAAGGGCCAATTTAATATACCTGAAGGAAATATTAGGGAATCATGTTTCATTTAGAATTTGCTGTGCTGTAAGTAGTTTACCATTAGTATATTTTGTCTTAAAACATGAATAAAAAATAATCATGTTTACTTCAACAATGAAGTGTTCTCTCAAATTATGTGATTAATACAGGATTTAAAGCTTTTCTTTCATAAAGATATTTTTGCTTTAATTCAGTGTTAGATGTTTATTTTCACAACACGACAAGCAAGCTGTGTTTTATTTATTTATTTTTTCATCCTTTAGTGACTTTTAATTTGTTATTTTTAGAAGGAAGGAAGGGAGTCTTAAACCAGGTAAGTCTGCAAGTTTAATCATTCATCAAACATAATTAGGGTTACTTGAAGTTAATACAGTATGTTATATTTAGACCTCACAGATGAGTGGCAGAGAATCGAGGGTCACTTCCTGAACGTGAGCATTATGGCAATCCCTTGTCTCTGTTCAGTGGCACCAAGAGGCTTGGCTCCTAATACCAGGTCAGTAAGGATTTGTGAAATTAAACTAATATCCTTAACACCTTCTTGTAGAAGCTTGGCTTTCTCAGATAGCACGCAATCTAGAACCTCAGGGTTGGGAGAGCACGATGAAAAAAAAAATTGAACAATGGTTGATTCTGCATCTTTGGGAATTGTAATCAGTTTTTGTTCAGGCAGATGCGGTCATCCATCTAGAATAATCATTGGATAATTATGGTGATTAAATTATCTTAGAAGTCTGATTTAAGTGGTAGTCACAAGTAATAATCTCCTTTGGGCTTTGTTAATGGGGAAATCTAGACCTTTGGTTTTCACTGATTAAATTCAGTTATTGTGAAAGCTAAATATAAGTGCTAAAGGGAAAACCTGCATGCACAAGGAAAAGCAAAACGAACTGACAACGAAAGACCAGAATTTCATTTCAACCTTGTTATTTTTAAATCTTTGACATTTGCCAAACGTAGTTCAACTGCTAGATTACTGTGACTCTTGTTAATTTTATGATTCATCAATACCTCAGCAGGCAGGGAGAATCTGTAGCCCTTTGGGCTTCGCTAACTATAGCTTTTAGCAACTCCAAATGTCATAGTCATAAGGGAAGAAGGCTCAAAATCATGAAAACTAATTGAAACCTTCAAAAAATGAAATAAATGGAAGGCTTTTAATGTTTCCACTTTGGAGTTGCAAACCTTAAAGTTGTGTAACTTTGGGTTGGCTAAAAACTGCATTAGCCTTTGAATGTTATGGATGGGGATAACTGTGCAAAGAAAATTGGGATTACAGAAAAAAGTTTTAAAAACAGGTGAGGGAATAAATTTATTTTAATTAATTGTATAGTAAGATATTTTTATTTTATTTATTTATTAAATTTAAATGCTGCCCATCTCTCAGTTTGAGGAAAATATGCCAGTTATGCTTATACAGTAGTTATCCACAACTCACATCTTTTTAAATTCCCTCATAAAAATATATGGGTAATATTAATTATTATTATTAATTACTAGTAATTATAATAAATATTCCATACATTCTGTACACTCATTGGCATTGTTTTGGCTGCAAAATCTGAAAGAATGGTTCAACTAATACCCTGGCGGACAACTTGTGATAGCTAAGACCACTCAAAAATTGATAAAATGTGTAATATCAAGATTTTCCATAATTTATAGTTTCTTCTATAAATTCTAGTTCCTTCTAGAAACTGGGTGACTAGGAGTTTTAGTCCCATCTTAAGCACAAAGCCCTAAGAAAGAGGCAATGGTAAACCAATTCTGAAAAATCTTGCTTAGAAATTGCAAGGCAATCTCTGAGAATTGGACACGATTGAACATATGGGGGGGGGGGGGTCTTACTGTTTCTACAAAGTTAAAAAAACTAAGATCTCACACACTTCTACTTGCATCTTAATTCCTACTAGTCACTGGCTATTGTTCTAATATGCCAATTGTCCAGAGAAAAGCTACAAATATTATCATATGCAGATTCTATGCAGTTATTTTCTGGGAACATTAAGGTTGACAATGTCATGTATTAAATATTATTTTACTTTTAAAGGCAAAGATGAATTACTTGGGTTATTAAGGTAGATTCCTGATTATACTATATCATCTTCTGATTAATTCATTGTAAATTGCATTATTTAATTCATGCTTAACTGAACTGTGTCATTTCTAGATTGGATGATGGAAGCATAGCTCTTATAACTGTAAGGAATACTTCCCGGCAAGAATTCATTAAACATTTGAAAAGATATGCTAGTGTGAAAAACCAGGTAAAGGGTTTGTAACCTGATGCTATTTGATTTAAATTTTCTTAGCAGCTGCATTCACCAAAAGTCAAAGAAAGAAATAGGAGGAGGAGGAGGAGGAAAAATCACATTTTAAAAGGATAATGTAATAAAACCAGACAAAGATTTAAGGTGAAAGATAATTCATGATATAAGATTTTAATGTTTTTGTAAAGAGACTTAAACTTCCTGTCAGAATACATTAGCCTACCTTTTTCTGATTTTGAAAATCACCAGACTAAGTCCGATTAGCCTATTTCTGTCCATCTGTTGCAGTTTTATTATAAATGGTTTTTACATACATGAGGTACTACAGTACAGATCTGCTAAACTGATTTTTTTAAGAATCCCAAATGCTATATTTAAATATAGACTGTGCTATATTTAGGGCAAGAGAAGGCTTGTTACATTTTGTAGATTTTTTTATTTTATTTTTCCTACACAGTATATAGCTCTTCCTGACAATGGAAGTGACTAGATAACCATTGTATTCCCTTCCATGGTTTTTTATTTTGATATCTGAATCAAGTACAGTACTTCAGTTTATCATCCTCACAACACATTGAAACAGAAGCCTTGATTTGTTCTTGGCTTCTGACTATTGGATTGCTTTATGTAGATAGCTATATTGTCATGAAAACAAGTTTGAGCTTCCATATTTTTGAAGTTGCTGATAGTGATAGGAAGAACCAAAAGAGAGACTCTCTGAGATTATGGTTTACTGCAGTCATGTAAACACCTTTCAGATAATTGATACAAAACATGAAAGCAACACTTCTACCCAGCATTTATTCAACACAGTATATTTGATTTGGATTGCAGGAGGAGAGGTGGAAAGAATCTGAGCCTATTTTCACAATGGGATGTTTTATAGTACTTGGTTATTAAGTACCAAGGATCATCCCTTTATAGTTTGGGAAATATAGATCAGGATTTATGGGTATTCAGCATGGTTCACAATAATGACACAATACTATAAGCCTGGTATCCAAGAACGAGCTAAGGATGAACTAAGGAAGGTCAATCATCCAATGCAGAATTAAGCATATACGTGTTTTCCTAAGGTATGTTTGGGTGAGAGTACCATTTAACTTTTATTTCTTGATTTTACCAATGCTGCAGAATCAACAGAAAAAATAAAATCACATAGCAAAATGTAGAATAATTTTTTAAAATTGAAACTTTGTTTTGCAAATTCCATTCTCCAAAACCCATCACTGGGGGTCAGCTGGGGAAGTCGGAGCGTTGGTAGGCTTATACCCGGTGTATAAGACGACCCCCGACTTTTGAGAGGATTTTCCTGAAAGAATGCTAAAATGTTCAACTATATTATTTTGTCTTCTAGCATTAGTTTTCCACTCTGTAATGGAAGCAGACATATGACAAACCTTTGCAGATACCTAATTTTTCAACTGTTGTGTTTATGCTTTGTATTTTAGTTTAGCTTTCCTTTTATTGATACTTACGTTGTTGAAGAAGTAAAAGTCTGTCCAAGAATTGGAATGAAACATATCCCTGCAGATAATCTAAATTGTATAGATTCTGAAGAAAATACTTATCCCTGGAATATAGATGGAGATTTAGTGGAATGGGCCACAGAAGTTCATATCCGGTAGGATTACATTTTGTCATGTTTGAACAACAAGTGTTGGTAATTCCTTTTAGGTTAGCATAAGCTTTGTATGATATATTTCCACATTCTACATTGGATAATGAGAAAATTCACAGTTAGCCAGTGTTTGGTTCTAATTTCTTGCAGAAAGATATTTGCCTTAAGATGATCTAGGAGTAATGAGAAAGTTGGAGTATTTAAGTGGCTTGTCCCTTTAAAGTTTCACAGCAATATATTTTTCTGTCCACTGCTGTATGATGGCCTACTTCTCTTCTTGGACCATAGCCAAATGTTACATTTGACGCAAAGAGCATCTTGTAATGGGTAAACATAATCATGCCTATCTCTACCTGACATTTATATGTCATATTTGCATATGAGCAGATACATCTAAATACAATCTGTAATCTATAGATTTGAATTTTAGAGTTTATGGTTTTTATTGTCTGATACCAGTATATCCAGCTGCAAAGTGTACAGGATTAGGCAAGACTCTCTGGCACGCCAATCCTTTATGACACACATATTGAAAATGTCAGGTACCGTATTTTCCGGCATATAAGACGACTGGGCGTATAAGACGACCCCCTACTTTTCCTATTAAAATATAGGGTTTGGGCTATACTCGCCGTATAAGACTACCCCTCAATGTTGTTCGTGCTCCTGTAGCGTCATCAGTCAGCGCCGGCAACTCAGATTCGGGAAGCTGTGCCGATCTTGTCAAGGCTGCATGCCGCTGAATGCTGGACCCAGCTGGTTGCTGCATGGAGCTTCCCCCACCGTCCCAGGCACCCAGGTGGATATTACCAATGCTCCGACTTCCCCAGACAGCTGGGGCTCACCATCACTGGGAGTCAGCTGGGGAAGTCGGAGCATCGGTAGGCTTGTACCCGGTGTATAAGACGACCCCCGACTTTTGAGAGGATTTTCCTGTGTTAAAAAGTAGTCTTATACGCCAGAAAATACGGTAACAAATATCTCAGTGCTATTTTCCAATCAGTAAGTTTTTTAAATCAAATGCTCTGTTTGTGTATATCCTTGCTTGTTGGAATCTGGAAGTATATCTGGAGGTAAGCATATTCTTCAGTTAGACTTTATGTATACAGGTAATCCTAGAATTATGACCACAATTGAGCCCAAAATTTCTGTTCTTCAGTGAGATATTTGTTCAGTGAATTCTGCCCCATTTTATAACCTTTCTTGCCTCAGTTTTAAGTGAATCACTGCAGTTGATAATTTAGTAACCCAATTGTTAAATGAATCTGGCTTCCCCTTTGACTTTGCTTGTCAGAAGGTCACAAAAGGGAATCCCATGACCTTAGAACACAACAATGGTCATAAGTATACATCAGTTGCCAAAAGCTGGATTTTGATCACATGACCATGGGGATGCTGCAAAGGTGGTAACTGAAAAATGGTCACTTTTTTCAATGCTGTTGTAGCTTCAAATAGTCACTGAATGAACTGTTGTAAGTCAAGGACCAACTGTACTTGCTGCATTCTGTTTAAAGTCTGTCAAAGTTGAGAAATGTGGCTGAAGCTAATTTGAGTTACAAGTTAAAATAAAAACACACAAAATAACAATCAAATTCTCAGCAATACATCCATGCTTTGCTGCCTTCAGTTCCATTTTCCTCAACTTCTTTGTTATACAAATAAATTACACATAAATACTTCCCCAAATTGGATTTCCATTTGTGTGAAGAGAACTATAGGGGGAATTATTTTTTTTTCTATTTTTTCCCCTATACATCAGCAGTATTTTTTTCAAAAACACATGAACAAAAAGCAGTAATACGATTATAATTTTTTTTCTGTGTTTCTTTCATTTTCAGGGTACATCCCCAGTTGATTAATCTATATGGAGGAAATGTTGTTATTTTGGATAATCTGAAAGAACCCTGCAGTTGTATTTAGAAATAATCTATGAAAAAAAAGTTACTTACTTTCCACCCCAATCATATTGATACGACAAAAATTGCATATAGAATATGGAAGCCGAGATGATTCAAGTTAGAAGTTTGCAGTGTACTATATCTCAAGATTCAACTCAGAACAAAGTTCAGAATAATGGGAAAATACTCACTTTCTTATCAGGACAAATGCTGTTGCTTTCACCTTCAGGTTGGATTGAGGCATATTTTGCAATTCCTGTTTTGGGTTTTGTACGCAAATCACACCCCCGTAGCTTTGACTAATTTTCAGGAATATTTAATTAAGGGAGAATTTTAGAGAAATAACATAGACTTTGGGGAAGTCAGCTCTTTCAGTTTTAAAATTATTTTAGGTTTGTGTGTATAACTGAAAAATTGTTTTCAGACAAAACTAGAGGGTATTTATCCCTAAAATCGTAATATCATTTTTTAAACAGCTAGGTCAAAGTGATGAGGAAAAAATTCACTGACTGCCCCCAAGTGGATGGTGTCCTCTGCACAGGAAATGATCTTAAAACATCCTACCTGTACCAAACCAGGGCTTTTCAAACTCTTATTTTCTGGAAGTCTAGCAATCTGCAAGAATGCGATATACCACAGTTCCACGAGAGAATTGGATAAGGGGTCCCCCCCACTTTGGGTAATTACCCATAAACCCATAACCCAATCACAACAGGGACATTTAAATAAATTAAGAGGGTTTAACCTACATTGGGTAAAAAAAACCCAAACCTTTATACCTATAGCAATAGCAACAACAATAGCACTTATACTTATGTACCACTTCACAGTGCTTTACAGCCCTCTCTAAGCGGTTTACAGAATCAGCATATTGCCCCCAACAATTTGAGTCCTCATTTTACCAACCTCGGAAGGATGGAGGGCTGAGTCAACCTTGAGCCTGGTGGTATTTGAACTGCCAAATTGCAGGCAGCCGGCAGGCAGCAGAAGTAGTCTGTAATACTGCACTCTAACCACTGCACCGCCGAGGCTCTTTATGATAAGTAGTTTTGAGGTAATAAAGGGAAACGTTTGGAAAGCATTGTACTGAAGGAAAACAAAAATTCATTTGAACACAGCCATTTTTCTATCACTGAGCTTTGCCTCTCGATCAGGAGTTTTGGATTTGGTTCAGGTCTTCTAAAACTCGATTATAATGAATGAACACATTAAACTGGGCATTCACCTGACTTATATTAGAAAAGAGTCCTTAAGATATTCTAAAATTCACAAATTACAGGATGTTTGATGTGAGTTAATATATAAAATTACCCAGTTTTTAATTGAAATAGAAATATATCTGCATACGGAGAACATTTTTCAGTTTCTTTAAAGCAAAACTACTAAAATAACTAGCTATGAATTGAATTATGATTTTATATGAGTAAACAAAATAAAAGTTGAAGTTGGCATATCAACTAGACATGTCAACATAGTGTTAATGGTAATCATTTGGCAGATTTTGGCTGATTTTTGAAATAAAAATCAGTGTATTTGTACATTGTGGCTTTATATTAAGCCTGTTCCTTATATAATTCATTCGTAAATAAAATCCAGCAAAAGCACCAAATAGCATTGTTTCATTTTGTAAAAAGTACACCTATTTGGAAGATGACCATATCTTGGAAACATAGCAAGATGTCTTCATTGCAAGTTCTTTCACTCATATATATTTTGATTGTTATTAAAACTGGGCTACGAAGTCTATTCCCTGCTTGCTATATAGCTACAATTTTTCTTCTGTTCAATTGTATCCAATTTTTGGACTTTCCGAACAGTTTTCTTGGCAAGATTTTTCAGAAGAGGGTTGTCATTGCCTCCTTCCTAGGCTTTGTGCCCAAGGCAGGGCTAGGACCTGAGGTCTTTCAGTTTTTACCCTGGTGCCTTACCACTAAACCAAACTGGCGCTCTGACTAACACAATTATTAACATCACTGGGGATGTGTAGATTCTTTGAAAGAGGGGTTCTGTAATAAATGGGACTGCATTCAATGCACTCTTTTAATGATTAACTCAGCTGCCTTTTTCATCCAGCTGCTCCCAGTTGTCTCTGTGCATAAACATCCATTTCATGCAAATGCAAAGTAAAATGGGATCAGCTTCTGAAAGACCTGCCTGCTTTAATAATTTCAAGAAAGGATTTTCATGTATGGTTCCATTCACTGGGAAGACTTTCATAGATTTATCACGGCCCTAGTATTTATAAAATAACATAAATGACTTAGATGAGGGAATGGAAGGGAACTCATCAAATTTGCAGATGACACTAAGCTGGCAGGAATATCCAACACCCTGGAAGACAAGCGCAGGTTCCAAAAGGATCTTGACAGACTTGAACAATAGGCTCTATCCAACAAAATGAAATTTAATGTGGAGAAAAGCAAGACCGGAATTTAGACCGGAAAAACTAAAGGTACAAGTACAGATTAGGTGAAAAAAGAATAACAAGAGACCTTGGAATCCTAGTGGACGGTCACTTAAATAAGAGTCAATTTTTTGGCAATAGCCAAAAAAGCTAATATAATCCTTGGTTGTATAAATAGAGGCATATAATCAAAATCACATGGAGTATTGGTATCAATTTAATTTAATTAATTCAATTTATATGCCGCCCCTCTCCGAAGACTCAGGGCTTTATAAAGCCTTAGTAAGTATTCCTTACCTGGAATACTGCATCCAGTTTTGGTTACATTACAAAAAAGATGTTGAGACTTTGGAAAAAGTGCAGAGAAGAACAACTAGGATGATTAAAGGCCTGGAGACAAAAACACGAAGAATGGTTGCAGGATTTGGGTAAGGATAATCTAGAGAAAAGGACTGGGGGACATGAGAGCAGTATTCCAGTATTTGAGGAGCTGCCACAAAGAATGTATCAACTTATTTTCCAAAGCACCTGCAGACAGGACAAGAAACGATGGATGGAAGCAACCTAAAACTGAGAAACTTCCTAATGGTGAGAGCAATTAACCAGTTAAACAGCTTGCCTTCCGAAGTTGTGGGTGCTTCATCACTAGAGGTTTTTAAGAGGAGACAGGACAGCCACTTCTCTGGAATGGCATAGGATCTCCTACTTGAGCAGGGGGCTGGACTAGACAGCCTCAAAGATCCCTTCCAGCCCTATTCTGAATTGAATTATTTACTCAATTTGTATAGCTGCCCATCTCAAACCAGTGTCTCTGCATGGCAAACAATGATTAAAACACTGCCAGAAGAAATGAAATACAAATAGAAACCAAGAGATACTGGTTTCTATTTGGTATATGATATATGGATAAGAGAATATTACCACACACTTGGGATCTGAGGCCCAGGCACATTGCTAGGTCTTCAAGGCCTTCCAGAAGGCCAGCAAGGTTGGGGCCATCCTAATCTCAGGAGGGAGTGTGTTCCAGAGGACAGGTGCTATGGCAGAAAAGGGACATCTCATGGTGACATTCCTTGGCTGACAGGACCCAGAGCATGCCCATCCTGCTGGATCAGATTGGTTGGGCAGAAACAAGGGGAGAAGACAGTCCTTCAGTTAAATCTCATAAGGGCTTTAAAGGCGATAACCAGCACCTTGAATTCCACACAGCATACTGGCAGTTCCCGAAACAATGGTGTCACATGTGCCAAACAGCCAACATCATTTACAACCTGTGTTTCTGCATTTTGTATCAGCTGAAGCTTCCAAGTGCTTCTCAAGGAGATCTTGAGCACATTGCAGTAGTCCCAGTAGGGCTTAATACTTTTTAAAGATGGAAAATACCATACAAACATTTATGTCTAATACAGAGGTTTGCAGCCTCTGTACAAAAGATTAGAAAGCAAATTACGGCGATCATTTACATTATTAACATGGAGGATATAGGAGAGATTGTCAGAAAATAAACTGTTCATGTTTAAATAAGTCGTCTTAGCCTTTCCAGAGAGTTAAATGACACAACATTGTAAATACCAGCGTTCATAAGTAAATTATATAGGGAAAGTCTAATTGTTAATAATTTTGATGTTTGTAAATATTCACTTTAAAAATATGTCACAAAAATTGTATTTAGGGATTAATTCAAATATCTACAATTATTTGACAGCTTCATATTCCATTTTATTTAATATTTTATTAGTTCAATGTTGGTGATTGTTCCTTTTTACAGTGTAGGGTATACAGTGATAGAACAGATTGGGTTTTTTTTTAATCAGAGTCTTTAATGCATTCATGCTTTCGAGCCTTTGAGGTACAACTGATGTTCAAATAATAATCATCTTGGGGTTAAAGTGCAGTACTTTACCATCTTCTTAAGTCTTATGCTAAACATTCTGAACCTGTATAATGTGTGCAAGAAAATACATTTGTCTAAAGATTAGACATTAGATATTAGGCAAAGATTCTATTTCTTCAAAATACAAAAATAAATAAAATGATTGCGTAAGAAGTGGTAACTGCCATTTCCCTGATTTTACACAATGGGAGGACTTCTCCAACCCAGCCAGGTAGAACCCTCAAAACATGGTTGAGAGTCACACAACAACAAAAATCTCATACAGACCTTGAGCCCAAAGCTCTATTATATCATTTGGGTTTTCAGTTCAAGATACATAGGAAGAGCTCACAAACCAAGTTAGTTTCTTCCTCTCCACTGACCTGACCCCTCATTCCCTGCCAAGGAAGCCTTTTCTCTCAGTAGGGTCCCTACTAATAGAGAGTGCCAATATTCCAGGGTTAGTTGCACAGTAAGTCTGAACAGATACAATGGAGGGGACATCCAAGATCGCATGTTGTTCCCCTTTCATTAAAAAATTGCCTCCTTTCACTGGAGAGATCCTACTTATAAGCATAGTTCTTCTTGAAATGTGTTTGAGTATTAGTAGCTCGGGTTGGTAATTAGGCTGTTGGTTTGAGCTTCGAGCTTGACAATTTGGTTGCTAATGTTTCATCACAATTCTAGGAGACATCGTCAGAGCGTTTTGAATTGTTGTTTGAATATTGGGACATTCCCAATATTTCCAGAGCAAGATGGAGAAAGTAGAATAAAAATTGTCAGCAGCCACTAAATTTGCAAATCTAAAAAAATGATGTCACTGGTTTCATTTTAGAAACTAGAAGGGGAGAACACGGGTCTACATTGTGTGGAGACTAAAAGTGGTCTAATTTTGCATCCTCCTGAACACTGGAATGTCTTGGGAAGCGAGGTTATACATTCGCGATTCAAGTATGATTAGTACAGTGCTCCTTCTCAAGTACCTTTTAAAAAGCAAGGAGCAATTCCTAGTGTTTCCTTGTTCTTGCATTTTGAATTTTTCTTTCCTTTTGATTAGGACTCTTGAAAATGTTTATCCTTCAGAGTTTTCTATGATTTGTGCTTTTGGAAGCCCGTTTTGATGGCTACTCCTTTCACGTATGATATGGGGGCTTACAACTTAACAGTTCTTGTAGCAACTTTTACCAAACGTCCTACTCTGAGGCATTATTGTGAATATGTTTAAAAAACTCCAAACTTTCACTTCCATTTTTTTCCTCAGGAAAACGTTTGTATTTTCTTTTGAAGAATCCCATCTGGAATACACAGTTCCAAAAATAGTTACAAGGTTTGCAATTTCAAAGCACTAATATGTATGCATATTTATATTTTAGAAAAATATATTGTTTTAATATACCAAGATTCAGCTATACTCAAAATACATCCCAAAGTTTAAACATCCTGAATAAAAACTTATTTTTACATTTAAAAAAACAGACTTATTTCATCCACCAGGAGGATCCCATGAACCAAGTAAAAAGCATTCTTTCTCTAATGTTTAAATCTGTATCATTTCCCAAATTGCAAAGTGTTTAAAATGAAACAAGAGCTCTTTATTTGGGAAGTCAGGCAACCTAAAATCTCTTGAGTTATATCTGATTACCACTTTCCCCCCATAAATTCCAAAGCCTCATTTCTCCTTCCCCTTTGTCATCTGTCCAAATGGCTATTGGAATTCTCTGCTCATTTTATGCTGTCAATTTCCCCAAATCACATTAAAGTGTAACAAGCTACATAAAAACCACATTTGTTCCCGAATGCCAAATAAAAATCATAGCAAAGGCTGTGTGTTCTAGAGTACACTGCCGATTTCTTTTAGTGTTTAGAAAAGCTATTTTTTTCCTTTTGGATGGATATCTAGCCAACCCATTAAAATGCACCAATGTGTGGATTAATACTGAAATACGTACCTTCCATAAAAATAATATAAGAAGCAAAAGCAAAAAAATTCCAAATAGGGAACCTATTACAATAAGCAGGACACTGACACTATATTTTGTCTTCTGGTTATGACGTCCCTCCAAAATCACCTGTAGAAAATAAAACACACATAGGTATTGCAGGTAGAAACAAGTATTTGGGAATACTCTTTAGGAAGCCTTTGTTTCACTTCTCACAGTAGTACAGTATGGATTTGAGCTGTGACTTGTTTACCTTCAAGGTAGATATATAAAAGAGCTTTCATAGAAGTCAAATGCCACTGATTTCAGAGGTATGCTTTAATTCTGATTACAGCATAATTTCTGACGAAATAAACATGCAATAAAGATTCTGCATTTATGACACTGCAAATCAGGCTTTCTTGCAAATAGACACAAACAACATAATGTGCTTCTTCACAACAGCCCTTGGTTTAGATCTAATAGAACAGGCATCAGATACTGAAATAATGCAAGAACTAATACCAAATGAATGATAAATCATGCCTGGTTTGGGTTAGAAAATATATCCAAGTAGATCTGGGTTAATATTCAAGTTCTCCAGTGTTTCCTCTCCTTCACTGTCTGACTCCAATACTTACATGAGTGGTTTGCTTATTTTTGTGGAGTTCAATAACTCTGGGGTTTTGATCTGCTGAAACTTCTCCTTTTATCTCAAAGGTAAGCACTGAAGCTTCATCCTATTGTTAAGCAAAAAAAAACCATTTTAAATCAGCTGCTCTTTAAGGGTTCAAATAAAAAATAATATGAAATAAGTGAGGCTAAGGAGGTAAGGTGGAGAGTCTACATAGTTCAAAGCCTATTCAAAATTATATGCTTTTCAACTGAGGATATTCAGAGAAAGAACTAAGCCACTAAATCTGATACTGAAATATGACACTCTGTCTGTGGTTCTCTGACACTTAAGAATATGATTACACAGCCTTCAGTATGATAGCGCAAAGATTTAAATATTTACTATGCTTAATAGTGAAGGTGTTGCCTCAAGATGAATATGAACAGTCGATTCCTTTCCACTCTCCATGTCTCCAAATTTGCAAAGTATTTGCAAACACAGTGGATCATTCTTCATACAAAACTTTGGGAGAGAAAGAATATAGAGATGTATTATACAGAGTAAAATGAGTGCAGCACACACAGATATATATGCAAAATGGAGCATAAATATATTTGTACCCCAACTGGAATATATAATTAAATTTTGACTCCAGGTTAGCTCAAATTAGAAGAGAGTATGGGATTAATTTCTTATCCCATGAATTAGCTCATAAGCAATACCTAACATGGGCACATTTACATGTCCCCTTAAATCCAGCTTGAGGATTTTGGATAACTGTTTTTGAAGGAGATGCTTCTGCATGATGCAACTTTTCTGTCAATTCCAGCCCACATTTGAGACCAGTTCACTTCAGGTTCTTCTGAAACTCAGGTCCTTCTTTTGAACCTGAATTTTAAGATGGTTTGCTATGTGTTTGCAACACAAGTTTTGCTGTTTGCATGTCATGCTTTGGAAGTGGTTGAGATGAAGACACAACATGGTGCGATCTTCCCAGCAATTATTGTTTGCTTTTAGCTAGTGCAGACATACCCCTGCCCCTCTATAGTATAGTAGCTGACAGACAACTGTACAATGGACAGAATGTGATTTTTTAAAGTCTTATTTACTCCTTCCTCAATCTCCCACCTAACCTGTTGGCAGACTGCATGAAATGGCAAGTGGCTGAAATCAATGCTATCTCCACTACTGCCAGCCTTATGAAATTTATCAGACAGGGAACCATGACTGGGTGACCTAATTCTATTTTATTATAAGGTTATGTTAACATAATCTTGCAAGTATGAAAGTGCTTCTCTCCCTCCATCTCCTTTACGGCTCCCAAATTAGGGAGGGTCTTTTCTAAGCCTCTTGCCCCACACATTCCTGCTGTGGGATAAGTTGTCTTTTATATGACTGTTCCAGGGGTGAAATCCAGCAGGTTCTGACAGGTTCTGGAGAACTGGTAGCGGAAATTTTTAGTTCGGAGAACCAGCAAATACTACTTCTGGCTGGCCCGAGAGTGGGGTAGGAATAGAGATTTTGCAATATCCTTCCCCCAGGAGTGGGGAGGGAATGGAGATTTTGCAGTATCCTTCCCCTGCCACACCCACCAAGCCACGCCCACAGAACCGGTAGTAAAAAAATTGGATTTCACCACTGGATTGTTCCATTGGTTGGGTCTCACTGTCTCCCAAGGTCATTCCTATGTACCATTACAGCTACCTAGCAGAAGATAGGGATTTGGGGGTCAGAAGGACGGACGAGGAGCAATTGCTCCTGGTTTGGTGTGTTATCAGGTTTCATGAGTAATGTAGGAATTCAACATCATGGTTCACTCCAACTCATGAACTCCCACAAGAGCTCTAAGAAGTTGACAGGGGCAGACTAGCAAGGCACTACCTCACATTTCGCATGCTACCTGACAGCCCTCCCCGTAGATGCTTTGCTTTGTTTCGCTGCAAATGTTACCCTAACACAAGGGTGTCAAACTTGCGTTGTCACGTGATGTATTACGAGGTTTACCCCTTTACTAAACCAGACGTGGGCGTGGCCAGCATGTGACGCATCTGGCCTGTGAGTTTGATAGCCCTGCCCTAAGAGCTGTGATTGGGTAACTGGTGGATGCAAGAGATCCAGATAGTGACAGAGGCTTCTTCCCAGTAAAGCAGAGCTCTCTCTCTCTCTCTCAGCTGGTCAGGCTCTGACAAACTCATCAGCATTATAACCTTTGCCCCAAAGGTTATAGAGCAATAGGTAGTTCTTGTTTTCCTTGGGCAGGTAAACCTACCAACCCAGCACATTGTTTCTTATGACAGTACCACTGAGACAGAGATAGTTTTGTTTGCATAGACCTTGTGCCAACTCCTTGTGCCAACTCCTGTCTGGAAGAAAGCAAGTTAATCTGCTTTCCGGAAAAGCCTCACATATAAGCATGGCGTAAAGCCTTGATAGTAATATATTTCTAATTCATGTCAGGAAAGACCTTTAGAAGGTGGCACTGGTTATCACTTGTCAATTGTTTTGAATATGAGCCATTAAGCTTTCAGATTTTAATAGTACTGAAGCCTCAGCAAGGGTTACTGCCCGTAAGTTTGTTTCCAACTGTTGAATTCTTGGCAGCACAACCTGCCTATGTCTTGTGGTAAATAAATGCCCTTGTGTGTAAAGTGACTTGTTCCCAGATAGCTTAACACTGAAATGAGACATAAATTAAATTATTTTAGCATAATCAAGCTGCTCTGTGGTTCTGAAAACTCTGCTTATAAGGCAGAAATATGCAATAGGACAATATTACAGCTTTAACAAATCAGTAAAAAAAAAACAACGCAGTGAAATTACCAGTGGCCTATTGTCAAGTTTTGTGAGGAATGTAATAAGATCTTGCACCATATTTCCCTGTTCTTCTGGTAAAATACAGTCTCTCCTATGATTTTCATAGGTACATTGTCCATCATTGGTCTGCAAATGAGCAAAATCATAATTGTCTTAAATTTTGATACCAAAGAAATCTGTAGACATTGCATATAACAACATAAACAAATCAGCTCAGTAAAAATTTACCCTGTTTTAATAAAACATTCTTAAATTAAAAATAAAACAAATCGAAGTAATACTGGGAAGAGCAAGCTTATAGCTAAGCTTTAATACTATCTAAATTTGACCCATACTTTAATCCATGTCTTTAAATATCTTGCGGCAGGAGGATACAGTGAAGAAAAGGGGATATAGTTTTATAACAGGACAGTTATTTTATATTTTTATTATTAAATTTATTTGCTGTCCATCTCACAATTTGAAGTGACAGCTAGGACAATTGCAACCCTTTTCAAGATTTCCTAAGGCATTTCATAGGATAGGAAAGCATGCAGTGATCACAAACACAATTCATAAAGACTCATAGTGCCTATAACAGTGATGGCTAACCTTTTTGCCATCGCGTGCCAGGAGAGGGGGGGGCGGGGGCGGGTCATGTGCGCACGTGCCCACACGCATGCATGCGCAACCCCCTCCCCCCCACTCCTGGCACATGAGGGCCTGGTAGGCCCATTTTTCTTTCTTACCTGGCTCCAGATCCTGTCTATTTATCTGGGAAGAGCGAAAAAAGCCTTTCCCACTCCCTTGGAGGCCCTACGGAGGCTGAAAGGGCCCATTTCCTGACTCCCGGTAGGACAGGAAGTGACGTTTTTTGCTGTCCCCAGCCTCCAGAACCTCTCTAGGAGTCTCTAGGAGCCTCTCTAGGAATCTCTAGGAGCCTCTCTAGGAGTCTTTGGAGGCCAGGGGCAGCAAAAAACGTCACTTCCTGTCCCACCGGGAGTCAGGAAATGGGCCCTTTCAGCCTCCGTAGGGCCTCCAAGGGAGTGGAAAAGGCTGTTTTCGCCCTTCCCAGATAAAGAGGCAGGATCTGGAGCCAGGTAAGAAAGAAAAACGGGCCTTCCCCACCCACCCCGTCCCTCCAGAGGCAGGAAACAGCCTGTTTCCCTACTTCTGGTGGGCCTAGAAGGCCCGAAAATCAGCTGAGCTGGCGTGCCCACTAACATGGCTCCGCGTGCCACCTGTGGCACGCGTGCCATAGGTTCGCCATCACGGGCCTATAACAAGTCTTCATGCCCAAAAGATGATTCTGTATGGGAAAAAGAACCCCAAATATTCTATGACCAACTGCACTTTATTGTTGATGCAGCATCACTGAATCTTTTCTCCTAATACGATCCATGGGAAAAGTTTCAAATTCCAAATATACTGTTCTGAGTTGGAACAGCTGTGTCACTTGTGCTGGGAGTATTTTGAGTGTGAAACCATTGCCCTGACCTCAGAACACTTCCAAAGTGACTGAAACAATGCAAACCAGCTGTTCTGAACTCAAAACGACTATTGGGACTTAGCCGTGTTTGAAAAATTTTGAACCTCCCTACCTAATCCTCTTTCCTTTTCTATGGAAGTTGTGTAAAATTAAATCACATTACTTCCGTATTAAAATTATGTGCTGATCTTGAACAGGACAGCTCAAAGGCAAGATGCCAATCACAGTGTAAAAATCCACATCAGGGAGCCACAAACATTTCAGGCAGGTAGCATCAATCTTGAGGCAAACACCTCGTCAGGAACATCTATGGCCGTGATGGCGAACCTATGGCACGGATACCACCGGTGGCACGTGGAGCCATCTCGGTGGGCATGCAAGCTCAGCTCTAGCATACATGCGTGTGCTGGCCAGCTGATTTTTGGGCCTTCTGGGCCCACCAGAAGTCAGGAAACACACTGTTTCTGACCTCCAGAGGGCCTCTGGGTGGGGTGGGGAAGGCCGTTTTTGCCCTCCCCAGGCTCCTAGAAAGGCTCTGGAGCCTGAGGAGAGCGAAAAACGGGCCTACCGGGCCCACCATGTCATCGCATGTTAAAAGCGGGGGAGGGGAGCATGGGGGGCGGGGTGCATAAAATTATGGATGTGGGCACGCGTGTGTGTGACCCCACCGTGCTCCCCCCACTTTTGGCACGCGATGGCAAAAAGGTTAGTCATCACTGATCTATGGGATGTGTGTCAAAATGTGCGAGAAGACAGGTCATGAAACCAGGCCTGTTCTTTTTCTACAGTTTTTGTGACCTTGAGGCATGTACAAAAGGAATGCGTCTTGCATCATCCCTGCTATCTTATAGATTGTGATTCCTTGTGTTGAAATTCAATTATTCACCTATTCTTATATTTTTTGATAGTATTTTCTGATGATGTTTTCTGTAGGCAAAACAACTCATTAATAAACAAAGATCCTTAAGCCCCCCCTCCCCTTTGCCTGTTGTAACATATTCTCCCCTATGCTGCTTTACACCTTTTTCCATCAATGGCACTGCTGGTTTGGTCTTCCTCTTAGATCATAAACGTCAAAGATAGCATATCACAATCGTTCATAAAGCTTGCAGGTCTATGTGGGAAGCTAACAACTGCATAATTTGTTATGCTGTATCACATTTCATGTTCCAAATCCAGAAAATAAATTAAGCATACCTTGACATCCAGTATATTAAACAGCTTGGTATCTCTTGGTAGAAAAGAATTGGGTATCTGTATCAGCAGATTTACATCGGGAGCCAGACTTACTCCAGGATTACTGACCTTTGGTGTAAGGAGGGCCAGAGTTGAATTAGTATTTTATCTGAATTGGTATCAGAACTATTGCACCCTATCACCTTCCTCCAGTCAAAGCTTAAAACAATTGAAAGTTTAGAAACCTTCACTTCCAAATGTTGAATTCTGAACACAGTTCCTGAAGCTCGACTCTACTGCAAGCTAAAGAGTCTGTATATTTTAATATTTGCAGATTAGAACTTCAAATAACTTTATTGTCACTTTGAATGTACACTAATCGGCATATATTAAGATGAAATTCCATTGCATACAGCTCTCAAAGGGTCACCACCTCCAGTATACACTACATAAAGATGACAAAATAAATAAATACAAAATTATGCATATACCCACATATATTATATGACGCGGAGAAAAAGATCTGTGTCCAAAGCATACTTAAGGTAGACGAAATGGCATTAAAAGACATTGCCAGGCCCCAGGAAAAACATAATAATTACATAATTAAAATGGTAGAAGAGACAAAAATAGCTCTTATTTGTCATTCCTCCAGCAAAAAAGTCTTTTTGAAACAATGAACATACGGAGCAAAAATTAAACACCCATTTTTGAAAGGGGATATTTACATGATAATAAACTTGGCAATTCACAATGGCACTTATAATTCAAAAACTGAGATGACTTCCTTCATTGTGAAAAGAGAGTAGCTGTGACATAATGGGTAAAATTAAATGAATAGTGTTCAGAGAGTGATCAATGTGGACGGAGATTCAGTGGCTAAGAAAGCAGCTTTGTAGAAGGTTAGATGTTGGACTCAGATTGGGAAGACCTAGGTTCAAATCTACCTCAGTCGTGAGAAAGCATTTTTGTTTTTTTTAAAAAAAATTCTTTTCATTGAATTCATTTTTCCAAAAGACAATGAAAATAGAAAATAACATTCATACATAGAAAGTGATGTTGATTGTCTCCTCCATGCAAGAAACTGGTGAATTTCCTTCACTGGGTCCATAAATAAATGATGCTGGAGATGCAGACCTACAAAACAATGTTTTTTTCAAAATAAATAAGAGAGAAAATCTTGATTAAAATGGAATTAATCATACGAGTTTCCTTGAGTACCGTTTACCATACAGATCTAAAAACTTAGTTACATCCAATTAAACTCCCATAACTGGAGTTTTCATTGTTGTCCTTCTTCCTGCTTTCCTATGTGGCCTCTAAACCTGAAGGTGACCTTCCAGAGCAGTTCTGAGAGGTGCAGGAGGGGTTAGAGGTGAAGATGAGATAGTCTTCCGGGACTGACTATCCTGGTGGAGTCAGTCACATATCCAGATTACTTGGGAATATCAAAAAAGAACTCACCTATTTTGGGATGACTGCTCTACCTCAGTGGTGAAATCTGAACCGGTTTACTACCGGTTCGCTGGCTGCGCATGCACAGTGCACAGTGCATACCATGCACCAAATGCGAGGTGCACGTGCGCAATGCACGCCAAAAGGAAGCATGCGGTAAGTAGAACAGCGTGCGAGGGGGGTGATCAGCTGTGGCGTGGAATCTTTTTTCTTTACTTTTAAAAGCAAAAAAAAGCCTCTGACAATCACCCTGCTCAGCTGGGATCGTCAGAGGCTCTTTTTTTACCTTTTAAAAGCATTTTTTCTACAGCCTCTTTGGCCAAAGAGGTTGTTAAAAAAAATGCTTTTAAAAGGCTCCGACGATCCCAGCTGAGTTGCCTGATCGTCAGAGACTTTTTTTTTACTTTTAAAAGCATTTTTTCTACAATCTCTTCAGCCGAAAAAATGCTTTTAAAAGTTAAAAAAAAAGCCTCTAATGATCGTGCGGCTCAGCTGGGTATTGGGGAGGGGGGAGCAGGGATTTTTGCTACCAGTTCTCCAAACCACCTGCCGCCATCGCTACCGGATCAGGCAATCTGGTCCGAACCTGGGAGCATTTCACCCCTGCTCTACCTAGGTGGGCATTGTTGATACGGTATTTCTCTCTACAGCATTTGCAACAAGAGTATTTTGCAGCCTTCTCTGAAGACGTTAGGCACCTTTAAATTGCAAATGCATGCACTCTACAAAGTATATTCCACTTTTTAAAAAAAATGCTGGTATTTCTTACTAGTCCTTGAGTTTTACACTATCATCCATATTCCTATATTTACGTTTAATTGCAATTAAATACATATTTACAATTAAATTAAATACATATTATATGCAAAGATTTCAAAAATTTGTCATTTATTAAAAAGCTGTATGAGGATCAAGAGCGACTATGCACTTTAATATCTTTTTCAGAAATTGGGGCTTTTGTAGGTCAAATAAATCTCAGTTATCCATCTTTATAACACTAAGCTTCTATAAGGTTGAAAGCCCAAACGCTGAATTTACCTGGTTATCCTGCTAAAACAGCATTTGTAAAGCTTTTATGCCGCCTTTCCATAAAAATGAGCAAAGCCTGAGCAATTAAAAAAACACACAAAAACATCCACAGGCTCAAAACCCTGAGAAATCAGCAGACCACTGCATGTTGCTTTGCAACAGCTCTATACACATTTCCAAATGCTTTCGCTTACCCGTGAATGTTCAGTTCGACTTCGTGTTTCTGAGGCAAAGCTAAAACTACACTGTTATCGGACAGCAGGTCATGGTCTAATTCATTTTCACTAGAAGAATGAAAGAAATGCATCACAATGTTTACTGACATCCCTGAGTACTGTTTGGTTTTCTTACACAGTACATTTGGCAATAGATCGCATGATCAAATGCCAGCAAGCACATTTTCTATCATTTCGGTACAAGAGTTTTGCCCATTTGAGGACTGTGTCCAGTGGTGGGTTGCTACCGGTTCTCCCTGGTTCTTGTGAACCAGTAGTGGAAATTTTGAGTAGTTCGGAGAACCGGTAAATACCACCTCTGCCTGGCCCCGTCCCCAATCTATTTGCTGCCTTCCGAGTCACAGCTGATCAGCTAGAAGGAAAAAAACCTGTTTAAACTCTTCCTGCGGCACTTCAAAGGGCCGCCCTAGAGCTGATCAGCAGTAAAAGGCAGTGTGGTGGTAGACCAGTGCAAACAAATGGGTAGACCGGAACGCTCCAAAAACAAATGGGTAGACCGGTGTCCTCCAAAAACAAATAGGTAGACCGGAACGCTCCAAAAACAAATGGGTAGACCGGTATGGCTCTGCAAGCAGTTAAAAGCCTGGTAGACCAGTACCTCTGCTAAATCCTAAGGAATTGTCACATGACCATCAAACCACGCCCACAGAACCAGTAGTAAAAAAATTTAGAACCCACCTGACTGTATCCATAGCCTATTTACCCAACCCCAAAAAGAAACACTGTGCCCCCATTACATTAGACTTCTGTGAAATTTCTGCAAATTATGAAATGTATTTTTTATGCAGTACTTTGTTTTTTTTCAAATATTGATCTAAGGTAAACAGCCTGTAGTAAGCAACACTTACCAAGTTGCATTAATGCTGATGTGCAAGTCATCTTCTGCTCTGTTGAGTGAACTTGAATCCAACACAAAACTAATGTCCACCTGAAAAAATGATTTTTTTTCAACTTGCATTAATTAATCGGTATTCTATCAGAATGCATAATAGGCACTGTATTCAATAAATTAGCTGTAAGTGTATAGACTACTGAAGTCTATAACTATTTACTTATCAATGCAGCGTGTAGATTAACGATCAATACAGTTCTGTGCAGATCTGTGACTTAACCTAATATAACTACTAAGCATCATAAGAATCCTGTCTATACTGATGTACCCCTGACCCTGTTTAATGACTAGCCATGCTCCATTTTCTTTTTTTTTATAAAAAGTTTTTTATTTTTCAATTACAAAAATAAACATTCCATCTTTCCTTAAGCAGTGTGTTGTCTGGGTATGTTGTGACCCCGACTCCCAAGCCTGTCCTAACAGGGGAAGAGGACTCAGAAGGTGATGGGGAGGAACTGACAAGGCCTCCCTCTCCAGGACCCTCCTCTCTGGCAATGCCTCAGGTTTCATCCGAAAGCCAAGAGGAACAGCCTGGGATATGCCAGGAGGAAAGCATATCGGAACAACAACAGATAGGGAGCGAGGATGATGAATCCTGGCTTGATCCCAGGCAGCGTCGGAGGGAGAAGCATGCGCAGCAACGAAAGAAGCATGGGAGGGCCAGAGATTGAGCTGAGTTACTCAACAAGCCACATCCCACAAGGAATAAAAGTGGGTGTGATTGCTCTTTAGGCTTTGTGATGGTCAAAGTTAAAAACCTGAGAGTCACATTGCGTTACCTGGAATCTGGCTTGTACATATTTGGATTGGACCTTGGCTAACTTGCTTCGTGGATTACTTTTTGCTACTGGACCGGACTGAGGATAAACTCTCTCTTGCTTACTGTGAGTGAAAACTGACTTGGCAGGCATTACGCAGTTTACTGCCAAAACTTATCTGCAAGGGTTTCTAGTCTGATTGCTTAATAAAAACTTGGCAGGCGTGCCTGGTTGTGTGTTTGCCTGTGTGGGGAAGGGGGACAGAACAGGGTACAAGCATCTCTGTGCAACTTCTTGCTCCATTTTCATGGTTTCCAAACACTTCACTGAACTGAATATGTTAACAACTACAGCAAATAAGCCCCAAAGTGTTACCATATGTCCTACTACTGTTCTCATACTTAGAAATGCTGCAGTTTGACATTTCAGTCTGATCTATTTTTAATCTTTTTACCAATTATTAGAGATACTAGAAAATGCACATGGACACCATATTTTGTTAATAAGTATTAACAATAATAATATATTTGAGGCGATCCATCAGTTCCTTGGTATACAGATATGATAACAATGAAGATATAGTCTACTATATACTAATCAAGTCACTTTTCATATTTATTCTTACCTTTGAAAGATGATCAACATATAAATATCCAATGCTACAGGTAATTGTCACTCCATGACTTTCCTTTTCTGAAATTTGAAAATGTATCTGTGTTTCTTCCTATTGTAAAAATGAACAATATATAAGAAGGCAGAGATAGGTGAAAGTTTAGCAAAAAAAAACATTTTTCAAATTGACAAGGCAACAAAAATCTCTATCTAGATCAGAGGTCCCCAACATTTATGACTTGGTAGCCCGGCTGTGGGGAGAGAGAGGAACTGGGTTGCGTGAGTGGTGGGCCAGTGCGCATGTGTGTGCACGCAGTTCTACTTCCTTGAGCAGTGAACTGGTGCACAAGCATGTGCGTGCCAGCCCGCCACTCACACTAGTGGAGCTGTATCGCGGCCTGGTAGTGGGCTGTGGCCGAGGAGTAGGGGACCTCTGATTTAGATGTTCTGTGAGATTCTGATTATAAGGAAGACTGAAAACAGGAAATTCTATCTAACTTTTCCCATTATGCTTCTTTCTTGACTATTTTTTCCCCCTATTTTCTGAAAGGGTTTGGTTTGCTAGAAAGGGGTACCTCTATGTATTCCCAAGAAGAAAATAGCAGTTTTGAAGGAAAGAAAAAAAATCAGAAAATGATTTAGGGAGAAAGGGCAGTGTGGTGACTCAATGGTAAAGATTCTGGGCTTATCCACTGAAAAGCTGGCAGCCCAGGTTTGAGACCCGAGCACCATGCGATGGGGTGAGCTCCCATCCTTGCCCCAGCTCCTGCCAAACTAGCACTTCAAAAGTATGCAAAACTAAGTAGATATCGCTTCAGTGGAAAGGTAACAATGCTCCGTGATGTCATACTGGCCACATGACTGTGGAAATGTCTTTGGATAGCATTGGCTCAATGACCTTGAAACAGAAATAAGCACCACTCCCTCTGGTCAGCAATGACTAGCGGAGTAAAATCTGCAGGGACTCCTTTACCTTTTTTAGGGAGAAAAAGTTAACAGCAGTCCCACTTCTCCAAATCAAAATCCTACATTCCAGTTGCTCTTTATTAGAAAATACAGAGGTATTTTGAAGATTGAATAAAATAAGAAAACAGGAAACATTTACCCAGAACGTCTGTGGTGGTAATCATTGCCATACTGTCTATGATCTTTGCAGGCCAATAAAACCACCAGCACTACCACTGATAAAAATCTGAAAGTTTAATTCACTTCAATATAAACCTCAGATTTTTACAGAAAACACTGATTAGGCTTATCATTCAAAGACAGAAGAGTTAATTCTATCTTTCCAGTTACATTATGTCTACTGATAAGTTTCAAATCTTTCACATTGTAAAGAAAATTTATGCTTTATGAAGTTGATGGGACATTGTTATTTTGGATAGAGAAAAGGGTAAAGGAAATGGACCAACATAAAGAAGGCACAATATTTTGTTGCATGCGTAATCATAAGTCTGTAGTGTGGTCCAAGAAAAGTGATTTCCATGAGGGATGATGTTGGTGATGCACCTGCTGGCTGCCAGCTCCTATAAACTTAATTCAATTTTTTCTAAGCAAATTGGAAGCTGTTTGAAGTCCTTACATTCAACACAGAGTAAATTACTTTGTGTTGTTCATGTATCACTGGCTACATGGAGGAGACAATTTATAGGTCTAAAAAAGGTGTACAGTGTTAAAATTCTGCTTTTAACCTTTTTGTTTTGGGCAAAAAGTGGTATTTGACATATAGTTTGCTTGCTGCTTCATCAAATAATACTTGGACATTTTTCATTATAATTAAATATACTTTGTCTTGCTAGAAAATTGTATCTGTAGTCTTCCCAAAGAAGAAAGGGAAATTTTGGAAAGAAAAATTATATGGTTTTATAAACAAGTTTTACTATATAGTCCTTGACATACTTATTCTGCAGTAAGCCCCACTGATTTCCATGAAACAAAAAGTAAAACTTTTTGTTTTAATCTATTCATCTTTCTTCTTATTCAATGAGTAATATTAAGAGGACCAAACAGTCTGGAAGAATGACTGTAGTTTTGTACATTGGTTTAAATGAGTTGCACTGTTTTATTTCAGTTTGGTTTGTGAATTAAATTTTAAATGTTTTAAAATGAAATGTTTGTTTGTTTGTTTTTAGCCATGCGAATGAAAAAGTGTCTGGCAAATTATTTTATACAAAGATATATAAAATAGGTTTCTTACCTGTGCTACAAGTTTGGTGAAATAGAGACCTTTAGGCAGCTGTATATGAAGGCTGGTCTGATAAGCATCATCGCCAGCATTGTACAAGCTGATATTTAATATCAACTGTTTTACATTTCCCACTGAAAGGTAAGGTTTCTTTTCATAAGGCCTATACAAAATGAGTAAGAATATACATCATTTTTAAAAATCACTTTTTTTTGAACTGCAATTTTAATACAACAGAAAAGGAAACACTATATTTAATTTTAGATTTCTTCTTTTTTTCTGCATTCTACTGTTAGGAGTTCAGACCTGGCTTTTCCACTGCAAAATTAAATATGTGTATCCTTTCATTAGAAAAACTGGAATTTGCTCTTAACTATGCTATCATTTTTGGAAAGTACATACATTTCCGAAATGTATCTTTGATATGAAATACTGCCTGTAGACAATCAAAGAATACTACCCATATTTATATTTTTCAGATGAATTCCTGCAAGCTGATTTGATCTCAGAATGAAGAGAAGCAGCCAACTGTCTAGTGATAATTTACCAAGTGAATATATTTGATCACTTAGTAAGCTGGTTGTTTATGTCCATCTTAAAGGGCAAAAAAAAACAAAAAAAACCCCCTCACTTCAGGTGAATCGTGTTCCAGGATAGACCAGCGATGTGATCCCAGAAAAAAGTGAGGAAATATCAAGCAGGTTCTGTGGATTTAGGGGCTTTACGTAAATTTATGTAATAGAGGAATACAAGAGCCAACTAGCTGCACAGATATCATAACAGCATCAAATGTGTTTCTCTGGGTCAAAGGAAAATCCCTATATGATTTAGATGAAGGATAAGATAAAATAGTTAAAACCAAATATTTTTTTTCAGCTATATTTGGAGCCCACATGTTGTATCTCCCAAAGCCATTAGTGTGGTTTCTACAGAAGTACCTCCAGCAAATGTCATTGAACTGTAAATGTCAATGCAACAAAAAAGAAAAAAAATGTACTGGGAATATGCATGTTAACTTTACTTAAAGTAAATGCATTTTAATTAAACTCATATCAGATCCAATTTAGCTTTTATTCTGCTTTTTTGGAGGGTGGCCTTTGGGCTGAAAAAAAGTGCGTAAGATTCAGTTTCTGTACTAGGAATCAGTTGATGTCTTTGCAAGACAGAGTAGTTGCCTCTGTCTTTCTACCATGGAATGAAAAACATTTTACTACACATTAGAAGTAGTCAGCACATAACTGTTATCTATTTTCCTGCTAAATTGAGAATTTTTCCATTCCTCAGCTGATGTGTGTGATATAATTTTCCTTACCATTTAAGCAATGTATAATAGCAGATGATCCATAACCACATATCAAACACAACAAACTTTTGCTTGTCCTCGTTCTCTACTCAAACACTGACTCTTTAGTTCTTTATCCTTTCTAGAAAATCTGTTTCCCTCTATATAACTGGAATTGCTCAATTCCCAATAATTAACAAGACATACCTTCTATGTGTGCTACTTCCACTATCACTGTTGGTTAAACGTTTCCTTTTTAATGCAGCTGATGCATTATCTTATGTTGCACAAGAGCGCCTGTCATTTTACTCTCAATCAAGTTTAATGAAAGGCAGGACTTCTGCACACGAGTGAACATGTCTATCTTATGTTTCACCCAGTGTTCTCTAATCATGTTAACAAGGAAAAAGGAGAAAAAAAAACACCTAAGAGGATTTGAAAGTAAACTTCAATTTGACATTAAACTTTAATTAAGACTTGCAGAAGAGCTGCCTTGAAATAAGCATTTATCAAACATTCTGGCTTGAGACCAATACATTAGTCATTTAATACCTTGGGGGAGAAAAGTTGGCACTTGGACAAGCAACAGAAGGTAAAAGTACTAGATAAGCAGTAAGTTTCAAATGAAAATGTGAAATACAAATGGTAATATTTCAGTGGCTGGGCCTCTGGTTAATGGTATACTTGAAAGTTTCTTTAAATATAAATAATTGATATTCTTTCCTTTCCTGCTTTCTACTTCTATGGTGTTTTGCTTTGTTAGCAGAGTGATGTGTAGATTATAAGCATCCATAGGGGCAAACTAACAGTTGTGCATTTTATTCAGTTTCTTGTTCTTCCTTTAACCCAGTGCACAAAATTTATATGAAATATATACCTGTCAACTCAAACTAATTAAGTTATCTGATTAAAGTAATTTAGAAAGGGCAAATGGGCAGATAAGGCATTAAGTGTACACTAAGGTAAACCATAAATATTCTTACCTGGCTTTTTTAGGTAAGACAGTTGGAGGAGAGCCACATTAGTGAAATGTAACAAAATGTCAGAAGAAATCTGATCACACCTTTCTGACTGACAAATTTTTATTAAAAGGCATAAGTTCTCACAAGCTGCAGCATCAAATGCATAGACCTGATCTTATGTATTTATGCAACTGCTTGCAAAACTGTATGCCTCCTAACGGCATTTGTTAGTCAAAAAAGACACCAATAGCCTCCTGATTATAAGAAGTTAAAAGCTGGGAGGAAAAATGCTGCTCACAGGTAAAGAATAAGTATCTGGAGAACATAATTTGGTGTTTCACACCTTCTGGAAAGCAAAACAAGGGAGATGTGATAGCACCAATCCCATTTGATTACACCTCTGCCTGCCACTATTCAAGTTGGGGGGCTTTTTTTTTAACCAGCAAAAGATGACATAATTAGAATAGTTTTTTTTTCCTTGTAGCTTTCATCTACTAAAAAAAAAACTTCAGAGCAGGAAGAGGAATGGAAGTAAAAACAGTAAAGATAAGGAGATGTTCCCCCTCCCAACCATTTAAGTGGGTTAAATTTAAGCCTCCCTCCTTACCTTATATATTTAAACAGATCTATCTCCCACTCTTAGGGTAGATATGTTGCTAATGAAAAGATGAATTAATGATTTTTTTAAAAAAATGGCATTAATCTTCAGCCTATTCTATCCTAATCCTAAAAACTAGGATACCCAGGAAAATTTGATGAATCCCAAATTGAGCTGATTTTGAAAGCTCCAGGAGATTTTTGAGATGAAACAGAAGTCCTCTAAAACAGGCCAAATCACTATGAATTCCTGGATGGTTCAGAAGGGCATAAACAGTCTACAACTCATCTCTATAGGAAACAGGTCCCCGGAGAGAAGGGAAAGAGAGGAACAGTAGGAATTGAATGAGTGTTGGTTTCTAAGTAGGATTTAAAATGAATTATTTTGACATCATGCAGAATAGCTGTGGCCCTGAAAGAAGACAATACAAACAGAAATGAAATCAGATTAGCATTCAGTTAGAGAAATGTTTCTAAGCTAGGGGTTTGCTTGTTTCCTAAGGAGGGGAAAAATTTAATTCAGCCCTGAAAAGAAGGCCAGATAAATTCAGGAAATAGAAGAACAGATTATGCAACATTTGCCTTTATAAAAAGATAACTTAAAAATTCCAGTCTTTACAACCCATAAAAGCCATAATTTGCAGTTGAGCAGAACTTCTGTTTGAATGTGAAAAACAATTACTTTCCCTTTTAATTTATGCACAAAGATTGTGAAAATACTTTTTTTTTAACTGAAAACTAGGTTTGCAGATGGTATCACTGAAGCCTACATATCTATTTACCCACATCATGATAGATAAGACTGGCCTGTGAGACTATTATATGCACAAAAATAGTAAGACTGTGAACTATCACAACGGAAGAATGGGTGGTGAAGATGACAGAAATAGCAGGGATGGTAAAATTAACTTATTTGATTAGAGAAAGATCAATGCTTACATATTTCAGTGACTGGAAACCACTTATGACCCCCTTATAAACTCCTTGGAATTCCCACAATCTGAATCAACTCTCATTAATGCCAGATCTCCAATTATCATTACAGGGTAGGAAGCAAAAGACAGCATGAGGTGACAGGTACAATTTTATAATAGAGGACATGCAAAGATCCAGGGAGAAAGGTGTACGCTTTCCACTAGTAAATGCAAAGTCTGTGTTGAATAAGTCTATACTTTTTAGAGGGGAAAAAAAGGGAGAACATTCCTTCTCTGCCTAAAATAGCATGGGAAGGTATTATAAACCTGTGCATATAAGTGGAATTTCATTGTTCTATCTAATCAGGTGGCAGCACCAAGGTGATCATGCACCACCTGATCAAATGGTTATAGGGATATTTTATATGATCTAATCTTAGGAAGTTGTTATGCCCTTTCAACAATGTACTCTTTTGTTAAATTATAGTGCAGGGGTCTATATGGACATTAATGCTTTTTTTAAAAAAATTGATTTATATGCCACCCTTCTCCGGAGACTCAGGGCGGCTTACAATGTGTTAAGCAATAGCCTTCATACTTTTGTATATTTATACAAAGTCAGCTTATTGCCCTCGCAATCTGGGTCCTCATTTTATCTACCTTAGAAAGGATGGAAGGCTGAGTCAACCTTGAGCCTGGTGAGATTCGAACTTACAGTAATTGCAGACAGCTGGTTTTAAAGGTATTTGTTGCATTCACACATATTATCAAGCCAGGTTTTTTTTAACCATTATTTGTTGAATGGGATAGATTGACCTGATTAAACAAGTAACATTGCACTGGAAACAGTCTGCATATTGTGCTAAATAAAAAAAAGCAAACTAATGTATATAAAAGTTCAGTATATGTAAACAGACCAGTGAAATGTGTTTTGAAGATAGCAGAATAATTGCAGAATATAATCATATAAACATAGTTTCTCATACAGTGCCAGGTCTCCACATGTTTATTCAGCTCTTCTTTGTGTCAATTTACTCAGCTCCTCTATGACTCCATTCAGACCCAATTCTTTATGCCTTGCAGAGCTTTCTGATATCTGATATCATTCTTTCTAAAAAGAACTTTTTTAGATAGAAAGCTAAGTTCATGAACCTTGTTCACTTTCTCTCAATTATAATGGACTTACTTTGGAAATGTAAATTTTCCAGAAACTTGAAGGTTTGCAGAACAGTTTTCTTGAGTACAAAATCTTGCAAAGACAAACTTTGAAAGAAGAACAAAAATAACTTTTTAGAACAATTTTGAAGGTATATATTCAAAAATATTTTTACCATGAAATCCAAAATAACCAATAAGAAAACATCGTCTGCCTTTCAAATTACATGAATTTGGCACCCTCCATTTCAATTCATGCCATTTTGTCTCATTTTAGGCAGCTTTTTAAATCAATAGCTATATTTTCTTGGTGGGAAAAAATAAAACACAAACTTGAAAAAGGGGTTCGTAAAAAATGTTTAATAACTTTATGAAGTAAAATCCAAAAGCAAAACTAAGAAAAGAAATAAATTAAATAAATCTAAAGGGCAGCTTTCTGAAATAAAAGGCTGCCTTTTATAATCAAAGATATATAGTCACCGTACCAAAAGTTCAAAGCAGCCCTTATCACCACATAAAGCTTCAGACACACCACAACATCAAACACAGGGTGTTCTTGTAAGAATATCTAGTAAAAAAGCTGCAAAAGCCCTTTCCGACACATAAATATGTAAAGTGCCAAACCCTAGAAACAAGCAATTTGGGCATTTGCAAACCTCAAAATATTTCCCCCCTCTTGAGTAAAAAATACAACAATAAATTAAATAATTAGCCAGTTGCTGCCAATTCACAACAAAAATAATTAAAAACAATTTCTGGGACAGCCATATCACACTGCCTTATGACAAGATTCACCAAATTTATGGGTAATGAGAAGAATACTTTTTTTTAAAATGAAATAGTTTCCAAAGCAAAGTGATAAGAAAAGAACAGAAGATGCTTCTCTTTTGACATTTTTGTTGGATGCCACTAGGAAAGTTCATGTGGAAACAAATCCCTTTGACCTTTCACCACAACAGTTATGTAGAGAGCATGTTTAAATTTAGAGCAGTTGTTATGTTCAACTGCTTTTCTATCCTGTATATTGAAAAACTGTGTATCAGAAAATAAAAATATTTGCCTTGATCCAGAAAACTATGCCAGCAGCAGAGGTCCTAATTATGTTTGAACTACTGCCTGATGTTTTCTGGAGATTCAGGCAATAAGTCCGTCATTTGGCTTAATACGTAGAGACTTTGTTTACAGTTTGACATTTTTAGAGCCATCCAAAGTATACACAAGGCTATAGGGCTTCATCATGTCTCAGTTACATTAAAAGAATGGATGAATCACAACTGCAGATGATGAGCCAGGTTCCATATGGTTTTAATAGTTACAGAATTTAGCACAAACATGTGTTCTCCTTCCCTTCTGCATGAGAAAATGCTCTTTCAATAATTTTATGTGCGATAATGTTGTAAAATCCATAATTTAGTAGAGTTAATACTACTTCAAAGACAGCCCCACCATCAAGTCCATATAAGTAGAAAAAAATCCTTCAGATGAGGATCAGAAACAGAAAAGTAGCCCATTGCAACTGCTGTCTATCAGCTTGTTAGACTTCATTTACCATCGTACAAGCCAGCATGACATACCTTGCTGCGCACAATATTATCTTCCTTCCGTTGCTGAAGTACTGGCTGGAGTGGTTGAAGTTCATCAGCATTTCTCTTCTTCAAAATGTGGGGTCCCAGGTGGTAGGTAGCTTCAACATGTATAGGAGTTTGAATATCCCTTACATCTTTCTAAGCATGGTGAAATCAAATAAATGAATTGCATAGAACTGAAAACAATATTTACCAATCAACAATAGAAGCTATTTCTACATTTCAGCATTTATCCTGAAAAAACACACAAGGTTTTACAAGGCAGCATACACCCCAAATTTGAATTCTCTCTTATAGTGCTTCTAAGGAAATCCATTCAAAAGCAAACCTCAGGCAATGGTATGTAAAAATGAAGCCCAAATAGCTTGAACATTGCATATTTAAGAATGTTTTAACATAATGTTTTATTTCTATGTTAAGATTCTTCATAACAGAGAGCACATGAGATTTTATTGCTCAAGAAAGATACCCTTCCTCCTATGGCCCACACTGATTACCCGATCAATTTATAAAGCTCACACTGAGTCATATTTAAATGTTTTCAGTTCCTTGGATTTATTGTACTGTAATACAGATTGAAGTGCTGCCTATATTGAAGTACTAAGGACGGACAGTGGAAAAATGAGCATAAATCATGAAACAGCAGTGAAGCTGATACTCCATTTCTCTCTTTGATTAATGGTGCAGTCCTGATTTTACTAAGATGTAAATCCCATTGAGCATAATGGAAGTCATTCTTAACTAAACAATAAATTTATGTTTAAGTTCAAGAAATGGAATCTTGTATGCTACAGTAATTACTACACTTTTAGCCTGGAATAAGTACAATTTTTCTTTACATTTACACCTAAGCATGGAAGGTTTTATATTGTGTTTAACTGCTTGTGAAAATAAATCTATACAAAGTATCACAGATCATATTAAAGTTGATTAAATTATTCCCTTGTTGTGGGAGATAGGCTGTCACCGATTGTTCTTCCACAGGTTCCCTGCCCTAATTTTCAATAACAAGTTTGTTTCGATCAGTTCATATGTGTTCCAATTCATTCTGATTTTCCACAAGGTTTCCTTGCATCTGCCGTATATTATTTTCATTACACCAATTAGCTATTAATTATTTTCTCAGGTATTGGAAAAAGCATGATTTGAAAAATGAAAGTTTGATACCTGACACCAAATTCACTTAACCTCAGTGTCTTCTTACAAGTTCAAAAGTTGCAGGAGGAGAAAAAAGGGCTGAAGAAGCTTCTTGGATGAGAAACTAAATGTCTTCAAAGAAAACCAAGAAAGCCCAGTTGCCTCTTGAAAAAGCACCTTTGGGACAACCATGACCTGGATGACTGAGAACCTCCATAGTTGACTTGTGGTAGATGTGAAACATCAGAAGCGAAAGTGTCTATTTTCATGACTTGAATAAATCTTGACAAATAACCATGGTCAGAGTTTGCTGCAGATTCCCTGAGAAGGAGTCAGCTAGAGCTTTTTGGATAACCTTCCCAGTGAATACTTCCATCCCAACAAGTCTAGGAAGACAATCTTACCCTCATGAATGCCTGATGGGTTCTGCATGTAAAACTGTTGTTGCTATAGATTCGGACCCTTCCAGAGGTGGCTTCAGAGGTTCCATTAGAGGAAAAATAAAACCTCGCTGCAGTATCTGGCCTTCTATTAAAATCCAGGCTTAGATTATAAAGCAATACTGTAAAGATTAAAGAAAAAAATAATAAAATAAGAGGAAGGATTAAAAAAATCTTTAAAAAGATTTCCATATTCATTAAAGTGATGGTGAGCTACTACTTATGTTAACATAAACAAGGCAGCAAGTTGTAAGTGGTTCTACATTTTCAGGATTTACTGTCCAATCTTTGGAACATCACTTCTTATTATTAAATCTTAAAAGAAAAAAAAATCAGAATGTGTATTCAGAATCTGGTGTGTGCTTGTGCGCGAGCATGTAAATAATGAGGACATGTCTTTTAGTGTGACATAGTTCTCTGCATCATACAAATATAACACTGCTTAAAGAACATGTAGGTTTTCTCCAGAGCGTGCTCTAAATTTGTAATTTACCAAGATACTATAATATGCATAAAATACTATGTACTTAACCTTTTTATTCTGGTTTGAAAAGTTAATTATAGTACAAATGCCTATGCATGTATTTTAGGGGAACATAGCCTGCAAGATTATGAGCAGAACATTCTTTTTATTATCATAACCACTAAGGAGGAACATTGTGGGCTAATCATGCCAGGATAAATTACTTTCAAATTATTAACATAGTGTATGTTTGTGTGTGCGTGCGTGCCCATGCTTTTGAGAGATATCTGGAGAATTCTATGCAGCATTCATGGCAACGTTTTTGTAAATGGCTTAGTTTCCTTTTTCTGAGAGAGAACAACTGGCTAAAGACTACCTTGCCTAAGGCAAGACCAGAATTCAGAATTTCCTGGTCTCTAACCTAATACCTTTAACTAATAAACTCAAGTTGCTCTCTAGGACCATCTTAGATCACATTAACTCTTGTATTTTTAAAAAAAGTTGCACTATTCATCTTTTGGATTATATCTATATATTTATATATCTATATTTGTGTGTGTGTGTGTTGCATATATTATACAATCTATAAGATTATAATATAAACTAATAATATAAACCATACATATATTTTATATTATATAATATATAGTTTATATAGAGAAATCAAGATTTGATGTAGAATTTTACAGGGCTTCATTTCTAAACTTAGGACAAGCAAGTAATTTTCAAGAAAGAGACTGATATTGAAGGAACTGTTATTGCTTTGTTACTGACTTGGGTTGCTGCTGTTTTAATTCCTTGTAATCACTGGGTCTAATCCTTGCCAGACATTACCTTCTGCCAGAGTTAGGAACCTCCACCCTAAGTAGACTTGTAGAAGTAAACTCTTTAACTCATCTTCTTTGATTCTCTGTCTTTGTACCTTCTTGCCATGTGAGCACCTTCCCCCTAAATGCCAGGCCAATTTGCTGCCAGAGATGAATGAGTACCAAGATGTCTGCTATGGAAATATGCCCCTTTTTTTGAGGGGGGATTAATTTAACCACTTGGTGTGCCTTACTTTCTTGCTTTCTGACAAAAAAGGACAGGAAATCTTGCTGCCAGTTTCGGAGGCAAAATTTCTAGGGAATTTAGAGGTTATAGAACACTCATGTATTTTAAACTACTGATAAAATAGTAGGTAGTGGATAACCACTAGCTTTGATTTATGGATCAGCTATAATAATACATTAGTCATAACCACCAGCAATTTTTTAAAATATTCAGTTATGAAAATGCTAAGCACATAGAGGCTTACCTATGTAACCTGGAATGGTTTGGCTAGTTGAGTTAAAACAAAGCATTAGATTAACACATACAGCTGGTTGTCCATTTCTCACACAGTCCAGAATGGTTCGGTTTACAGAGTTGGGGTGTTTTAAGGATGCTTCCACAATAATTACAGTCCTTGTCCTAAAAAGAGGAAATTTGTGATCACAAGATGTTCTATCAATATTAATAATGCCAGGCATTCCATTTTTTAAAGACATACACAAGGATTTAGATTCTAACAGATCAAATGACATATTATTTAAATAGCATGTATGTCTAACTTATTATTTAAAAGCAGACAAGATCAGAATTGTACCGAGCTGAAAACAGAGATTGACTTTTTCTTTCCTTGCTTGTCATTCCTGCTCAAAGTGCCATTTGCCTTTCTGTGTGATCACATAAAGAAGATTTATAGAAAGGCATAGATGGGGATGAAATAATTGGGCCACTTCTGAAAGTTAAAATCTCTATCTGGATCAGAGTACCCATACTTACTTTGAAAACAGATTGAGTTTTGTGCTATGTACAGATAAATATTTTAACTTGAGAAAGTTTGATGAAGAAATGCTACTTTTCCTTTTGCCTTCAAATCATCCTCTGATTGTTAATGAACTCTTAATGGCAATATCTTACTTAGCAAGATGTGACTGTGAAATATATAAATTCTGAGGTTCCCATTGCTTGGAACATAACTCCTAATGGTCCCATATATTAAAGATTTAAGTGATATACTAATATCATAGCTTAATGATTAAGTTCAGAGTTTAATAGAGTGTCTGATTAAATGTTTATATATACCGTATTTTTTAGAGAATAAGACACATCTTTTTCTCCCAAAAAAAGAGGGTGAAAATTTGGGTGCGTCTTATACTCCGAATGTAGCCCTGCCCAGCTTCTCAAACTGAGGTTTCAGAGGCTGAAAAAAGCATCAGAAACAAAACTTCAGAAAAGAAGCCCCCAAACAGAGCTTCAGAAAAAAAGCTTCCAAACAGAGCTTCAGAGGCTTTTTTTCCTGAAGCTGTTTTGAAGGCTTTCAGAGGCAGAAAAAAAAAAAAAAGGCACAGAGCTCACAACCAACTAAAATTGCTAAAATTCATCTCTGGGAACAGCTGATTGGGAGTATTCTGGGAGGTGGATCCACCTGCCAATCAGCTTTTTTCTTATTTTCCTCCCCAAAAGCCAAGGTGCGTCTTATACTCCGGTGCGTCTTATACTCCGAAAAATATGGTGTATGTGTGTGTGTGTGTGTATATATATATATATATATATATATATATATATATATATATATATATGATGTATGTATGTATGTATATATATATATATATGTCTCGGTAACCACTTAATACACACACACACACACACACACACACACAATTTTAGTTCAGTTGCCTCTAACCCTAAAATGTGTTCGACCCACCTCAGTAATACAGCAGAATCTGACAAAAATGCACCAACTGCTACATCTGTAAAAAATAAATAAATAAACAAATAAACAAATAAAGCAGGAATAGAGTTTGAGGACTGAGGCATTATAAATGTTCTCTTTGGCACTTCTCTTTTATTGCACATTCATCTCTGGACTATATCAAAGTGCTGTTTGCACATCATTAATTACAGGAATATGCTGATACATTAAGACATGTTTTATGATTAGAATGTCTGAAACGGATTTATCAAAATATGCCTTCATTGTTTTAATTAATTTATTTACTTCTGCTCCAAATCCACAAGAAATCTGAAATGCAAGAAAGTAAACTGTAGAGTCCTCTAAATGGAAAAGCATTTATTTATAGCAAAAAATTAAACTCCTGCTCAAAATCTAAAGATAGTAATTTACAATTCTTCCTGCTTCTTCAGCCTTCTTTCCAATAATATGTGCAGGGGAAAGGGGTCACTTGGACATAACCAGCCCTGCCCTTCACATTTTGAAAAAGATTCTTCAGGTAGTTTGCCTCAGTGACATTTGTGGGATCTTACTGAATTTGTCAGAATGAGAAAAGCAGTGTTGTAGCATCATGGCACAAATTCCATTTCTTTGGGGCCTCTGTATGATACACTATCCAATATAGAAGAAGAGCAGGAATTGCATCATGATGCCATAGCACTGCTTTTATCAGTTTGACTCCTTCTCTTATACATGCTGCTGCTTCAAATTTCATATGCAATCAGGAACATATGGAAAAGTCAAGAAACCTTGAAGCATATCCCAGTTTCAATGGGCAAATAAAAAGCATTTTCCCTCTAGGAATATGCAGATAAAGTTAGTGCATGCTTCCTAATTTCTTCTGGCACCATAGAACATACGGTTCCTCTGTCCTTCTGTTGGTTGCCTGAAGGGGTCTGATGCATCACTCCGGGAAACACTCAATTAACAAAGGAGTTATAACAAAATATTCTCATCAAAAAAGCACTTTCCACAATATTTGAGAGGAAGCATTGGAGGAGAATGATATACATTCCCGTTATGTGTAAATATAAGTGTCCAGTCCACTTTCTTATTTCTCTCTGCTTTCCTAGGAAATATTTACTAGAATTGTTGAAGGACTTTTTTCTGACTGCAAATGTGATTGGATTACAAACTACCCCTAACAATGTACAGGAAAAGGAGAATGTTGTCAACATCATTAGCATCTGTGCTGGTATAACACATCTAATCTTCACTTCACACTTCCTAAGAGTCTAAGTTAGATAGTAGTTAATATGAGTATTATAATAATGATTTCTTTATTTTCATTTCACTCTTCTTTTGAATCTTCTCTTTATAACTTCTCAAGTAAAATCCGGCATGTGGAGGCTATTTCCTCAATGTGACAAATCAGCTTGTTAAAATATCAGTGAATATGCCTGCATGCATCTAGTCTCAACACAAGATGCCAGGAACATTTGATGAAACACTTCAGAGAGCATCTTCATGATTTTTTTTTTTGCTTCTCAAGTGCTCATAGAAGCTTCCAGAGTGCAGAATTTACATTGCAGTAAATCATGAACAAAATTAAACAATGTTCTCGAGCTGCATGTGGTCTACAGAAGGAGCAATACAACAAACAAGTCTTGTTCATCAATACCTAACATGTTTTTCATGTTATGACCATCCTATTTATTATCATGGCATTCTTCTGGACCAGTGGACTCCACTGGACCCCACTGGTGAAGTTTGTAGATTGGAGGCACCCTGTTACATTGGCTTTTCTCCTTTCTGGTTCCGCCCTGGGAGACAAAACAGCTAAGCTGTGCTGTGGAGTGCAACAGGACTTGGTTCTTTTCCTTAAGCAATTTAACGTTTATATGATACTGGCGAAGTCAGCAGCCAGTCTGGGATGAAGGATACTGCACAGTGCTAGTCCAGGCTGTATGAGGATACTGTGGAAATCCTTGTCCAATGTCTTAGATGTGTAGAAGATGTGTAGTCAGCTGTGACCCTGTATGGTCAAAGTAAGTTCAAATTAAATCCTTGCAAGATGGAGCCGTGATCACGTTGGCTCTATCCCAACTTCAGTGTTCACTGTAGACAGAGGTGCAATTCTCCCAAAGGAGTGCTTCATTGTTTGGGATTCTTCCTGGAGTTGCCTGCTAGAGAAGCTAGTGGAGGATTAGAGTTGGAAGGCTTTCCCCAACTTCAGTTGGCACATTAATTGAAAGACCAGGTCTTTCAACTTTTTTGATCAGGAAGTTTTGACAACTGTGACTCATTCCCTTAGCACCCCAAACTTAAAGACTGCAATGCCCTCTACATGATACTGCCTCTAAAGATAATTTGGAAACTACTACTCTTCCAAAATGTGGTGATCTGACTACTAACCTCCTAAGTTGCTTCTGATTCCAATTCAAAGTGCTGGTTATAAACTAAAAAGCTTTATGTGGCTAATCTTCTAGGTCCCTCTAGAATTATCTTGCCCATGACTTCTGGGGAAGAAATGGTGAACCAGAGATTGCTCCACTAAAAGTTAGGTTGACAATTGCAGTTGAATGATGAGTTGGCAAGTAGACCAGCTCTCTCCAGACAAGGAGAGAACTTGAGATCGCCCACAAGTGCTCCTTACAGCTGCTCCTTACAGTGACAAGACAGTGATCTCTGGTGAGTTTAGAGCTTTGGGAGACAAAGGAGTAGTCATCTTTACTCAAATCATGGTTAGTGCCTTTTCAAAGGACACAGAATTTTCATACTTAATTGTAAGACTCCTTCCCATGAGAATATGCTGTTATTTTGAATTCTTAAAATGATAGGATGGAACTTTTGAAGGCTGAACATTAGAGGAACCAGAAGAAATTAAGGATTACAATGAAAGGAGAATACTTAAATTTGATTTACTAATACAGAATGGAGCAAAATACTAATGTCACATGAAGGTATACTGATTTGATCTTTTTACCCCACTACCAAAGACTTCTAATAAAATTACATGTCTGGTTCTATTTTACTATTTTCTTTTTTCCAAGTTGTCAAATTCCAGTATGTTAGTCTGAAAAAAAATTAGGATAGCAATACTACAATTTTAAAGCATTGGAAAGGTCTGTTTATTTCAATAAGACTCAATGCTAAGTAGATGCATATGGGACCATGCATATTAATTCACTTACATATAAACAGGCTGTCTTTAAATTGCTCTTTACAACTTGTGTGTTCCATGCTGGTTCTATTGTATTTTATTATTTGCTTCATAATGATTTTGATTTATTCATTTAAGTTTATGTCCCAGACAGGTGGGCAAGAAATGAAAAAAAACTCTGCCCAAATGATTTAAAGCACACAAAGTACTTAAACTCACCTGAATACCCATTGCTGTCTACATCAATTCTCCCAGATATAGATTGACCAAACATGCGTAAACTGTTGCTGATTTGATGTCCTTGAATCCTCTAAAAATTATTATTAAAACAAAAATCAAAAAAGCTGCAGTAGAGAAATAACAGAAAATAAAATCATCCTTCTTTCATTGTGGGAGCTTTGTATTCAGTGCTAAGTATAAATAATGATATTTTCAATATTCCAAACACCTTTTTAGGATTAGCTAAACTGCTCTGAGAGCATCCTCAGATTGTCTATCAGGCCAAGACAAAATTGGCCATATTCTTAAAAGTTAAAGGGGGGGGATGGACAGAAAAGGTTGCACTGGTTTCATTCCATCTACATTTAAAGAATGCATTCATAATTAATTATAATTACATTAGTTATGGGTAACATTAATTACTTTGTCTTTTTTCTGCCACATTAAATATTACAATTTGGTAACAACTTTGGACAGGGATAGGATATGTAAAACATTTTCAACATTTACAGGTGGCTTTGGAACCTAGCATATGCATTTCTGTTCTACAAATACTTCTGTGCTGCTACCTTAAAGTATTGTTAACATAAGCAGCTTGTTTCTACAATTGAGCTGGACTACTTGTGAACCATTAAGCCTGATATTATGACTCCCTTAGATTTGCCATTTAATACTAATAGAAAAGAGTTGATACAAAGTAGTCTTTTTTTCCCATTAATGACTGATAGAGGGAAGGGCTGTTAAGCAAGTAGCAAAAACAGTTAGGGTTAGCAAAATACAAAGGGTTTCCCATAAGAGTCAACACTGACAGTACCAAGTAATTGGGACAATTTAGATCTTTGTTAGGTATTCCATCCTTTCTCTTTCTCTGCCCCAGCTCACTCCTACTTTGCATGTGTAACACAGAATTTGTTACTAGGGAACTATTGTGTCAATGAATTCCTACCCTGCATGCTTTCCACTTTCTATGTTCTGCTTAATATAAAAAAAATGTGAATATGAGAAACTGATTTATGCTAGCTTATCTAGTCCAAATTGGCAATTGTCTTCCAGGACTCCACGGTGGAGATTTTCCAAATCTATCTGAAAATATTGGACAACTGAACAGGGATCCTTGACAATTGAGCCTGCTTAAACAAACAAAACAGCTAATTCTGTAACAGCGAGATATTAAAAATAGTAGTCCCAAGGACAATTTAAAGAGACCTACTTGTGAAAAAGTTGGTGATATTCCATCTTCTCTGCCATTGTATATATAAACCGAGCCTTCTAAATCATTTTCTTGTGGAGCTCCAATGGCTACATCTATTAAAAAGCAATGGAAAATGAAATTAACCATGCATTAATTGCATTGTACAATTCTTTTTTAAATAAAAATGTAATTATGACTGGCATAGATCCCTCCCTGCAATTTATTTTTTATAGAAGAATCACAAAATAAATGAGGAATTATCTTGATAAGAGTATTAGAAAAAAAAAGGCAGATCTGTATTAGGGGATAAATCCTCAGAGATAGGGAGGGATATTCCAATAAGCTAGTTCTCTTGTAATTAACTATTGGAGAACTTAAAAGATGTAGCAGAAATGTATCCATCTCTTTATAGAAATTATTAAGCTGCTCTCATAGATCATATGGGGAAGTAGTAAAGCAGAGAAACGTCAACTGCTGTACATTCTTACATAATTTGTTTCAGTCAATTATAAATTATACCAAGCAAAATCCAATGGGAAACAGATTTCTCTGGCAAAATAGACTTCCATTTCCTGAATAGGTCCCATGCTCCCTGAATATTCTCTAAAAGTATTCTCTAAAAGTTCTATCAGAATGAATTTGGGGGACATAAAGGGATGAAGGGGGAAAGGATGTTTCATGGAAACCCATACCCAGGCTCTTCTGTCAACATTATTTTTTTTAAATCAGAATTCATCATCTTGAAAGTTACATACAAAATTATATTAATAATTTGAAAAATCTTTTTCTCGAGACAAAAAATGCTACTGCCAATTGAAGGGGGTGCTAGATGAGAACTCATCTGTTTTGATTAGCTGTACTGTAAATATTCCGCTAGACATAAATGTGGAATCAAAGTTCTGCACTCTTAAAATAATTACATGTATTTCCAGGCATGGTTCAGAATAGCGGCATTTACAGGTAAATACTGAGCAATGCATCCTACTCTTCCTTTTACACTACTACAGATTTAAAAAAAAAAACATAATACCTTCAAAGCCATCATTATCAATGTCTCCTAAATTGGCAATGGAATCACCAAACCTTGCTGCATACAAATCACTTCCAGCTAGTGCTGTCTGAAGCTCCATCATCTTTGCTCCCTATAAAAATAAGTTTGATTATCCCCAAGTTCCTAGGTAACATATTACAATCATGAGGGATTCTGTTTTACTTTTAGTGTATAATTTGTAAGCTGCAAACCATATGCAGCTTCCATCAAATGTACCTCTCACAAATCTCCAGGTATGTTACCAAATTAAAATGTTCTATGTATTGGAGTCATTCAGTCGTATTTTCTATATGGAGGTTACTAAGGCTTAAAACTGATTTAAGGAAGTCATACCTCATCCCACCCCAAATAATCATACAAGTAACTGACTAAATCTGCAGCTGAGGAAAACAACTTTTGCATAGTAGAAATACATTTTAATGGTGCTGTACAAAGTACTTCACCGCCATCTCCTTTACAGGATCATTTAACAAAGCAGAAACCTAAATTAGAGACATTTAGTCTCTGTAAGTGACTTGGCTTCTGGATGAAAAGGCACTTTAGTAAATTGCAAGTATAAGATGAAAAAGCCTTTTCATTAAAAGTATCTTATGTTTATATAACTTTGAAAAATCAAAGTCCATACCCAGAAGTTAAAAAGTAGAGTTCCTGCCAATCATTTTCAAAGTGGCACCATGCAATTGTTCAAACAACATTTGAAGGAAAAGAAGCCATCGATTGTAGCTAACCATTTTCATTAAAAAGTTACATGCCCAGGCAGTTTCACTTCTATGAACGTTCTTTCAACAGCATTATAAAAACATAAAGAAGTAGCTGTACTTCCTAGCTTTTCGATATTATCTTCCAATTTTTTTTATAAAAAGGGAGGGGGGGATATTGAAGAACTGTTTTGCATCACTCTAAGCTAGCCAGGTGCAAGACAGAAATTAGTCAGAAAAGGTGCCTCCAGATGTAAAGGTTCCTTCTAACACTACCAGTCAGAACACGACTTTTCTTTATAGATGTGTGGCAGAGAAGAAAAAAAATAGTATGGAAGAAGAGTTGAAATATTTGGACCACTATAAAATTTCATAACTACCGTGTTTCCCCGAAAATAAACCATGTCTTATATTTTTTTGAACCCTGAAATAAGCACTTGGCCTTATTTTCGGGAAGGTCTTATTATTTTGGGGTGCGTGGAACAAGATGGGGCTCCTCTTGCCATCTTACCTGATTTCCAGCTCTGTCTCCCTAACCCTAACCAGAAGAAATGTTTAAATATTTTTGGGGAGGGCTTATTTTCGGGGGGAGCTTATTTTAGCGGATGTACTCAAAAGTCCGATTGGGCTTATTATCTGGGGAGGTCTTATTTTCAGGGAAACAGGGTATATTCTGACAGTTTCACAATAGATGCTTTATCTAGAAATTTATTGCATTTCCATGTTAAAACATATTAATCGTTTCTACATGCAAAGGAAGCTACCAAAGTATTAATAATAATAATAATAATAATAAGAATAATAAGAATAAGAAGAAGAAGAAGCATTATGAAAACGCTGGACCTAAAAATGGATCATTTATCTGTTTGAATCAATTCTACAACATTCTTCAACAAGAATGAAGGAATACTTACCGAACCTGAGTTGAGGTAAACATAAACCCTTCCTTCTTCTCTGACTTTACTATACATGGGTGCGCCAACTAGTAAATCTGAAAGGCCATCACCATTGAGATCCAACGCACAAACAGTAGCTCCAAAGTAAGAACCAAACTACCCACATAGAAGAGACAATAGTTAGCCATAAAATCACCAAGGTGTATGAATATATCGTGACATTTAACAAACTTTATAAATGTATATTACCTTTTTACCCCTTAATTCACTTAAAATTGATAGTTGTTTGGGTTCAATTTTAAAAATGTAAACCTGAAATAAACAACAAAGGTCAGCTGTATCAGAGGCCCTAAACAAACAAACAAACAACTCCCAAAGAAGTTTCTTTATCAGTAAAAGAAGCTAACAAAATATAGTGTTTCTAGAAGGTGAAGAATGAGAAATGGTCTGAATGGAGCAATTGCCTGAGGCAATGGGGTTTGCAGTAAGCCATAGCAGCTTTCATGAACTTCCTGTTCCTCTGTCAAAGTGATTGTGTTGCAGAATTTGGCCTAACCTTGCTTGCTGTCTTAGCTGAAATAGGAGAAGTTGCTCGATCAGTTACAATGTAGGGTTCAACTACTGATCCAGCCAGCTTCTCTGCACAGATCAGTAGTAGGAAATCATTACTTCTTTGCTTCAAGCAGCAAAATGTCTTGGGTCATTCAAGTGCAACACTAATCAACTTAGGAACTTCTCTTGGCAATGGCCTGAATTGGACACTTCACTCTCTGATGTCTTCTAGCAATGAAAATGCATTACTTCATGAACCTTCTATTAATATTTGGTGGATAAAAGTCTGAGGATCATTGACCATCTCTAGCACAAATACACATTGGCAGTTGCATCCACCGAAACAAGCAGCATATGTATACATGAAAAATATGTCCTTGGAAAACATTTATGGGGAAAAAAATACCCTCGGGTTCTTTAGTTATCACCAAAGAACCTCTGGCGGATAGTTCTTCCATGTCATTGCAAGCTATTAATTTATTTTTACACAAAAGTATTTTCATAATCTACCACTTTAAAGAAAAACCTCTTACTTTACCAGTCTGCTCCTGCTGGGGAGCACCTCCAATTACTTCTGAACTACTTGCAGAAAGGAAGTGACCTGCTCCAACAGAATAACCTATCCATAAAAGAACAGTGAATGGAAGCAGTGAGTTTTCAGATGCAGCATTCTGTTTCATTTCAAATAATCTGAAATCTTAGATTAAAGGAATTCTTTATTTGAGCACTGATTGGGAATAAGTGTGTTTGCAAATGAGTAAACAGATTGATTCTGTGTCTATACTTATATGTCCAAAAGTTGGATATCCAATCCCTTTAGCAATATATTTAGGTACAACTAGGATACTTCAATAGATGTGGACATATGCTTCTACAGAATAACTCCCATTTATACTGTCCAAAGGGCAATCAGGTGACTGTTGTTTATCTTGCAATACAGGCGGCAATACATGCCACTATATGCTGAATTGGCCCATTCAGCATACCTTGCTGAGCTACTCTGAACAAGGGGGAAAATGCTCAAATGATTGTTTACACCGAAGTTAAAACTGGTAAATTTGACTATAAAACCAACTTCCTGGGTGTGTGTATATAGATGCAGTGCTATCACTGAGAACTGCTTTGCATATGTCCTGTTGAAAATCTAAAAGGCGAATGATTTTTCTAAAGAAAATTGAACAAACAATGCTTTGAGTTAGAATCAATGCTCTCAAGACAAAGAAATAGATTGTCTACATAAAGAGTGCAATAAACTAACATATACTACACATTCTTGAGGAAAAAAGAAGAAACTTCAGTATCTTAATATCAGCTCTGGTGGAATCTGATTTGCAACTCTCATCACATAAACGAAACGCACAGCACAAGAAATGTCTCACACTCAAAATATTTTGCATAACCCCACAAAATCCCATACATAAGGAAAGCAACAAAGTCCCTTAACATTTTCCTTTTCTAAGAATAGAATGAAGTCCATGGAGGGCTCAAAGTTGTTTCCACCCCCCAATTTATTACAATCTTAGACCAGAGAACAGAACAAATAAAAATGTAAATATACAGTGAAAAATTCTAGTATAAAATAATAAATAACTAAAATCTATAATAAAATCCAGTCTGCCAATTATACATGGTCTAACTATACTACAATTACAATCCATAAATTGTGTGGCCTTTTGTAGGTTCAACGTTAAAAGGGAAAATCCCATAGGTCATGAAGGCAACAAAGTCCCTTAACATTTTCCTTTTCTAAGAATACAAATGAAGTCCATGGAGGGCTCAAAGTTAATGCTGATCATACTTGAGGCTTCTGCTCAGCTCCACAGCATGTTTTTTTCTTACTCACTTTGTACAGTGAAACATACAAGTTAAAATTAAACCAGGTAGGGCCAAATGCTTAAGGCAATAAGGAACAGGTCAGGAAATGCGCTGCTCCCTACAGCATCACCATCTTCCTTTTTTTTTTTTTGTCTGGGAAGCATACTGTCAAGGAGGTATGTTCAGCTGAAGGTTCATATGCAAATATTAAATAAAAAAAACATTTACCTAAATAACTTCCATACTTTATCTGATGATTCACATCCAGATATGAAATAAATATGTTTGCAGTTTTATTGTACACAAAGATGGAACCAGCCCAATAATCTGATCCTGGGGCTCCCATAATAATTAAATCCTAGAAGAAAACAAAAAGCTTAAACTTTTAATACATGGTTTGGAAGCTCCTGTAGCTATTCCATTACTAAATACATTCAAGCAGGCCAAATGAAAAAAGGCGTTTTGTGAGCAATACACTATAAAATATATTTTTCTCATGTAAAGCATAAAAAGGTTCAACCTCAGAGAGAAGGTTTTGAGTTTTATTATTGCTTTGCATGAATAATCCCAGATCACATCATAATTTATGTTCTCTTAATTTCAAAATAAAAATGTTAGGCATATACAGGGCATTATATTTATTTTAAAACTTGTCATAGTCTTACTACGGTATCTTTGAAACAGCAGCCCAAGGTCACAGATTGGTTTTGATTGAAACCAAACAACAATATTCCCTCTTTGCTTGGAATTAAAGCATGCCACTATGGCAACATCTGCCTCTCAGGAAGACGATGCAGTTAGCAGTCTAGAGTGGACAACCTGAAGCAACCTCTTTTCAACAGCTCATTTCAATCACCTCTTGCCAAGGAAAGAGGTGATGGTTTGGGGGGGGGGGGGGAGGGGGGGGGGGGGGGGGGGAGGGGGGGGGAGTGTGTGTGTGTGGGGGAGAGAGAGAGAGAGAGACAGAGACAGAGACAGAGACAGAGAGAGAGAGAGAAAGCTCAGTCTTGAGCATGAAGGAGAAGTTTGCAGGTGGATGAAGCAGCAGCTTCCCAGAAAGGTCTCGTTTCAGTCCTTTGAGTTAGCATGCAATAACTGCAAGTTTCCTAATACAGGTAGCCCTCAAATTATTATCTCAATTGAGCCCCAAATTTATGTTGCTAAATGAGAAATTTGTTAAGTGAGTTTTGCCTCATTTTACGAGTTTTCTTGCCACATTTGTTAAGTGAATCACTACAGTTCTTAAATTAGCAACCCGGTTGTTAATTGAATCTGGTTTCCCCCCTTGACTTTGCTTGTCAGAAGGTCGCTACAGAAAATCACATGACTCAAGGACATTGCAACCATAATAAATATGAATCAGTTGTCAAGCATCCAAATGTAAATCACGTGATCATGGGGATGCTGTAAGGGCATTAATGTGAAAAATGGTCATAGGTCACCTTTTAAAATGCTGTTGTAACTTCGAATGGTCACTAAATGAATTATTGTAAGCTGAGGACTACCTGTAATATTACCGAACTAAATGTATTTTATTTCATGAGTAAAATAAATAGCTTCAACAATGAAGAAATAATCTTAACTTATGTACCTCAGTGTAAAATGTTGATATCCCAGCTTGACAAGATCCATATTTTTCTCCATATTTTCTCCAAAAATCTGGATATTCACCATGTGATTCAAAAAAAGAACATATTAAGGCCAACGAACTAAAAGAAATAACTCTTCACGAATATCACATGCTTTCTACAGTTGTTTTGACAAGCAAATTGATATTAGCTAAACTATTACCTGACAGCAAGATATTATGCTTACTAATGCCAGAAGTATAAAGGTTTTTAAAAAGCATTTTTTTTTTCAAAAGAAACCATCACTGTCTGGTCTCATTTCCAGAACTGTAGTTTAAATGATTCAAATAATGAAGAAACTCATTATGGAAAATATTTTCCTAATAAATATGTATGCTATGTGGGTTTTTATTTGTTTATTTTACATTTTAGACTTTACTGACAATAATTGTTGAATTGCTGTTTTCTTCCATTCCCTTTACGACTTCAGACACAATCTGGTGGAAAGAATATTAGAATGTTCCAGGTTGGTGAAGTTTAACCAAACCCTGGGACCCCTGATCAAGAGGTAAAGATCTCATGACAGAAAACTGGTTCTGTTCAAGTGGATTTCTCTCTCTCTAAAACTCTGTTTATTCTTCTTGAGGCCTTGGCTCTGCCTCAAATGAAGACAATGGTTCAATTAACTTCCACTTCTGGTCTAAATCAGCATGGGAAAGCTTGTCAGATAATCTAGCAAAGAGGAAACCAAAAGAATTTTTTAAAGTTATAATGGCCAATATCTTGAGGAATTCTGGAAAAACTAAGTGATCTGATGAAATTTTATTATTATTGTCATTTTTAAATGGGCTTTTGTCCATGACTGGAACCCAGCTGTATTGGGATGATACTCTAGGGTTGAGTTCAATCTAAGTTCAAGAAACACTAAGATCTTTTTTGCTTCATTCCTATTCCTGTCTTCCTATGGATACACCAGGCAGGAAATACTGGAAGAGACACCAATCATGCTAACTGTCTTTTAAACACAGCCTTAATATTTCTTTAATAAAATAATAAATAATTTTAATGCACATTTGCAGTCATGCAGAAAGCTGTACTATAAAATGCCTTTGCAGGATTTCCAAACTGTTTTGTTAAATAAGATAAACATAACACTGCATTCAAAGCTGCCTCAAAATACATGAGGCTGAACATGAAGTCTTCCTAATTGCCTCTTCTCCAAAATGTTTACAATTCTATTTTCTATTACTCAATAGCAAGATCTTTTACTTACCCTTGTAGCAAGGGCATATTCTTTGACTTAACAAGGTTCGAAAATTGGGAGGTATCTCGTAACAAATGCCATGTGGAAGTTTGTGCTCTGAAATATAATATACATTTTTCCATCTATGTCCACAGACCTAGATAAAAATGAGACGGGAAAATAAGTGTGGCGATTGAAAAAAAATAGCTTGACAAAGTATAAAACTACTTTCAGAGCCACAAAGTCAAGCCATTCATCCATCAATCAAATCCTACTATAGGATTTCAAAGAAAAATATTTCAGAAATGCAGTATTTTTGCCTGTAGAGCTACAGCCCTCTGTTTAATTTATTATCAAACCAGAGACCTTTCCCAAATACTTAACTTACACAGGGAAATGCAATATAATACTTACAACAATAGAGCCATTTTCTCCTGGCTGCCTTGCTAGGCTCACTCCCAACCACTGATTGTCTCTTTCTTCAGTGCAGGTTTTTCCACACCTTTCCCCTTTTGGATCACCTTTAATCAAAAAAATTAAGATTTGTATAGGAACCTTTGAAAGTATTCAAAGCACAGTATCATTGTAGAGTTATCCTTAAATTGCAGGTAGTCTTTGAATTATGGTCCTAATTGGGATTGGAATTTCCATAGCTGAGCAAAGCAATTGTTAAATGAAATATCATGTGAACGCACCACTTAACAATGGCAGTCCCAGCCATCCCAGTTGTAGTCATTAGGCTAGGACCTCATATTTCTCCTGCCCTGTGTGAACTGTCTCCATTCCAACTCTCTCTATATACCAAGCTTTTCTTCCCAACACATCTGTCCTTTTGGTTGCATAGTAGTGCCAAAATGAAGAGGCAACCAGAAAGCGGTATCTTCCCACTGCTGCCTTTCCACTGCTCTCCCAGCTAACTTTCACTGTCTCCACCTCTCCTCATCTCCACTGGACTTGCTGCTCCAGATGGCCTCAAGCCCCACAGTGTGTGTGTGTGGGGGGGGTCCCTGGGCTTGCCTCCACCACTGCCCCCCTGGCTGCTGCAGGGAGACTATGGTGGCAGAACATAGACACCTCTTCATTTTGGCCATGCTGTGCAGGACAGCCAAAAGGGCAGAGAGAGGGAGGAGATAGGTGAGGAGGGGGAGTTGAACCAGGATGCAGCAATGGTCATAAATGCTGACTGGTTGCTAAGCACCCAAATGAAGATCATGTGACCACAGGGATGCTGCAATGCTCCCAAGTGCTAGGTTTTAAGTCCATTTTTTTCAGTGCTGTCAGAACTCTGAACAGTCACTGAACAAACTACTTCTACGTTGTCTATGTGAAAAGAAAATTATAATTAAACCAGTTAAGTTTCCATAGCTCAAAATTACACCATAACGGAGACACCCTAAAAGAAAATGACATTGCTGAACTTTTTGCCATCATATGACCTTGTAATCTTAATTAATCTTAATCCTAAATATAATCTTTATGAACAAATCTCTCCTAAAAATCCAAACACCAAAATGAACACAAATGGAATGATGAAAACAATATAATAAAACTTTGGAAAAAAATGGATTTATTGTAACAATGCAATTAAAGGGTTCTTTACGCTTACCCAGGCATCTTAGTTTATTATGCATTAGTACATGTGCATAAATAAAGTTTGAGTCAGTAAACATAATTCACCTACTAAAGTAATCAATAGCTATAAATATAAAATCTATATTTATATCTAAGATAGAAATATCTTAGATATAAGATATAAGATACAAGATATAAATATCTTTAGATATATATCTAAATATACGTATATATCTATATATTAAATCTATATAGTTAGATTTATCTCTGTGTCCATATTACAGAAAACACATGTTTGGTAGCAGGTGACCCAGCAAAAGAGAAGTGAAAAAGGCAGGCTAGATGAGTTAAAACTTGCATTGTCCTCAGAATTCTTAGTTTCATAGCAAATCCAATACAGGGAGAAAAAAAGCGCACAACCTAGGCAAAAATCACATAAAACCTCACAACCAGAATAACAAAGACTTTTAAGGTGTCTGTTACACCCAGCTGTAAATAAGAATTTGCATTTTCAGATAATGACGTTTCCATTTGCCACATATAACCACATGGGAGGCCACCAATTTCCTTAGTGTGATCTCGGGCTATGTGGTTATCAACTATTGCAGACGTACATTATTCTATCAAATGTTAAAATGCTCTTATCTGATAGCTTTTGTTTTTGAGTGCATATTTCATAGCTTCTTGTATTTTCATGCTTTTTTGCATGAAAAAAAGCATGAATTCTACTTTTGAAACTTACATGACTTTGATGAATGTACATTGTACAAGTACACATATCTAAAACTGGCTAGACCCAATCCAACATTGGGTTTAGCAACCTTTTTCAACCTCTCTCTTCACCCTTGCTCAGCATTTTAGAACTACCACTTGTCAAATTTGGAAAGATGCAGAAATCTGAAGAGAATTAGGTTGGAAAAAACTATGGTACAAGCAAACAACCTTAATCATTGATTTCTCAAGACAATTCTTTCATAAAAGAGCTTGAAAATAATTTCTGCATGTCAATTCATAACTGCACTTGAAGTTCATGGGTGCTCTTATAAAAATGTAAGGAAAATCCATAACACCAAAGACTTTGATCTTTGTACAAAGTCTTTTTATAATGATGTTTCTCAGCCACATTCTGTAATTCCAGCATCATCATAAAATACAGTAAATTACATTCCATGATTTGAAGATTACAACTGTTTATGATTATACTATGTATGATTGATTTTTCAGTAAGATTAATGTATTTTATATTTGTATTGGTATCGAATGAAGTTGGAAGTTGTTTTATTTACCCTGCACACTTTTTTGGAGTCCAAATTTTGTGCTTTTTTGACTCCTTTTTCTAACTCCCATTTTTATGTTTCTTTATATTTTATCCTTTCTTAAAACTTAATAAAGTTTTTTTAAAAAAACAAAGGTTTCATTCTCAGTCCAAATAAGAACTGGGATTCTTAGGGAATGGAGAACAGGTTCCACTGACAAACTCCCATTTTGTCAACTCATAAATGCACATAACAGAAGTAGATGTGTCCCCAAATAGTGGTTAGACAGCATATTACTTCAAACCATCTGATCCAACCTGCTTAGCCCAATTCTATTAATGGTTGTATTTGGGATCAGAAGTATGATTTTTCTGGATTTTAAGCTTAGCCCCCTGTTTGAATTATTTAACTGTTCATAAGCTTTCTAAAACAGTACACCAAATGTAAAAAGTAAAATACAGCATACCGTAAGGCACAGCTCATTTTCAAAATAAATATTCTAGATCTAGAAACATGTATGGTCTAACACGGGACAAGTACTTTGTATTAAAACAAAAATGTTAATTCTTTGTAAAACCCTGGGATTGTATTTTCTAAATTAGGTAAAATGTTTATTTTGAAATACAAAACCATTCTAAAAGCAATTGGTATTCTTTTTTACTCCAACATATTTCCAGTTTGGCCAATACGCAAGATTTGCATTTGAGAGTTAATTATTTTAAAACAAAACTATATGTAACTATGTCAAAGGTTCTTCCTTTTTACAACTTGCACTGAAGAGTGAAAAATGGAAAAAACAGACACAAGTTTATGAGCAAGCATATAATGTTGTAAATGAAAATGAACAAAAATGCTTCAGAAAACCAAAAACAGCCTCATATGGATTAACTCTTAGAGGATAAACTTTTGAGAACTTCAAGACCATTTTCAAGAACCTGGAGAATTCAATCATATATCTACTCAGTCTTCTCTTCTCATGGCTAAACTACTCCAATTCTTTTAGCCTCTCCTGAGATTAAGTATTCAGTTCCTTCATTATTGTTGTTACTTTTGTCTAAATCAGTTCCAGTTTCTTTGAATGCTTCTTAAAGTGTTGTACTCAGAACTGGATGTAATAGTTGAGGTGAGCCTAAACAATGCAGAATGTGGCACACATATAACTTTCTATGATGTGGCAATTAAACTTTTGCTTATACAGCCTAAAATTGCATTTTTTGGTATTCACATTACATTGCTGATGCATACTCAGTGCCCAATTATTATATTCTAAGATCTTCCATACAAACAGTATTATTAAACCAGATAGGCATCATCCAATATTTAGTTCTATTTTCTAGGAGAAGAATTTTACTTTTATGCAAAATTTAATTCTGTTGATTGCTATAACCTAATCTAAACCTATATAAACCTAACTCCTACTAACTTCTCCTATTGGTATCTTATGATTTATCACTTGTTTGTATGTTATGATTTATAATCTATGACTTACTACTTTGTTGTTTGTATGTACGCTGACAGTTTATGCACCAGAGACAAATTCCTTGTGTCCAATCATACGTGGCTAATAAAGAATATTCCTATCAACATTGAATTTTTTTTAGATTTTACCCTCATTTTTTCCCCATTTACAACTGAGGGCAGTGAACATACCAATCCACCTTCTTCCTCCAATTTCCCTTATAACAACCACTCTGTGAGATGAGTTGGACTAAGAGAGAGTGACTGGCCTAAAGTTACTCAGACCATTTTTCATCCTAGCATAGAATTAGAACTCATAGTCTCCAGGTTTCTAGGCCAACACCTTAACCACAACACAACACCATTTCTCTCTTTTTTAATCTGATTTCTGCCTTCTGGAGTAATAAATATCCCACCCAATTATGCATCATTGCAAATTTGGTATTTTTCCACCTCTTCAAGTTTCTAACAGAAATATTAACAAATACGAGGCCTAGGACTGAAACCTATGGGAGCCCCTCAAAACCAGACTGCAGTGAAAAGCATTCTATGAGCATATTTCAGTATAACTATCCTTCTTCTGCTTAGGATATTCAGTGACAGAAAAACAACCACTCTTCATATCAGATCATAACCCTCTCCCTCATTCTAGCTCAAGGGTCCCAACCCCCAGAACTGGTATGTGGCATGGCAGAAATCAGGCCACACAAACAAAGCCCCTCCACAGGATGCACGTGAAACCACACCCCCTCCGGTCTGCAGAAAAACTCTCTCCACAGAACCAGTGCCCAAAAAGTTAGGGACCACTGTTCTAGCTCATCTAGCAAGTAGAACTGCAATTCATTGGAAAGGCACATGCTGTATACATAGTAGGTCGAAATCTAACCATGGCACTCTCTAATATTGCTAATATTGCTCTGCCTGATACTTGGGAGAGATTTTACCGGCGGCCCAATTTAAACCTCCTTGTGTTCCAGGTCTTATTTTATTCATTTATGAAATTTATATGATGCCCATTTCTCAACCAAGGAACTCTGGGTGGCTTAAAATACCATGAATAACAGAATAAAACAATTGCAGGATTAAAACATTAAAATATCAGACAACAGATATTAGAACATTAAAATTGTTTGCCACATTCCATAAATTATTATGAACATGAGAAAGGTTGAGTTTTAGTAGAAGAGAGACTCTTGTTTGTAATGAGTGAAGCAATGGGAAGCTGGGTTTGTATACTAGTTCCAACTGCTCCCCTAAAAGAAACACGAGTAGCAAGTTCTAATCCGCCTTAAAACTAATTTCATTTCTTCATGTTTCTTAGTTTTTAATAGTGGTCCTAAGAAAGTTTATAACAAATCTATCAAATCAAAGGCAACAAATCCCCCTTGCAGTTAATCTGCTTGCTTCTGTATGCTACCAATCCATACTGTACATATTTTGACTTACTTCACTGTGCTGAGTTGAGCATCACAATAGCTTTTTTGTGCAACTGGTTTGGAAATGACTCTAGGCTCCATTTCTGAGTAATTGCTTCTGTACTTAACAGATAATCCCAATTCCACCTTTGAGAACAAATGCTAAGCAGTCAATTTATTTAATTCACTGCTAAAAACCATAAGATTTATCTATAAAACAGAGAGTAATAAATGATAAATCTTACCGGTTGTGGTGATTCATTCTGAAAGTACTTTTCAAATGCCATGACCTGTCTGATGACATACCAAACTGAAAGTGCATCTTTGCTGAAAGTGCAAAGTGCATATCTTTCCTCGATGTGAAAATCAATTTATTCAAAGTTGTATTTTTAGTTCCAGGCTGATAGACTTGGAAGTTTAGTTTCGGGTTTAGTTATGCTGCACCTGGATGCAAGACTTCAATGTTTAAGTGAATTTACTGGCTGGTAATGAGATAATTGTTTTCAAATTAAGAAAACCAATAAAGGTCTATTTTGTCAATATCTTGGTGGTTTTAATGGAATTGTTACTATCCAAAGTTAAATGATAATTTTTCATGAAACTCTTTGCTTTATTATACTGTATAAACCTTCCACGGACTGTTTGAACATAGTTTGCTAGGGAAAGGAAGTCATAACTAAACAAACAATAATACATCTCTTCTTTCCTATAATCAACAGACAACTTATTTTATTATATTATATTACATTATATTATACGTAGGGACACGGTGGCTCAGTTGCTAAGACACTGAACTTGTCGATCAGAAGGTCGGCAGTTCAGAGGTTCAAATCTCTAGTGCTGCATAACGGGGTGAGCTCCCGTTACTTGTCCCAGCTTCTGCCAACCTAGCAGTTTGAAAGCATGTAAAAAATGCAAGTAGAAAAATAGGGACCACCTTTGGTGGGAAGGTAACACCGTTCCGTGCGCCTTTGGCGTTTAGTCATGCCGGCCACATGACCATGGAGACGTCTTCAGACAGCAATGGCTCTTCGGCTTTGAAATGGAGATAAGCACCACCCCCTAGAGTTAGGAATGACTAGCACATATGTGCAAGGTGAACCTTTACCTATATCATACAATATAGTGTATATTATACTATAACATACACTTACAATCACAAGACCTATAACATATCCACCCAAAATCATACATACTGCATTGCAATCAGGGGTTGGTTTCACATATTCTTACCACTGGTTCGCCCCGCGTGCGCACCTTCCGTGCATGCGCCCAGCCTGACATGAATCAACTTGTCAACTTAATCAACTTTTGCAGTACAAAAATTTGCAAATAATAAAACCAAGTGATCTGTGACTTATTCAACAAGTAAATCGTGATTTTGAATGATTTGTGAATCAATTATTGAGTGATATTAAGGTATTTCCTAAGGTAGTAAAATAATGCAACAACTTTCTTTGGCTCAATTCCTTCACACATACTGTAATGTAAATACTGCCATTTGAAGTTGCAGCTATGAAGTAATGAGCACAGATATATGATCCAGTCCACAGGAATCCTTAAGATTTAAAGGAAAGAGTTGATCTTTCACCTTGTCTTCAATGCATCAACACAGAGATTTTACTGTGTTCCCAAAAAGCCTACAGGGAATATATAGCACTCACGATGACCCTTTTCCTTGAATGGTTGTATTTTACATAAAGCTACACATTATGGCAGACAGATGCTCAGTGCTGAGAGCATTCCTTTGCCAATTTATCATGAGGTCTTCTAGTTACAGCATCTACTCATTGAATAAAATACATTTCAGTAACTGAAATGAAAATCAATGTCCACTTAACCTAATTTTAAAATTATAGAGATTATTCTCCTCTTTTTGTTTACTGGTTAAAATTAAAACTTAACTTTGTCTCTGAAATTCATACACTCTTATTTCTGTAAATCTTTAAGAGTTCTCATAACCGTAAGCCATAAGCTTCTGAATAAATATTCCACAACTTTGTTTTACAAAGTTTTACAAACTTTGTCTGTAAGAAGAAATTGAGACTACATGAGAGAAGAGTTTTAGCTTCAAGAACTAATTCAGTGTCAACAGCTAAGTGATTTTAATTTGCAAATTGCCTTGAACCTTAATTATGTTGGAAATTAACATCTTGTATGCTTTAACTATATTCTTAAAGTGTATGAATACCCTTCAGAGGTGCAAGCCATTAACAGAACTACATAGATATGCCAAAATTATTTGCTATTTATGGGCCATATCAATTTATGAAGCTTTTATTTTGTTTGTGAATTAATATACCCAAATAGTCCACTAAGATCCAAAAAATGTATTGCTTTCTGATTTCAGTGCGTTTTTAAAATAAGCACTTGGTAAAAGAAACTGACTTTTGACAAAATATACCATTTGGAATGCAAATTTTCCAAATTTAATTTGTAACTAACAAAACATGCTGCTTTGGATGTCTTGTTGAAGAAACTATATTTAAGTACTATATATTATATTTATTTATATTATATAAATATATATTATATTTCAGTAAATATTAATATATATTGTAATGAAATAAAGAAAAAAACTCCAAGGTTGAAGCATCAAAGAGCACATGTTTACATATTTACCACGGGAAGCACTACCTATAAAGCTAATAAATCTTTGTTTTCTTCCAGAAATCAACTTTTATGTCTTGGCCTTAATCATTTATCATTTCATTTTATGAAAGCCATTACAAGAGTGGCACCCGGAAATTACCCTGTTTTCCCCAAAATAAGACATCTCCTGATAATAAGTCCAATTGGGCTTTTGAGTGCATGGCAATAAGGCCAAGCGCTTATTTCAGGGTTCAACAAAATGTAAGACAGGGTCTTATTTTCGGGAAAACATGGTACTAAAGGACAATGTAGATTTGGTATATAAATGTTATAATGAAATACAGTGATGCAAAACATTCTTGTAAAGTGTTTACCTAATATATTTGATCAACTGATTGTGGTTGAAGCATTTCAAAGAACTTCCATTTTCAGGTCAGCAGCACTGACCACCAGTGCAAGAGAGGATTCTAGATTAATATGGCTAATAATCAAAATCCCCAAGGACAGAGAAGAGTGTTTATCCTTACAGTGAAAGCACAGGAGGAAAATAGGCAGAATCTTACACTGAATTGCTTATATATAGGTTCTGTTTTCTGGAAGCAAAGTTACGTGCTTGAATATTTGTATTAACAACAATTTTTCCTAATAAAGCTTATTAAATCTAAGCCAGAGAGAAATCTTTCTTTCCTCTTCTTCTCCAGGCCTGATTGTTGCTTAGGTGGTCTGACAACCAACAAGGCAAGATCAAATTTTCAGTTCCACTCACCCACTTGGAGAATCTCACAATCTCTTTTAGGATTATTTCCAATTTGGCATCTGAATATTGCCCCTGGATTCACCACAGAGCTATTACTGGGCCAGCTGGCTTTAGGGGCTCCGGCTATAAGCCTGAAGGAAGAAAGAAAGAGATTTAAAACACACACACAGAGCTGTCCAGACTTGAGTAACCAAGCATTCATTCAGTGACTAGGACTCAGAGATACCAAGAAAGAAACAGAAATGAATGCTTCCACTTATAAAACTGGAAGACTCCCCCGCTCTGCATTAATAGCTAGCTTGTGGTAAGTATGGAAGGGACAGCACATGAGGAAGAACACAAGCCATAACCCAAATTTGAGGTGAGGAAGTAACTGTCTTCCAGCTGGTAACCTCTAGATTATGGTGACTTTATTTTCTTGGAACAATTAATGGCTAAATCTGAAAAAGGGGAAAATCTGAAAGAAGTTCGTAAGGATAAATAAAACATTTTGTGTTTATAACTTCACTTTGCAAAAGAAAATTCAAGGACAAAAAGCAAGAAAACCTTTACAAAAAGACATGTTCGAACACAAATATCTAACAGTGTCGGTAAATTTATTTTAAAAAGTTAATTCAGCTTCCAGATTTTTCACAGCAACATGCATTTTGTATAAAATGCACTATAAAAGATAAACGCCTGTATGATAGGACAAAAAGCCAGTTTTTGAACAGTAAAGACCTCCCAAGGACGGCTTTTCTTCCAACAATAAAAAACAATATTGTCCCCGTTGTTCCAAATTTGTGCACAGATCACTAGGGATTGCAATTCCAAGTCATCTCAAGGCACACCAGGGTTTTGGGAAGGCTGCGATGCCAAAGCTCTCCACCAAACTTTGCTGGAAACAAAAAAAAAAAAACTTTCCCAGATCTGGAGGCAGCGCCCACTTTTGACTTAGCCTGACTCAGAACAAGAGGTCTCACCTCCTGCTTTGAAACCGCCGTTGAATAAAAACGTAACCGTCCAAGGCAAGGCATACTCTAAAGAGATGCGCTTGGAGTGGGGGCCGAATGGCGGGGGACAAAGGGGAGGGGGACCAAAATCCACCGTCCCCCGGGACAAGCGAGCAGCCTCGAGGGAAAAGCCCCCCCTCCTCCTCCTTTACTCACCACCGGCTGGTGCCAAAGCTGTGCAGCAGCACCGAATAGCCGAACCACGTCCCATTGAGCCCTTCGAAGACCAGGGGGCTCCGAGTATCTAGATTGTAAGGGCGGCAAGCCGTCGGGCAACAGCTTAGCAAGAACAGCAGCTGAGTGGAGGAAAATCCCATCTTCGGCTTGTCCCAGGCAGCCCACATCACTAACTTGGGGTTCTTGGAGGGAGGGAAGGGGTGGGCGGGTGGAGTGAGGTGGGGTCAAACTATATAAGCAGAAAACAAAAAAAAAGTTGGTCGTCTCCCGCTGCTTCGCTCCGTTTAAGACTGGACGAGACGGAGCCCCGGCGACGGGGGGGGGGTGAGACACTCCCTCCGCCGTTACCGCCGCTACTCAAACGCCAAGTCGGGATGGCTTCTCATGACTTACTAATGCTGACGCTGCGCTTTAGCCGCCCTCGCCCTCCCCCACCGCCACCCCCGCCCCCGCCCCCCCCCCCTTTCGAGCCGTGGGGTGGGCTTTGCGGCCGACTCCCGACGAGTTTCCGGGGGCGCTTCGCTTCGCAAACCCTTTTCACACAGCGCCAAGTTGACTCCCGAAGGGCGGGAGTCCGAGCTCTCGGGGGCCGCCGCAGCTGCTCTCAATTTGGAGCTGATGCCTGCCTGACTCTGCGGATGTCAACGAGGCGGGCGGGGAGGGGGGTGAGGGTTATGTATGTATGAAAACTTCCTTGGGTTGCCCCGGAGAATGACCTGGCGGCGCCGGGCGGGAAAAGTCTGCGGTCTTGGGAACTGGCGGCAGATTAAACTGAAGGGAAAATCTTCTCCAGAAGTACCTGGAGGCAACTCTACACGTGGCATCCTCCTCTTTCGCTCTCGCTCTCTCTCCCCCACCATATTTACGCCGCAGGTAGACTGAGACTCCACCCGGGGAAAGCTCCTTCAGCCCACGGACTTCCCCAAATCTCGTGCCAAGCAGAGGCCACGAAAAGCGGCTAAGGGGGTTCCAAATTCTCTCGGGCGACGTTTAAGTTCCAAAGTCGTGAGTCAGCGTCTGCGAACAAATCATTTCTCCCTTATTATCCCAAAGGCGTCCATCGGTCCGAGGCGAATTTAAACCCTCAGCAAAGAGGTTGGAGGACCCAGAAGTCTGGTTGTTGGTAACATGTTTTTGGCTGTTTCTAATCGAGATTATTGCGCCCTCCCCCCTTCTCCCCCATTGAGGATTTGGGGAATGGTGTAAAAATAAAATGGAGTTAAGTGCTTGTAAAATAAAACTGAGGCGGAACCAACTGGGTATTTTTTGAGATGAATGAGAACAATCCTTATGAATGAAAGTCTTTCCATGGTAAACTTTTACTATCCCCTTAACTTAATGAAAGCCACCCAGGACAGGGCAGAATTGTTAATCACTTTGAAATGAAGTGACGTAAAATTCTCAGTACATACCTCTATAAACATACCTCCATCACTCTGCTAAATAAATAATTCCCTCAACACTGTCAAACTATTTACTAAGTCTGCACTACCGTGTTTAAGACCCTGTCTTATGCTTTTTTGAACCCTGAAATAAGCACTTGGCCTTATTGCCATGCTCTCAAAAGCCCGATTAGGCTTATTGTCAGGGGATGTCTTATTTTGGGGAAAACAGGGTACTATTAATCTTCCCATCATTCCCACCACCCATCTCCTTCCACTTATGACTGTATGACTGTAACTTTGTTGCTTGTATCCTTATGATTTATATTGATATTGTTTCTTGATTGCTTATTTGTACCCTATGACTATCATTAAGTGTTGTACCTTATGATTCTTGATGAACGTATCATTTCTTTTATGTACACTGAGCATATGCACCAAGACGAATTCCTTGTGTGTCCAATCACACTTGGCCAATAAAAAATTCTATTCTATTCTATTCTATTCTGTTCTATTCTATTCTATTCCATTCCATTCCATTCCATTCTCACTCCCAAAGGTTGCCAGACTGATGAAGGCTAATTTGGTGTGTGACTCCAACCTTTATTTAACAATAAGGCTTCACATATGTGAAGAAGTATAGAATTTAAAAGGCTGTCAGCTCATCCTGTTATCCAAGCATTGCTAATGTGGTATAAAAAGCAATTAGATTGGGATTAGAATGTCTATATCAATATTCCTTAACCCTAGCAACTTCCAGATGTGTGGACTTCATTGCTGAAAATTGTAGAAGTTGTTCTACAATTTTCAGCAATGGTCCTATTTGGTGGAAAATTTTGGGAGCTGAAGTTACCAGGTTTGTGAACACACTGGTTAGTGTGGAGTGAACACAGTGGAGCTACTGTGGAGTGAGCACAGAAGAGTGGTGTTTACTAACAATCCTCACCAATCAGAGTCTTGAAATTATAAAAAATACATTAGATTACAATGTTACTATGTTCTGCTAACTTCATGTTATAATATACATGAAATGTATATATCATATACATTTATGGTTTGGTTGTGCAAATTCAGACAATTGTGCTAATGATCCAATAAACCCTAGTTCTATCAACCAGATGATGATTGTTTAAATTTTTTATAGCCACCCATTCCTATATCCTCTACAAACCCACAACGCTAAGCAGCATTAAAAACATACAATCGCACAGGCAGCCCAGACTAAATCAAACAATTAGAAATCAAGCTTTGCTGTCTGTCCTTCAAGTCAAGGAACCAATAAATGTTTTTGTTGTATGAATCTTTTTCACAATGCACCAAGCAAGCTGGTTCTAGGAACAGAACAAAATAAAAAAAAATGTCTAATAAAAAAAAGTCTTTGTTAGTGGTCTGCTCTCCCCAACTCCAATTCATTCTATCTATGCTGAAGGAATTAAGAAGCACTGTGTTCAGATTTCTGAATGATTACAGGAATCTGGTACATTGCAGAACCAAACTTTCTGCATCAGGGAAAGACAAGAAAGATAATAAACTTTCTACTGGATGATATCCATAATCAGGACCACTAGGGAATGTAATATAAATCATCCAATTAATGCAGTGAAATGAACACTTCGGACAACCTCAAATGTGGAAATAGAACAACTCCCAAGATGCAGAATTCAGGGTTCATAGATATACAGGTACTTACCATTCTGGACAGCTAACTATTTAGGAAGCTAAGCAGTGCAGCAGCATGTTGTAAGCAGATTTTATTTATTAATATGTTTATATATTATTTATCTGGAGAGCGAGATGGACTACATATAAATTTAAATAAATACATATTTAAATAATACATATTTATCTTGCCTTTATTATCTTTTATAAAGAATTCAACGGGATGAACATATCTAATATTCCTTCCTCCTCCTCCCTTCCGCAAAGCAACCCTTTAAACTTTCAGCTAAAGTTAAACGTTGGGCTATGAGAGAGTGACTGGCCCAGAACCAGCTTTTATGCCTAAATTCAATTTTATGCCTAAATACGCTCAAAGTCTCCAATTTCAACCCTGGTGCCTTACTCACTAGACCAAACTGGTTCTCAGAATTCAATGAGAAGGATGTTACGGTTTTCCTATGTCTATCTATTTCTGGGTGCAGATGTATGGCATTACACGCATATTATGCACAATAAATCATCATTTGTTTGTAGCTACTCGATCTGTCATCTTTCTATTGCATTGTAAGTTTCCATGATCCTAACTGAATGCTGCAATTCTTAGTGCTATGCGCCTTTTGAGTGCAAAACTGCATGAAACTGCAAAGTCTTCCATTTCAGGTATGAGACCAGTTGTATCCAGCATAGAAAATCACTTTCTGAGCATTTCAGAAATATTCCAAACTTAAAATATTTTGTGCTTGAATTAGAGATGTTTTGACCTTAAAATGCTTCCAAAATGTAAGTAGTCTGTTCACGTTTGAAACTTGTTTTACATGCAAAATGGAAAAAATCACAAAGTTTTACATGCCAAGCCGTTTGAATCAAAACATTTTGGATACCTTTACTCCTAATTAATCTGTAATTAGTCTAGGGACTTTCCTAAACTGGAGCTTATTTCTTCTTTCCCATCAACTGGAGGAATGTGATTTGGGTGGAGGCAAGGTAATGTGACAAATAGCAAGACAAACAGAAACAAAACTTAGGTGAGATGAAATTCTGTGGCTTCCTGATACTAGTGGGAAGATGTCAGGGGGCAGTTATTTTGCAGAACATTTTTGGTTTGAAAGTTTAGTAGTTGGGGGGGGTGGTGTCCTCTTTTTTTCCCTTTCTGATTGGGAAAGATGCTTTGGTCAAATGAGTCCTAGCTGCCCCTGATAGGAGTGGAAGTAGCCTTGTAGTTTGGACTGAGGGCTATACGGCTGCAGGTGTCAGATTGGCTGTTCCAGGGAAAGGGAGCTCTCTCCACTTCTAACCTGCCAACCCCATCCTGCGAACCAGGTGGTCAGTTGTGGGTGCCATAAGTGGTTGATAGGTAATGTTAGATATGACTGCAATAAGATTATTCTCATCCATTACTTCGTATTGGATGAGGCAACGAAATTTAGGTGAGATGAAATTCTGTGGCTTCCTGATACTAGTGAGAAGATGTATTATCTGGCATGTATTATCAAATCCTGACTGGGTGATGATGTTGCCATTGATGGAGATTACCCAGCTAGCTAGCAGATCCTTCAACATAGTGGTGAAATCCAATTTGTTGGAGTGGCTTGGCGGGCGTGGCATGGCATGGCTTGATGGGCGTGGCAGGGGAAGAATAATGCAAAATATCTATTCCCACCTCACTCCAGGGGAAGGATACTGCAAAATCCCCATTCCCTTCCCACTCCTGGGGAAAGGATATTGCAAAATCTCCATTCCCACCCCACTCTGGGGCCAGCCAGAGGTGGCATTTGCCGGTTCTCTGACCTTCTCAAAATTTCCGCTACCAGTTCTCCAGAACCTGTCAGAACCTGCTGGATTTCACCCCTGCTTCAACATCAGTACCATGGCTAGAGAAAGGCGTGTGATGTCTCTAATTGTAAAGGATGTCTTATCTGTGACAAGAATGCTGCTGTAGAGATAGCAGAAGGTGAACGTCTGTTTATCCTGTTAGGCTGGTATGTCAGTTGTAACTCCATCCAGGGTAGGAGGATGTACCTAATAGCAATTCATACAATTATCAGGTTGGATCACTGTAACATGTTATGTGGTACTTGGGACTGTTATTAAAAACTGCTCTGAATATACCCCCAAAAGGTTTTTTTTTTCAAAAGACAACTGGACTTTGTTTTTCCTTGAAGACATTTGCTTCTCATCTAAGAAGCTTCTTCAGTTCTGACTCTGAAGCTTCTTGGATGAGAAGCGAAACGTCTTCAAGGAAAAATGAAGGAAGTCCAGTTGCCTTTGGGACAATTATCACCTGGATGACAGAAAATCTCCATAGATGTTTTGCTCTGAATCTATAATTGGTTCGAAAGACAGTGTTCAGCTCCTACTTCCCAGCTTCTATTGTTGAGAGTTTATAATCCATTTTAATGGAACCTGCATTGTTTGCCAGCTGGTTTTGGGATACAGTTTAAGGTCTGGTTTTGACTTAAAAAGTTCTTTATGGCTCAGTGGCTGGATATCTGCTGGACCACTTACTCCAACCAATATTGACCCAACCAATTTTATTCAACAGAAAGTGTTACTGATCCTACATTTTCAAAAATGGAATAATTGTGAAAAAAGGAACAGCAGAGAATATGACTGTAACCTAGGATTAGATTGATTAACATTTTAGATCATTACCATTTGTTGCTTCCATAGTATTTATAGAGAAATATAGTGCTATTTCATCACTTTTACTTTATATAACATAACATATCAAGCCCTGCGCTACCATCTTTGTTGTACATTAAGAACATCTATGTAAGTTTGCTTCCTAGTCCAATTCAAGGGGTTGGTTCTTATCTTTAGAGCCCTTCATGGCATGGGTCCAGGTTATCTAAGGAATCTTCTCAACCCTGGTCCAGAATGCAGCCGCTCAAGCAGTCATGGGTGCACCTAGGTACTTCCACATTACATAATCCTCCGTGAGCTGCACTGGTTTCCTATTGGTCTCCGGTCATTCAAGGTGTTGGTTATTACCTTTAAAGCCCTATATGGCTTAGGGCCAGACTATCTTCGAGACCGTCTTCTACCGCATAGCTCCCAACGACCGGTAAGATCCCACAGAGTTGGCCTCCTCTGGGTCCTGTCAGCTAAACAATGTCGCCTGGTGGGTCCGCAGAGGAGGGCCTTTTCTGTGGCTGCCCCGGCTCTCTGGAATCAGCTACCTCCTAGGGCCAGGACTGCTCCCACCCTACTGACCTTCCAGAAAATGGTGAAAACCTGGCTTTTCTGGCAAGCTTGGGGCCGTTGATCTCACCACTGCGATCTTGCGAGATCTGGCTATGAGTGGTGTGTATGGGTTTTTAACATCTCTTATTGTATATTGTTTATACTGTCTTTGTTGTAAGCTGCCCAGAGTCCTCGGAGAGTTGGGCGGCATAGAAATATGAATAATAAATAAATAAACCCAATAAGACCAGCCTGCTCTTCATGCTGACAGAAGTCAGGACCCTGTCAATCAAGGATTTTTGGATGGCAAGGTCCAGGAGAAGAACTTTTCTGCCATGGCTCCCACACTCTGGAACATGGTGCCTCCTGAAGTGAGATACACTCCCACAATTTTTGGCCTTCCAAAATGGTCTGCAGACCTGGATTTGCCAATTGGCCTAGGGCCCTGATGGGGTGCGTCATAATGGAGGCAGTTAATGGATTGGGATAAGACTCCACCTCCTCCCCATAGGCACCTTGCTGCCTTGCTTGCCATCTTCATTAATTTTTAAGTCAATTTGAGTGTTAATATTTACTGTTTACTAATATTTACTATTTCAATATTTACAATTTTATCTTGTTATTTTCATTGGTTGTAAGTTGCCTAGAATTATCTCCAGGCAAGATGGGTGGCGTATAACCTTAATAAATAAATAAAACAAGGATATTGTTTTGGAAATGTTTAACATTGCAAGTAAAACTGATTAAGCAATACTTTAAAATAAATATTGAGCAGTATTTCTGAAAGGACATGCTCTTACTATATAATGTATGAAGATATTTCACTTCCTCTTAATTTTTTGACATATCACACCCTAAAAATTTAAGCAGTATATTTCTCTTGAAGCTGAAAACACTTGTCTAGTTTCTTGAGGGAAGGAGAGAAAAGAACTTTAAAATAATTTTCAATGCTTTATTTAAACTCTGTAATACTTGTACTACACCTTTTGGGTTTTTAATATGGGTTTTCAATGTGAATTTCTAAAGTTCTTTTAGTTATATTTCTAAAAATGTAATATGTTAATTAAAAATGCTTGTTTAAAACACAATTGGCTTATGCTTTCTATAAAATACATATTCATTTCATATGCTTAGTGGCAAAGAAATAGATTTTTATTAGAAAGCAAGCCAAAGAACCAGTTTGGTCCACACTTAAATTCAGTTTCACAACATGGACAAAATGCCACATAACACATTTCAAATGTACAAATGTCAATAGTCTTTACACTTGGGGCATATTATATTTATATTAAACATAAAAATATAAATAGTATAATATAAATGTAATAAAACTCCGACTTAGCAGGGTTAAGCTGAAGCCTGTTCCTCCCCATCCAGAGCCGCACTGCTTCCAGGCACCGGGACATCACGTCAAGGGCATCACTGGGCTGATTCGGGGTGGATATAAAAAGTTGGGTATTATCAGCATACTGATGATACCCCACCCCAAAACCATGGATGATCTCCCCCAGCAGCTTCATATAGATGTTGAACAGAAGGGGAGAGAGGACCGACCCCTGAGGGACCCCACAAGTGAGGGGCCTCGGGGCAGACCTCTGTCTCCCCGCCAACACCGCTTGCGAACGCCTGGAGAGGTAGGAGGAGAACCACCATAGAACAGTGCCTCCCACTCCCAACCCCTCAAGGCGTAGCAGTAGGATATCATGGTCAATGGTATCAAAAGCTGTAGAGAGATCTAATAGGACCAAGACAGAGGAGTATCCCTTGTACCAAGCCCTCCAGAGATCATCCACCAGTGCAACCAATGCCGTCTCCATGCTGTACCCGGGCCTGAAACCCGACTGGTACGGGTCCAGATATAATATTTCATCCAAGGCCAACGAGAGCTGATGTGCCACCCCGCTCTTGACAACCTTCACAATAAAGCAAAGGTTGGAGACAGGACGAAAGTTATTCAAAATACCTGGGTTCAAGGCAGGTTTCTTGAGGAGGGGTCTCACCACCACCTCCTTCAAGGTGGCCGGGAAACTCCCCTCACCCAAGGAGGCAGTAATCACTGCCTGGATCCAGCCACGTGTAACCTCCCGGGCTGAATAAACGAGCCAGGAGGGACACAGGTCCAACAAACAGGTGATGGTACTCAGCTTCCCCATGATCCTGTCCACTTCCTTGGGAGTAACAGGATCGAACTCGTCCCAAATCACCAGTCCCGCCACCACCTCCCCAACCGACTCTACCCAGTCAGAGTCCAGCCCATCCCGAATCTGAGCGATCTTGTCCCGCAGATGTTGACTATACTCCTCGGCCCGTCCCAGCATAGGGTCACCCCGGCTCCCTGATTCAAAAGGGAGCGGGACACCCTAAACAGGGCAGCCAGGCTATTATCTGCGGATGCGACGAGGGCAGAGAAGTGAACACGCTTTGCCACCTCCATCGCCACCAGATAAGATCGAATGAAGGATCTCAACTGTGTTCGGTCAGACTCGGGATGGCTGGATCTCCAACAGCTCTCCAGGCCTCTCCTCTGAATCTTCATCTCCTGGAGCTCCTCAGTAAACCAAGGGGCCAACCAGGATCTGCGTCGGGTCAGAGGTTGTCAAGCCACGACCCAGTCGAGAGCCCTGGCAGCTGCCTTTTCCCAGGCATCCACCAGAGTCTCGACCAGGGCGTGGGAAAGAGAGAGAGAGATAGTCCCAAGCTCCATCTGGAACTGCTCAGGGTCCATCAGGTACCTGGGGCGGAACCAGGTGGTCAGTTCCGCCTCCCAGCAGCAGGGGGGGCATAATGGAAGCCCAGCCTAAGAAGATAGTGATCGGTCCATGACGGGGTAAATAGCTGGCATACCCCCACCGAACTCACTCTGCCGCTGCTCTGAGATAAAAACTAGATCGGGCGTGTGTCCCCCCAGATGAGTCGGGCCCTGTATTATCTGGGTCAGGTCCATGGCTGCCATGGAAGCCATGAACTCCCGGGCACCTCCCAACGCCTCCCCCAGGGAGGGTAGGTTAAAGTCCCCCAGCACAATGAGTCTGGGGAACTCAACCACCAGCCCCGATATGGTGTCTAGCAGCCCAGACAGGGCCATTGATACGCAGCTGGAAGATAGGTATGTAAACAACAGGGCCAACTGGCCTTGAGATCCCCATCTCATGAGGAGGGACTCACATCCATCTATCTGAGGAGCAGTGACCTCCCGCGGACAATGGGCCTCCCTGATAACAACCGCCACCCCCCACCCTTCCCCCGGGTCCTTGGCTTGTGTAGAACCCGAAAACCTGGTGGACAGAGTTCATTCAGAGGGACACCTCCCTCTGTGCCCAGCCAGGTTTCCGTAATGCAAGCCAGGTCCGCATTTTCCTCCTCGATCAGTTCATTGATGAGGGGACCAATGGACCTAGCATTAAAATAAACCAGCCTAAGCCCAGGGGCCCTCTCTCTCAGACCCCCAGGGAGGCAGGTGGAATCCCGGGGGCTGGAGCGGGCCATCACATAAAGATAATGCGGTTGCGCTCCCAACCCCCGACACTGCCTCCCGTTCGACCCGCTGCGGCCATTCCCCATCGCAACAGGGATCAAAGCCCTTTTCCCCCCTCCCTGAGTCCCAGGGGACCCCACCCCCACTCCAACCATTCTATGACCCTCCCCTGACCAGGACTGCCAACAACCTGGAGGAGCCCCCCCCTTCCTCCCACCGGGTATCATAACCCCACCCCCTCCCCAGTCCTCCTAAAACCCTTGTTAAAAGAATACAAAGAACTTTTAAAAACCTTAATTTACAACCTTTAAGCACTTAGCTATGAAAACCAGTGAACTGACTCAGATTTTAGAATTGAATATGGCAGGATATTTTATACTATTTCAAGTTACTAGGGTAGGGTGCAGGACAAGAAAGAAGATATTGTTAAGAAATTAATAAATCCATCAGGGTGTATTCCCCAGATGTGTGTCATTTCCTTCATCTTATATTGAAGACTTCTAGCTTATCTTGAGATTTATTTATTTACTTAGTTTATATACTGCTGCAATCACAGAGAACTTTAAGCCTGATGCTCTACATCTGTAAATCAAGTAAAAGACATAATTAAAAAATTAAAATCGGAAGTTAACTTCGTAACTAAATAATGGGGCTGTCAATTACCATAAGCAAATTTAAAAATTCCAACCCTAAAAGGATGCTTAAATAATTTTTAAATAATAATCTTTCTAAAAACCAATGGGGAAGGAGTTTAAATAATCTTTCTAAAAACCAATGGGGAAGGAGCCATTTGCCTTTCTAGGGAGACAACAATTAAAAAACCTCTTTTCCCAATTTTAAAGTAGGGAATTAATTTGCAATTTTATATGCAGGTACTAGTTATTCCCGTTTGCAATCTTCTATTTACATATAAATTGCATTGGATAGCACTGCAATCACTGTTTCCAGTCAGTTCAACAATTTTCATCTTTTTTTATATCCCAAATATCCCAATATTTATTATTTTTACAAATAACTCAAGGTGACCAACATAGCCAACGCACCTTCCTCTTATTTTCCCCACAATTTTTGAAGGGAAGGGAAGGGAAGGGAAGGGAAGGGAAGGGAAAGGACACCTGGATTATGATCCAATTATTGATAATCTTTTTCAGACCTAAAAAAGCACACAAACTCTGTTTGAAAGATTGGTAGTAAAACTGCAACCTGACAGCAAACAAATTACAAGCAGTGAGGGCAAATTCCCAATCTCAGACAGGTTATAATTTGATGAAAGAAGAGAAGACAGAAAACAAGAGTTCAGTGTGGAAACGTAGGAAAAGATGTAATTTAATAAAAAAATTTGCTTGAGCTATCTTTAGGAACTCTATTCGTGTACTGATGGGAGAGGGTTAGTCAGTGCAGATTAGAAATATGTTCCAAACATTTGTTTTCTTTTTCATATTGTATTCGGGAACATTTCATTGTCCCTCATGTCACCTTCTGATATAACCAGTTCAGTAAGACAAAGATATGCCAGTTCAACACTCATCAAAAATGGGGGCATACTAGATCTCAGTCAAATGCCCCAGAGCCTAATTAGTTAGCTGTGCTCCACAGATGGTATTAATTAAAAAGAGGGCATTACATTGATCAAGGCTACAACAGTTCCTTGGATTTGAGCTGAATTTATTAGGACACTCTTCCACCTGCTGTTTGCTGAGCTATGTTGTGCCAAGAAGTTATTTTCCTTATTTTGCATCCAGAATTTTTTTGTTTTGTGAGCTGATTATAGATCTTCATGGATTCCAGGCCACTATATCACTTCACATATAAATAAATACTATAGGATCTTGCTTTTCAATCAATCAGAAAAGAGCTGGAAGGGACCTTGGAAGTCTTCTAATCCAACCCTCTGCTCAAGCAGGAGATCCTATATACCATTTCAGATAAGGGAATCTAATGATATTGATAGACCCTATATCATTTCTATGCTATTCTTCCATGTTCAAGATCAGTATAACTTGATAAGTGCGAGCTAGTGTGAGTACCAGCACTTAAAGCATCAAACACCATAGAGAAGCTCAAACTGACCTGTACCTGGTAAAGATGAGGTTTCTTGGCTCATTTTGATCCAATCTCCTCCAATCCTTCCTAGCCTACTTCAGTGGGGTTGTTAGGAGGCTAAAAAAAAAATGATGGATTATATATAACACCTTGAAACTTCTTAGCAGAAAGCTGATACAACTGGGACATACATTTTAGCTGCTTTTATATATAATTAGATCACTGTGATAATTTACCTAAAAGAACATGAAAATGGATTGGGATTACTACAACACTCCAGAGAAAGGAATATAAGAATAGCTTTGCTCTTTACTGTGTGATCCCATGTGGCTAGGACACAACTGATTGTGTGAACTGGAGCTCAGCCAAAAGTTCTTAATTAATATGGTTACTCCCCACATACTTAAAAATTAACTTTGGAAACATTGGGAGGTCTGCACTCATGGCTTTCAAGGGCTAAATATATCCTGAGAACCAGGCCGGCTTTACTCCTTTAGCCTAATCTTTTGATTTTGATTTCAAAAAGGTGCCTCTTTTTTTCTTTTTTTTCCCCTTCAAGATTTTTTTTTAGCTTTGCACTTATAATGTCCAGCCCAATTTTTTTTCTTTTCACAGATATTTTCACCCTATTTACACTGCAAAAATATATCTAACCCTCAAACAGGCATGCTCACAGGGTATACCGTTACTGCTTTTTCCTATTAATTGTGTTTTCCAAAGATCTTTTCAATTTTGGAACCCTCTAAAATTTGGTGGTTTTAGGCTGATGCCTACTCAGTCTTAACCTAGAACCCAACCGTGCTTAGGACCTCAAGTTGCTTTAAGTAAGTAAGTAAGTAAGTAAGTAAGTAAGTAAGTAAGTAAGTAAGCTTTTATTGCGATCAGAGACCAAATTAAAATACACATAGAAAGGGAGTATATTTTACAAATATAGATAGATCATGTGACAGTGCACCATCTACTGCCTCAAATACAATCTGTACTATCAATACTAGTGATCCTCTGCCGTAGGGCTTACCCATCTCTTCCCCCGTTTTTTCCCAGCCACGACTGCAGCAAAATTTTTTGCCACCTTTAAAGTTGTGTTGGGGTCTGCGTCCTGGAGTAGGAAATAAAGGCTAAACATATCAGGAGAACCAGGGAATCTCTGGGAAATAGGAGAAATGAATCTTGATCTTATATCCCAGGAAGTTGCTTTAAGAAGTTCTTAAACAGAACAGAAGTTCTGTTTCTGCCACAATTAAAAGAAGGAGCAGGCTTCCAATATGATCTTGGAACATTTTTAAAAAATCCTTCCATTGAAATTTATCTGAAATTACACAAGTTGAAAGCATGATGCCTAGGAGTTGGCATTCCATAACAATTTTGAATGAATAGGACTTACTTTTCACTTTTCAGTAATAACATATACTAGCATGGTATTCTAGAAACATAGCATTAAAAATCCTGTTAAATTTAATTCCTATATATACCCACATATTTGCACAAGCACGCGCACATGCGCGCACATGCATGCATACGCACACAAGATAGTGTTCAGGCACTTGAAAATAAGGATCATGTCCTTATAACAATGTATGGCAAAGATTTAACACTTAGAAACAGCATCTGCTGTTTAGGTGGCTTTGGGGGGGAGGGGTAACCTATTTTTCCCTTAAACGATTTGCTGCGCATATCAGGGTCATCTTAGCTATCTAATAAAAATAAAGTCTATTATGTGAGAAGATTTACAATATAGCATTGTGTGTTTATGCATTGCCTTGATGTGTTCTGACGGAGCAAAATAAAATAAAATACCCATCTGATGTACCCAAAGGTGAGCAGAACAAGAGCTCCTTAACATCAGATGAACAGTTTGAGTTGTGATATGCCCAGAGGCATTTTTGTTCCATAAGCACAAATGGCTACATTGCTTTCAGATACCAGATGCTGTTGCCACAGCCTTCCTGAAGCTTGGCATCTGTGGCCCAGTATGCCTGTAGAAATTCCTTAGGTGTTAACCTCATTCTTGATGTAGGTGCAGAAGCATCTGATGAAATCATGGACGCCTTTGTGGAGAGTGAGAGCTCTCTACATTACATGCAACAAAATTCTATGTTATGTGCAACAAAAGCTTAATTAAGGGAATTAATAAATGTTACTGATATAACACAGTCCTCAGCAAAGAGATATATGTGTGTATGAACATATATCCATGAATGTTACAAAATATTGTTAAGTTATACGATTATACATTTACTGTCATTTAAAGGATGGGATGAATAAAATGACTGAATGGAAGAATGATATAAAGTATATTTTGTTGACATTCCAAATTTTGCAGATTCATCCTGGTGGCAAAGAATAGCTGCAGCTAATAGTTCCATCACTTTTTGTATTTTTGAAGAATGGTAACAACACAGTGATGTAATTTTTTTTTAAAAAAAGTCTTTGTTATTCTCCCATCTCTCCTTCCAATCCAGATCTATGTTGCAATCTAAAGTCAATACTTAATTTAATTGCAGAATAGGGATAATATGTAATGACTTATGAGTTTAATTCTTAAGGAGCCTAAGATCTCTCCATGAAGGTGTATTGATCAACTGATCGTGTGCTATTAAGTCAATGTTGACTCTTAATGACCACATAGATAGATATTATCCAGGAGGATCTGCTCTCAACTTGATCCTTTAGGTCTTCCAATAAGGTACCTGAAGTTGCTGTAATTGACTCTATCCATCTTTCTGTTGATTGATTTCTTCCTCTTTTTCTTCCCACCTTTCACAGCATTTTAGACTTCTCCAGAGAGCTACCTATCTCTGGAGAGCACAAGGAGATTTTCTGGTATTCTTATCCTTTTAAGCACATACAATCAAACATCTTTTTATAATCAATGAAATCTTTTTTGTGTATTTGGCTTTCTTAATTATCCAGCCTACACCAACAATAATGTTTTATATTTCCTTTTTAAAAGCTACCTTGAATATCTGCCCTCTGCCCTGTGGAGCTTTACTGCTGGATAATCCGAAGCATTATTTTGCTAGTGTATTAAAATAAGGATATTGTGCCACAGTTTGCTCTGATAAGTCTCCTTTCTTTGGTGTAGATATATAGATTGACCTTTCCCAAATCTGTATTGGTTTCCAAAATTTTTCTGGCATAGCTTGATTAGGACATTTGCTGATTCTTCTTCTGTTGCTCACCATATATCCACAAGTATTCTGCCAGTTCCTGTAGCCTTTGACTTGATAAGGACCAGATCTAACTTCATCTTCCAATAATAGAGATTAACAGAGAATATTTTCTAAAGTATCTTTGATGTTGACATCTCTATTTCACAGGCTTTCAATCTATTTCTTCTATCTGTAATTGATCACATAACTGAGCTCTATCTTCCCTTACCATTTGTTATGGATTGCACCAGTAGAGGCTAAATCAATTTTGTTGTATATATGTACAATGACAATAAAGGTTGTTGTTGATGTTGTTGTTGTTATTATCAATAATATAGTCCATATGATTTCTGTGAACTCCATATGGTAATGTGCATGTAAATAGGTGCTATTTTGGTAATATGAAGACTATGTTAGCAATGAAGAAAGCAAAGGAATGGCAGAAATTGATCAGTCATTCTTTTGCTTCATTTCAGTTGCCTTGGCCATACAGTTCAGCTACATTTCCTTCTTTAATAATTCCAAACTTGGCATTCCAGTCTTCAATCCTAAACAACACATCTTGCATGGATGTTCTGTCAATTTCAAATTAAGCTTGATCATAAAATTTATCAACCTCCTCTTTTCTTGCATTGATAGATCAAATATGCTTGGATAATCATCATATTGAAGGATTACATGAAGTACATGAATTACGTGAAGATATAATTTATATTATTTGATCATTAATTACATTATAGCCAAGTACTATTCTTACCATATCCTTGTTAATTATGAAAACAATGCCAATTTTTTTCATGTCCATATAAATAGTGTGACTTTCTGGAATTGTATATTCTTGTTGTAAGGTAAAGGTTCCCCTCGCACATATGTGTGCTAGTTGTTCCCAACTCTAGGGGGCAGTACTCATCTCCGTTTCAAAGCCAAAGAGCCAGCACTGTCTGAAGTCGTCTCTGTGGTCATGTGGCCTTTGGCATGACTAAATGCCAGAGGCTCATGGAATACTGTTACCTTCCCACCAAAGGTGGTCCCTATTTTTCTACTTGCATTTTTTACGTGCTTTTGAACTGCTAGGTTGGCAGAAGCTGGGACAAGTAACGGGAGCTCACCTTGTTACATTATTCTTGTTGTAAACTCCTAATATTCTTTGTTCATCCCTCCCAGGAACATTCCCTTGCCACGATTAGGCAGCACAGCAACACTTGGGGGAAAAATAACATATATCATGTTAAAATGTTGTTCCAATTATTACTTTTAGTGATAATTGCTGTAGAAGCTGGATAAATGCTCCAAGGATAGGATTCTGGAACTAATGCTAATGCCATGGACATTTTGTGCAGAGAACTTGGCTGTGCTTTTTGAACCTTGACATTGAAGGAACAATAAAAAATATTAGCTCAGCTGTGCTGGCTGCCGGTAGCAGAAGCTGTGAAAAGCTCGCTACATAACTCTGGTGATCAACCTGATGAAATTACACTGATCTAATTTGCACGCTATGGAGATATTTGGCACAAGCTGTATGCTAGCCTTGACATCTTCATCAAAATGTTAAAAATGATGACACCGTTAACCAGTTGTCTAGCTGAGCTAATCACTTGTTCTTCATCCTCCTCTTCCTCCTCTTAAAAAGAGGATAGTTTCAATAAAATTCCCTTAAGTGTGTGTTTTAGTGCCTACCACTCTGTGGTGGCTCAATGTGTTAAGCCAGGAAGCTCAGGTGTGATGAAGTTTGGCACCAACCGCCTGCTCAATACCTGAGCCATCCTGTGCAATTTAATTGGCATTCAGTTGTGTGATAAATGGATCAGCTTAATGAAACAATATATTTGACATATGCAGGGTCCTCCTGAGAAATGTGGCTCAATTTTGCACTCTGCACATCAACCTGCTACAGATACAGCACAGCCACCCGCCAACAGCTGTACCATCAACCACGACAATGCCATTCCCCTGTTCTCACCAATAAAGCTGCAGTCGCTAAATCAATTCTAGTATTCTCTAAATTTTTGCAGCGTGGACATCCAAAACATAAAAGCCCTTCCCAAAATTTCACATTAGGTAGCAAACGTGCAAGAACCAAGACCTAGACAATTAAGTTTCCACTATCAGCTGGTGCTGAATCAGATTAAAGGAGAATGCTAAAGTTAAGACAGGAATAGCCTTTCCTAATCTGTTGACTCCAAAACTCAAGGATATTCCATTACATCTCCTTTCAGATTTTTTAATACTTCTCAGTCACATTCAATATTATCAATCATAATGATATTTTGGGTCAGCTATGAGAGTTTGAATTGGAGGTAACATTTTACAGTGATTACATTTCTTCCTGACTGTGCAGTTCCAGTTGGAGAAGTCTACCCAGTGGTTGTTTCGTGTCAGGGGTGGGTTCTAAATTTTTTTACTACCGGTTCTGTGGGCGTGGCTTAATTTGTGGGTGTGGCTTGATGATCATGTGACAATTCTTTAGGATTTAGCGGAGGTACTGGTCTACCAGGCTTTTAACTGCTTGCAGAGCTGCACCGGTCTACTCATTTTGTTTTTGGAGGCGCTGGTCTTCCCATTTATTTTTGCAGGCACTGGTCTACCCATTTATTTTTGCATGCACTGGTCTACCCATTTATTTTTGCAGGCACTGGTCTACTCATTTGTTTTCTTTTACCACTGATCAGCTGTAGGGCGTCCCTTTGAAGCCCCGCAGCAAGAGTTTAAACAGTTTTTTCCCCTCTAGCCGATAGCTGGGACTCAGGAGGCACCAATAGATTGGGGGTGGGGCCAAATAAAAGGTAAGAATAATGCATGGGGGGGCGGGGGACAGAACCGGTTTGGTGATGTCATATCATCACCGCTACCAGCTTGGCCGAACCAGGCCGAACTGGGAGGAACCCACCACTGCTTCGTGTGGTTTCTTTCTTCCCCATTTAAAATGTATATGAAGCTCCCATGTATATGAAGCTCCAGGTCCACTCTAGGAGTCTCTGGAGGCTGGGGACAGCAAAAAACGTCACTTCCTGTCCCACCAGGAGTTGGGAAATGGGCCCTTTCAGGCCTCCAGAGGACCTCTGAGGGAGTGGGAAAGGCTGTTTTCGCCCTTCCCAGATGCATAGAGAAGATCTGGAGCCAGGTGAGAAAGAAAAACTGGCCTTCCCCACCCCCCAGGCCCTCTGGAGGCAGGAAACAGCCTGTTTCCCTACTTCTGGTGGCCCCAGAAAGCCCGAAAATCAGCTGGCTGGCTCACGCATGCACGCCAGAGCTGAGCTGGCGTGCCCACTGATATGGCTACTCGTGCCACCTGTGGCACACGTGCCATAGGTTCACCATCATGGGGCTAGGTCAATGACTTCTGACATTAGGAGTGGAACCATCACTTGGTGGTCTTCCTAGACTGAGGGCTACTGCTGAACAGACAGGTAGAAGCAGTAGGCTACATGGTGTTTTGCCCAGCTTTAGCTGGTGTGCTAGTTATTTTTCTCCCTGGAAAATAAGGCCCTAACAACAGTGACCTATGGGCTTATAACTTTCCTGTTAGTTTGCTGCAGTGATCTCTAAATAGGGCTGCTTTTTGTGACTTCTAGAAATTGCAAAATGCAACAAACCATGTTGGGGACTGAGAGGTGCTGGTCACATGTCACCCCAGGGCTGCAGGTTCTACATTAATTACCAATAGGTTTCTAGGTACAGTTTAAAGTTTTGGTTTTGACCTATGAAGCCCTATATGGGCTGGGACCAGGATACCTGGAGGGCTATACGCTTGAAGTAATTCCTACCCAGGTAGATATGATGTGGATTCCCTTGTTATGGGAGAGTCAGGAGAAAGTAGGAAATCTGTGCTTCTCTCTAGTGGTAATTGCTCTTTGTCACCAGATAGGTTCCTTGCGTCTTCACCCGGATCTAAGGCAATTAAATTGATGATTCAAGGTCTTCAGGCATTAAGATCCAATTATTGGAATGCTTTATGGTCATAAAATGTTAGATTACATTATCTTTTTAAGATTACATTATTTAAAAGTTTAAATGAATTTATTACAGTATGTTTTGTTGGATTATTATCTTCTTTTTTTCTGAGCCATCCACCTTCTCCCACGCTTTTAAAAAAAATAAATAGTATAAAATTTGACCCCCCCCCCCCCCCCCCCCACCCCTTAGGTTTTGGTCACTTGAGGTAGAAATCACTGAAATTTTTTTCAATTGTCTCAATTCCCAAATAGCCCAAATTAATGTAATCAACTTACAACAGTTTGTTTAGTGACTGAAAAAGTAACTTGTGACCAGGGGTGAAATCCAGCAGGTTCTAACAGGTTCTGGAGAACCGGTAGTGGAAATTTTGAGTAGTTTGGAGAACCGGCAAATACCACCTCTGGCTGGCCCCAGAGTAGGGTAGGAATGGAGATTTTGCAATGTCCTTCCCCCAGGAGTGGAGAGGGGTGGGGATTTTGCAGTATCCTTCCCCTGGAGTGGGGTGGGAATGGAGATTTTGCAATGTCCTTCCCTGCCATGCCCACCAAGCCATGCCCACCGGTAAGGAAAAATTTTGGATTTCACCCCTGCTTATGACCAGTTTTCCCACTTACGACCATTGCAGCATCCTCAGAGTAATGTGATCAAAATTCAGATACTTGGGCAACTGACTCATATTTATGACGGGTTCAGTGTCCTGGGGTCATGGGATCACCTTTTGCGACCTTCTGACAAGCAAAGTCAGTGGGGAAACCAGATTCTCTTAACAACCATGTTACTAACTTAACAACTGCAGAGATTCACTTAACAACTGTTGCAAGAAAGGTCATAAAATGGGGCAAAACTCACTTAAAAATGTCTCACTTAGCAACAGAAATTTTGGGCTCAATTGTGGTCATAAGTCGAGGACTATCTATATTAAAGTGTGCATGTCCAGGAAGAGTCACCTTGTTCTGCCCCAGCCACGGAACCCAACAAATGTAGCACACACAAAACTGTGAACAACTCCATTTACTACAAACACAGTCTTTTTCAAATGCAGGCTATTACTAAAAATGTCCTTAACAGCCTGCCAGAAATTCCAAAGATTAGATAAAGGCTTACAATAGTTGGCAATTAGCCCAGAAACCAGGTTTGCAAGGAAAATTCACTCTCAAATGCTCAACAACGACCGGACGAACACACGTTGTTTCCTGCAACGTTTGCCAGCTGCATGCAAACTTAAATAGGCTAAGGGAGTGGCCAATTAGCCCTAAGCCTTACTCTCGAGGAGACCTCCTCCTGAGTAACCACTCCTGCCTTTTGGCAGCTCTGCGTGCTTGTGCATTGAGAAGAGGCTCCTCCACTTCACTCTCTTCACTTGAAGGAGCCTCTGGAGGTTTTGAAGGCCCTGGCTGAGTCTCTGCCTCTGGCACCACATCTTCTTCAGCCTCCTTGTTGTCTGACTTGAGCGCCGGCTGCACAGGCTGCTGGTGGGACACCACACCAGCCTCCTCCTCTTCAGGATCAGCCACAATCCGCGCTGGTGGGCCACAACACACCTGCAGAAAGGAATGCAATTGACCATTGCTTTTTTGGAACACAAAGAGGGAGGCACAGCAGCAGGAAATTATCCGAGGGTAGTTTGCAAGAGTATCTGGTAGCTTACAGTTTAAACTGAATACCTTGAAAACTGTTATCCAAGCAACTCTGTCCACAGAGAAGGATCAAGCTGGCATCAGCACAGAACAGGAGCAGCTTAAGGGTGCAGTGTGAATATGCCTTAAAGAAACTTCATTCTAAGGAAGGTAAAAAAATGAAACTGTATGTGACAGTTCCTAATTACTGCATAAGGAGAACATATGGAAACTTCATTGTCCATTTCATCTTTCAACATGTACCATCAAGTCAGATTTCTTTTGCTCAATCATTCTCTCTGGAGCATTTTTGAGCCTTTTCTGTATGCGTTCAAGGAATAAACATGCAGCTCAACAGAAGCAACACTGCTGCTTTGATTTCCCAGCTTCCATTTAAGTTAAATTCTACTTTGTTGGAATGCATTAAAGCAGCCTTATTGTGCCTCAGAGAAGAATAAACTAATGTGTTCTGGTCCAAAACATGTAAACCTCATTTGAACAAACTCATTTTCTAACTAGCAAATTGAACCATTTCCACTCTGAACAAAGCTATAGAGCAGTGTTTCTCAACCTTGGTAGCTTGAAGATGGGTGGACTTCAACTCCCAGAATCCCCCAGCCAACAGTGCTGGCTAGGGGATTCTGGGCTGGATTCTGAGAGTTGAAGTCCACCCATCTTCAAGCTTCCAAGATTGAGAAACACTGCTATAGAGCATCAAACAACATCTTGTCGGCAACCAGAGGAGGAAAAGGGGTACTCAACATTTTTCAAATTTATATACAATAATGTCAAATATGAGACAAAAATGAAATAGGCCACTTCTGAGCCAAAGTAGTTAGGTCAACCCCCCATTTCTGAAGACCAAGAAGCCTTTCAGCTTCTCCTATTATAGCCCCTGGTCATCAAAACGGAGTCAGTTAATGAATCAGGGAAAAAAAGCTGGTTACCAGATGTCCCAGCTTATTAACACACGCACACGTCGTGTCCTGTAATGGCATTCAGCGATCAATCTGTGAGGAAGCAGACTCATCCTCAGCAAAATAGGTCTCTCAGAAAATATCCCCCTCACTCTGGTGCCTTGCAGGGATAGTTGTTGTTTAGTTACATTTGTTTAAGGTGCTGTCAACCATTTTGCTAGGGACTATCCTGCATTCCTGCCCCTCCCCAATACACACGCCTCACCAACGCTACACAAATGCAAAGAAGAATTTGGCATCCAGGCAAATGATCCCCTCTTTTTTACCTTACTCTACAGGGAATCTTTATGAAAGTATAACAGCAAGATAATTTTAAAAGGCTAAGTGAAAATCTAAAAGAGCAAAAGGAAATCAATTCTCTTCAATTGGTTTCCCCTGCTGGTAATTTTAAGGCCACCCATTGTTCAGCTCTGAAGTCTAATTTTATGTTAATGCCCTGAAAGTTGTCAAATCTTGGCAAAACCTATGCATAAATTTCACAGAAAGTAACTCACAGGAGGGAGAAATGGAATCACTGTCATGGTTAGCCAAACCCATTAATAGTCTGAGAAGCAATAACCCAAGAATTCTGGTCAACTGCTGCTGGCATCTGTGAAAGTTTTACAGTTAATTTCAGGGCAGGGAAACCAAGGAACAAGAGGGTATCATCTGCATGACCAGTGCCCAAATGAATGATTATGATCAGCTGTAGGCCTGATCAACCTCCAGCCTCCCTCCATTTTCTATATGGTGGCCTTTATGTTTGTTTGATTTCAAGTGGAATGGAAGGACACAGCCATGGGCAAAAAAAGCACTGAGGCAAAACTATAACTGGACAAAAGCAGCCATCTTGTTTTGCTTGCGGTAAGGTTGTGATTTCTAAGGCAGATAGAAAAAGTTAGCTAAAATTATTCTGATTGGGTGAAAAGCTTAAGAGTTCAGCATGGTTTGGAATTAGAAGTCAATAACCTCAGAATTTCTTTCCTTTCTATTTCCCCTGTATCTGTAAACGTAGTAAATAAACAAGAAATTGAATCCATTTGGTCACAATACTCCTTTTTTATTAATCTTGGCAAAAGATATAGAGAACTTGAGAAACTATTATTAGAGATTTGAAGTGTCACATTCAATTTCTTGCAAGTCCAAACAAGAAAAAGGCCTTTTTCATCCCTTATATACATCCCTTATCTTTGTCTCCCTACCCCCTTTTCTTCTGTCTCTGTCTCTATAATGTAAGATGCCTAGTTTCACTAAACAGTGAATGTCAACCATAATCGGAAGGCTTATATTTTCCATATTTTTTAGATTGAAATATTTAGTAATCTACATAATGCTATAAAATGGAAGGGTGTGTCTAAAAAAAAGACATGTCATTAAAACCTGGAGACAAAAAATATGTATTATCTTAACAGACTAATGAAAATTACTGTTCGTCTTATTTGTCTGTTTGCTTCATTTCTTTGAGACCTTCCTTGACACCTTAATATACTATATCAGTCATTATTCATAGAATTATAGAATCATAATGGTGGAAGAGGCTGTTTAGTTGCAGTAATTCCAATTCAAGCATCCCCTAAAGACAATTGTCTAGCTTTTGCTTGAGCACATCTAATGACCACCTCACTGAGTAACTAGTTCTGCTGTTGAATTGCTCTCATTGTTGGGAAGGTTTTCTACTATTTAATCAGTCTTCGGTTTTCTCTTGGGTCCTGTAGGTAAACATTCTCCAGATACTTCATCTCTCTTCATAGGACTTAGTTTCTAAGTCTCCTGATAATTCTTGTTGCTTCTCTTTCTTGCAGCTACATATTCATATTCAATTTGCAAACAATAACTATTCCAAGATCTTTATCAAAAGGGTTTATTGCAAACTCTGATATCTCCCGCCTTGCAGCATGTGATTTGGGGTTCCTGAACTGAAGAATTTTGCATTTGTCCCTATTAAGTTTCATTTTGATTTTTCAGCACATTTCTCCAACCAATCAATTTTTAAAACCTTTTATTTCTGTCTTCTATTGAATTACAATGGCTATACCATCCCACTTTGTGTTCTTTAAGCACTACCTCTAGCTGTGGGGTCCTTGGTGTTCTCTGAACTTGGTTTTTCTCTTGCAGATATTTCATTGCCAAACTAGATTGCCAAGCTAATGATGTTACCTAGTTTGGGAATGAAACATCTGCAAGAAAAGAGCCAAGTTCAGAGATCACCAAGTACCTCACAGTTCAACCCTGAGCTACAAATATTCTCCTTTATTGGTATTACCTCTAGCTCTTTGTCACTCATACAATTCTGAACTGTTGAACTATCATACTCTTCATTCCAATCCATTAAATCTTTCACTCATTTTATTAGGTACCATTGATGAGTCCTGAGGATAATTTTCAAACTAGCTATGTAGCCACTTAATTGTTATACCATCCAGTCCACACCTAACTAGCTTGCTAATCAGAATGCCTTTTTATATATCATACTGTTCTTTTTATGTATCACACATCATAAATACCAAGATATTTCAAACAGCCTTTCAAACAAGGCTTTCTTTTTAAAAAGAAAAAAGAAAAAAAACATTCTTTCAGCATTATAGCCTAATCTTCAAACACAGATTTGACACAACTCATTATGAAATGACATTCGTTTTGGACTCTTTAGTTTGACAGAAATATTATGCATTGAAATTGCACAATGGATCTATGAATGAAGTCTCTTTGTTTCAGACTTATATAAGACTCACCTTATCGGTGAGATGGGTGGCATATAAATTTAATCAACAAAAATGAGTATAAGAGAATTGTTGGCATTTAAGTTTAAGAAGGTAGGGAAACCTGGGAAAACAGGTGAGGAAGTCAGCACCACCACTGACTTCTCAAAACACCACTTTAGCATGTCATCTGGCACTTGGATTTAGGCACTTGGATTTAGTTAATACAAATTAGGAATGCAGATGAATATACTATAGGTGTCAGCTTTGGAAGCCATATTAACACCAGAAGCTTCCACGCTGCCACCTTCTGTGCGTGGGAAATTAGGAGGGGGGATTTTGTAGAGAGAATGTAGTTAGACAAAATAGCATTCTTCTTTTCTGTCAAGGTCATGTCAGTCCTGAATCTGATGAAGGAGTGGTTGGAGGGGACGGATGGTGACGGATGGTGATTGGACCATGTGATGGACTGATGGGTGCAGGGGCTGGATTTGATTTACTGAGAGAAACCCGGAACTCTCAGATTCGAGTTTTCCCAGATGTGCCAGTATACCTATTCTAATAAATGGGAACTTTGAGAAATGCCTGTCTCAGAGTTTTAATTGGAGTTGGGGTTTTCTGGAACGCTGACAATTGGAATTCCAAGAAAAGTATACCTGTTTAGGATGAATAGCCCAGGAACTTAAAAGAGAGATGAGAATAAAGTGCAAGCCACTCACTCTTTTCAGTTTGTACTGGAGGGTGGGAAAGAATCTCGCATCTTTTTGGGTAGAAGGTTTTTTTTAGGTAGGGGAAATTGTTTTATTCTGTGTAATGTCTACTTTTTTACTTTGAAGAAGGACAATAAAAATGGAGGAGGGGGAGCTTCCTAGCTCTTTTATCTCCTTTTAGCTTTGGCCAATGTTTAGTCCCAAAGACAACTAGTCTGAAAATTATTCCTCAGGATGATATTTTCCTTGAAACTATAATCTCAGATGTGAATTTGTCCAGTTATAAAAATAGTTGTATGCTAAAAGTATTCTTAAATTAAAAACACTTGAATAACATTGTAAGTTTCTCTCCAGGTGAAATCTTCTTCATCCCCCAAGGATCTCTTTACAATGCTTCATTGTTGATTGTTTTATTTAAATATCTTTATTGGATATTGTTCTATTTTTCTTTCGTACACAACTCTGGGATGGATGGATAGATAGATAGATGAATAGATATGTAGATACATAAGCTAGCAAAAATGTCAAATTCTTGTCAAAGACAAGAAAAAGACAAGGTAGGTTTGATATTTTTTTAATGCCAGATGGAGAAAGGAGTGGGGAAATTCTCTTTGAACTCATGGCTCCTATTTTAGGTGATTTGGAAAATTTGCTGTCTCACTTCTTCAAGGATTTACATTTATACTTAGAGTATATTTTCAAGAAACCTAAAGTATATGTTGTTGTTTTAAATAAAACTAAAAGTTTTTGATAATTTATGTAATCTGTTTCTGGGTTGAATATTCTGGTTAGGGATGTAGGCTTTATGAATGTCAATCTACAGTAATCTCTGCCAATCTGGTTCGAGTGGATTAAAGAATAAGCAAGAGGCAGTGGCGGTGAGGGGGATGACTCATCCTGAAGGTTAATGAAATGGAAGGAATCTAATCCAAAAGAAATAAAATTATAATAAATTGGAGATTAATACAAAACAAAGTCCTTGTCAAGCCTTTTATATTTGGTATTGTTATGTGTAACATTACAAAGACAAATTTATTGATTTCAATTTGTATTGTGGTCCTAACATTTCCTAGTTTGACAAGACTTTATGTAATGAGTTATTTTTATATGATTTTAATAATACCAATGCCTCTTAAACTTTAAATACAATTCTTTTGGAATTGATATATCAAATACACATAGGACAACAAAAGAAATTTCATAATTATTTGAAATGCTCTGGTAAAGATTTATTGGATTTATAAACACAAAGAAAGAATGTTCCTTGCAAAATAATAATCTGTGAATATGGAACATTAAGATATTTTTTGTTTGTTAAACTAGTGGACAGCTAATGCAAAATTTGGGCTTTCACTGCTTTTTATTTTGTCGAAGAAAACTTAGAAGCACACAGTCAATTCATAGATGACATCTGGCCAGATTAATATCTATCGGTCTTTCTTTCAGAGTAGTCTATAATCAGATTTTTTTTTAAAAGAAGTTCTCATGTTCATTCATTTTTAAACCTGTTATGGGGTCCATTGACACTTTAGCTGCTAATGGAACTACAATAATTTTGCCAGAGTTCAATGGGAACTGAAAAGGCTAAAGTCTGCTGTAATTAATTAAGGTTTAATTATGTTAAAATAAATAGAGTTTGTTATATAATGTTCATTAAGGATTACCTCAAGTTATATTCATGCATACTTTGTTTAGAACAGGCCAAGAGTATCTATTTAATATCTTTTGGCAGATAATAAGCCATTTATTATCCAGATCCGATGGCTGACATCTGCCACAGCATGTGTTCTTGGGGTAGTAGGGTTGTACAAAATGTTTCAAATTTAAAATAAATGGCGCTCTGAAGTGTTTGTTCCTATGCTGTTTCAATAATTCCTGAAGTCTTGAGCTCAATGTATCTGTTTGAATTAAGCCTTCTTATATGAGAAGTGTCAGGGTTCTGACCAATTAAAACATGAGCCTTGAGCCAAGCTTCAAAAGAAATCCAGTTATTTATTAGAGCTTCATGTCGGCACATTCCAAGTGAAGCCAACTCTGACCCCACGTAATTTACTTTCCAGCTCTGACCCTGTTTCCCCCCCACCCCCCAAAGTGTGTCATCAGTCACATGCTCCAACGAAACAATTTCATGGGTTGTAGAGATCACTCCCCTCTAGCTACTGTGAGTAACCACGGAGACGGCCTTGACAGAGATATGGCTGGAATGTGCTTTTGTTTTGACTGATGTGCTGCCTCGCTGCCGCTGCAGAGTTCATTTTCCCATCCCCCTTGCCTATGGCAACTCAAGAGCAGGCCAGAGATGCTTTGCAAGTTGACAAGAAGGTTGTATCAGGATGTCAGAAAGAGTGGATATCACATTTGACTCCTAGTCTCACTGGAAAAACCTTGAGAATTTACTCTAGTCTTCCAATCAGGTAGGTACTATACTAGTATGTGGTACACATATTGGCAGAGATTAGGCAGGGGTGGGTTCTACTTACCTTTACCACTAATTTGCAATGGGATTGCACGTGCGTGCTTCACTCGCACGTGCGCCTTGCTTCTGTGCATGCGCAGATCACTGATGATGACATCTGGGGCGGTGGGTGGGGCCTCCCACCAGTTTTATTATCAGCTCTTGTGAACCAATCCGAACCACCAGTATGACCCATAGGAAGTACTTAGAAAGTAATGAGTCAGGTTGCTGAATTTAGGAATCAAATACAATGTTAAAATCGGTGGACAAGTGTTAGCAGCTTGGCAGGATCTGAGCAGAAAAACAGCATGTTCTTTCTTGTGAATGAAAAAATGGGACAGAGAGGTAAAGGTAGATTTGGACTGAAAACTCCTGCCTCAGAACCAGAGATGAAGCCCTGCATATGTGCTTCTGCAACAAAAATTAGCAGTGGGACGAACAACAAAACAGGCCTGGTGCAACCTTTTCTGCAGCAAAGTTTTTAAAGAGCAGGAGTGGGGAGGTGGGGAAGTCAGGAAGAGAAGCCCCTGGCTGGCAAAATTCTTCCAACTGACTTGCCAGAAAGAGATGAAGCAGCTGGGTGTAAGGTGGAAGTAACAATCCCTGGCGCTAAACTCAGTGTGGACAAGAAATATTTCCATGGCAGATTAAGGGAGGAGAGAATTATTCCACATCCAGTGATGTCAAAAGCAGATGAGTAGACCAGGTGGCGATTTTCCATGAAATAGACAAGGGAGGGAAGCTCCCTGAGCAGGTCATGGTATCCATAGCCGTTCTGAAATTGTGCATCACTAATAGTCCTGCTTATTAAGTAGTAAAATATCCCATGATACACCTACATGTTTGTTATGGTGCTCTGGCCACTGCAATGCCCCGTTTGGAAACCTCAGAGTTACACACACGGTCTACTTTCAAAAGAAGTTTGTAACCTTGTCTGGACTCCTCCCACTGAAGAGCATTGAGGAAAGAGTGCAGGTTTATGAATCTATACTTTCCATTCCTTGCCTGATGGATATGCTGCTGGTATAATATCCAAAAATATATGTGTGCATGAGCTGTCAGATCCTTCACCATCCTTAAAACCAAGGAGGTAAGATCTGGTTTCATGGTAAGATTTAACCATGAAGTGCTTTGGACCATAAATCTCTAATCCTAAAAACACAATGAAATTATGCAGAAGTCAATAACATCCAATATGTTAGTCACATGACTTTAAAAGGCATCTCAAGTAGTGGTGGGTTCCTCCCAGTTCGGCCCGGTTCTTCCGAGCCAGTAGTGATGACAATATGACATCACCGAACTGGTTCTGGCCCCGCCCCCCCACCCCTGCGTTATTCTTATCTTTTATTTGGCCCCACCCCCAATCTATTGGTGCCTCCTGAATCCCAGCTAATGGCTAGAGGGAAAAAAACTGTTTAAACTCCTGCCTGGGGGCTTCAAAGGGCCTCCCTACAGCTGATCAGTGTTAAAAGAAAACAAATGAGTAGACTAATGCCTGCAAAAATACATGAGTAGACCAATGCCTGCAAAAATAAATGGGTAAATCGGTACAGCTCTGCAAGCAGTTAAAAGCCTGGTAGACCAGTACCTCTGCTAAATCCTAAATAATTGTCACATGACCATCAAGCCACACCCTCAAAATAAGCCATGCCCACAGAACTGGTAGTAAAAAATTTTAGAACCCACCCCTGATCTCAAGTATTATAACATTAATATACTTTGAAATGGGCATTAGTGATGCTTGTTGGAGTGCTGCTGCTATAGTTACTTTTATTATATTAATTCTACTAATTCTAAATTAAACCTATTTTTTCAAACCAAAAAGTCAGGAAAATGCTTTCAGGAATTATATTGGTTTGATGATTATTCAGGTGTTCATTAAAAATTTTTTTAAAAATCTGTTAAGCATTTTAATAGAGTAAACTTTCCTAATCTGGTGCCCTCCAGGTACATTGAGATTACATCTCCCATAATCATGCTGGAAGAGAATTACTGTATGAAAATGTGAGGTCCAACAAACTTAGAAGACCGCAATAAATATGTTATTATAGTCGTATCATTGGATGATTCCCATCTGTTCCTCACTCAAATTTCACAAATATCTCCGTATATGAATTATGGCTTTTGAGACTGTATCAGAGCATTTTGAAAGAGGAAATGTTATATTCAAAGAAATATCTACATTCTTATAAACTTTTTTAAAATTTATATTTTTATTAGTTAAAAAGGTCAAATATAAACACAACAGTACTTGAAGTAGCATTTCTTCCCTATCATTCCTTCGCATATTTTATTTGTCAGTAGCATTATTCAAGTGTAAAAGTGCAATAAAATAAAATAAATTTCATTTGCTGAAATAGAAATATGTTAACAAGTCCCAAGGCAGTTATAATCGTTGTAGTGCAATAAAAACTGAAACCCATATAACCAACAAAAGTATTCAAAGTTTTGCCAGACTTTTCCTCAGTTTTAGTTTTAAAGCAACACAGTGGTGTATTTTAATTAACTGACATTTCATTTTGTGATTAATTTTAGACCAACAGCACAAAAACTACAAACTCATTTTAATGTGACAAGCACTTGGTAATTAATTTTCCAAGAATGCTATGGGATTCTAAAAAAGCACTCCTCATTTGACATGTATTTTATAATTTATTTTAAAACAATGCTGCACAAATCTGCAAAGGCATTATTCATCAGAGAGTTCATTAATTATGCAAATGTGTAGCAATTAACAAATCTGTTCAGAGGATGGCTTTTGCATAATAATGAACTTCATGTTGGCGACATTATTTAATAAGATACCTTTGTGCAAGCATCCCCCCTCTTCAATAAGACAAGTCCTATGAACACTTTGAATTGGCAAGCATTTAAAAATAGAGAGGAGAATTAGAAATGTGGTCCAAGAAACAGCATTTAAGAAAACCAATGTTTCTGAAACAAACAAACAAACAAACAAACACACATGCTACAACCAATGTTGCCTTAGGAATCTACAATATCACTAAGGTATCTCCAGGACCATTTAATTTGAATTTATGTCTATGAAAGCAATGCATTAGAACTACTAGTAGAAATATTGGTAAGTGTGGAAAATAAATAACCTTACGTGCATAGTATTACCATGTGCAGTATAATTCTGATGGGATTACTGCAATAATAAGTTCTTTCCAGATATAGTCAGGAACGATAGAAAAGAGGAAGAATACTTGTTTTGGTTACTCTTTTTATTTATAAAACCACTGAAAGATATTCTAAACATTGTACAGTTACTTTGTAATAATATACCATGAAATATAAATTGAAAACTAAAACTACTCGTTTATAATGTCAATTAAACAGGAGTAACTTAAGCCTTTAACTAATTTTCCTCTATGCTTGTCTCAGTAGCTTACTCATAAGAGCAGGAAAATAAATCCTGTCTTTTCCTTGCAATCTAAAAGCCAGGACAAGAAAAGAATATGGGACAAGAGGAAGAAGAAGATAAAAAAAGGCAATTAGTTAGAATGTAAAAGGTCTGCAATGGAATGACTGCTCACTAGGCTAAATTTGAGAAAAAAATAAATCCCAGCGGTGTTCATGGAACAGCCATACATCTCTCTCTCTCTCTCTCTCTCTCAACCCTACAGCTGGATGAAATGGCTGGTGGCCTTGGACCTTCTAACTTTCTAACCTAGGTTATCTGGCACCTCCTTTGAGCAGAGATGCTACATCTGGCCCCCTAGAGACTTATATGCCTCCAAACGTTGTGGCTGAATTTGGATAGAAAAGGGGCTGTACAATTAAAGAGGAATTAAACCTGTTCTGTGTTACCTGTGAAAATCATTGGCGTAAATAGTGGACATTTTGATTTGCATTAAATTCCATGGCAAGAGAGGGTATGCCTGTGTGTGTGAGATATAGACAAAGAACCCAACCCAAGATCTGATCGTAAGATGTGATGCGGTAACACTTTGGCCATCATCATACGTGCTTAACAAATATTGAGATGCAGTGTATGTGCTTGATATGGGGGCTGCCTTAAACTATTATGAAATGAGGACCCGGATTGTGAGGGAAATAAGCTGACTTTGTATAAAAAAAGAACACCGCTTGGGGGGGGGGGGCGAAAGCCCTACTAAGCAGGTATATACAAAAGTATGAAGGCTATTACTTAATGCATTGTAAGCCACACTGAGTCTCCGGAGAAGGGCGGCATATAAATCGAACCAATAAATAAATAAATAATAAATCAATGAGAACTGATTGAAAATCTACCTGCAGCAGCATATTGATATGCAAAGACTATAACTCTAGTTCAATTTCCCCTTCATCAACTACTAGTTCTAAGTCCCTGGGGTGGCTCTTAAGCAAATAGTTCAACAAAGGCTGGAAGCTTGTATCTCCTATGGGAAGAAAGAGACAAAATGGTTTGCAAAATCCTAACAATTCAAATGCCTACGTAACTAGTGAAAAAGTCAACAGTGTTGTAGCAGCAGCACAGTGTTAGCAATGAATAGGGAGGATGCAGACGTACAGATGTGACAAAGACCTTCTGCTCAGTGGTGAAATTCAAATTTTTTTACTACTGGTTCTGTGGGCATGGCTTGGTGAGCATGGCAGGGGCAGGATAGCAAAATCTCCATTCCCACCCCACTCCAGGGGAAGGATACTGCAAAATCCCCATTTCCAGGGGAAGGATATGGCAAAACCGCCATTCCCACCCCACTCTGGGGCCAGCCAGAGGTGGTATTTGCCAGTTCTCCGAACTACTCAAAATGTCTGCTACCGGTTCTCCAGAACCTGTCAGAACCTGCTGGATTTCACCCCTGCTTCTGCTAGAAAAACAGCCAACACCAGGAGAACCAATCTGAAAGGGAGCTCACAGAAGGATGGGTTTGAGCCTATCCCCATAAGATCAGAAAATGATTAAATAGGAACGATTGACTGGTATTTGGTCTTTCTCACCAGTCTCACCTCTTAGGACTCCTGACCAAGCTCCTAAAAGTTATACATTTAAATAAATAAACGATAACATAAATATACCTCACGATGATACATGCCAGACAGCTTGCCAATTTCAAAAAGATCCCTTTTTTTCTAGGAATTGTATAGAAATGTAGTAATCTGTTCAGTTCTGGAAATTGGCACATGTTCAAGAATTTGTTTTCTGCAGCTGGCTTTGTGGAGAGTAGGGTGTAACACAGAAGACAGGTGTGTGTTGTCCTCCTGGAGTTCAAAGCATAGAACATAAGGAATTACATTTGGAATGAATGTTACGAAAAGTATTTTGAAATGGGATGAATTGCCAAAGAGATGAAAGCTCCTTTTCATTGGCTGGGTGCAAGCAGAGATGGACAGCAATCTGTCAAATGCCTTCATTTGGGCTCCTTCACAAAGCAGGGTTGGTCTTGATGGTGTCTTTCAATTCTAAGATTCTAAGTTAATGTTCAGGGATGTGGTGGCTCAATAGCTAAGACGCTGAACTTGTCGATCGAAAGATCGGCAGTTCAGCAGTTCAAATCTCTAGTGCCGCATAATGGGGTGAGCTCCTGTTACTTGTCCCAGCTTCTGCCAACCTAGCAATTCAAAAGCACATAAAAATGCAAGTAGAAAAATAGGGACCACCTTTGGTGGGAAGGTAACAGCGTTCCATGAGCCTTTGGTGTTTAGTCATGCCAGCCACATGACCACGGAGACTTCTTCAGACAGTGCTGGCTCTTCAGCTTTGAAACGGAGATGAGCACCACCCCCTAGAGTCAGGAATGGCTAGCACATATGTGCAAGGGGAAACTTTACCTTCACCTAAGTTAATATTAGGGAGAGCTGGATTCTCCAACCTATTTTATTTGCATCTAATCTGCTTTCCCTTTTAAGGAAACCAAAATGAATTTTCTAGAAACTCAAATAAAGTTAGGAAAACCCCAGTTTGCCCTTTAAAATAACTTCACATTAGAATACTAAAAAGAGAAGAATTTTGATCTTGTTTCCATCCTTTATTAAGATGTTTTGTGTAATTACTATTGGAATAAATAGTAATTTGGAATGCATCCAGATGGAACAATTTAATGAAACAATGAATATTAGCAATGCCTTGAATGTTAAGGGAGTAAACTTATCTAGGGCAGCTGCACTTTGGACCTATTTAAATAAAATCTACACAATCCTTGTGGAATTTAAGAGGGAATAGCTAAAGTAGGAGGGAAGGGAATGCGAAGGAAAACAGATTTTCAGCCAGAAGGGCAATTCACTTATAGTTTAATGAAAACCCTTAAAATTATGCAGAATTATGTATGCTACACTGAAATTTGTTTTGGTATTTAGGAGCCTATAAATAAATGCAAAAAAAATTGACTACATATTTTTCATTATTGAGTTCTTATTGCACGAAGAAGAACTGTTTCAAAGTTCTTCTGGTCTAATGAAATTCTGTTGAGCATCATAATTGCTCTCCTGAAGCTGTTCTGGGAAAGACTGTCACAGGCTGCAAATTATAAATTCCAATTTTTAGTTAGCAATGGGCAATTCTAAAGTAAGAATATTCAAATTTGTTAACATTTACATTTGTGAACTGAGGCATATTTACATTATACCTCATCACCCCACCCACATACACACACAGCCCTAGCTGAATTTCAAATTTTGATTCACTGAAATATTCTGGAATTTTACAGTATTTGGGTGGGGAGAGAAATGACAAATCAATTGCCAGAAGTGAATATTGGTATAAGATTGATATAAGATCATGTTTTATTCTGTTTTTAATGAAAAGATAGAAAGACCAAATAAATTGTCAACAGGGAAATAAGTTGGTTGGCATCGGAAACCCAAGAAAAAATTGTCATAATCCATAGCATGGCTTGTTTTTAAACTTAGACAAACTAGAATTATCCTTAATGATTTGTGTTACAGTTATATTTTTCCATAGTCTTCATTTTTCAAAATATTCAGTGGCTGAGTTAGGAGGGGATGAACTGTTTTGCTTTTCACTTCATTTTGTTTTTGAATTGCAAACCCATTCTTTCTTAACAATGTGCAACTATTTATTTAAAAATATAATGAAAACAGGCTACTTTTTAATGCATTTCTCCAAATATGTTCTCTTTCCCCCCCCCTAAGATTTGGGCCATGTGACAAACCATTTCCCCAAATATATGTCTTTCACAATGCTGTTTTCTAAAATACAAAGTGTGGATTTCTTAAAAGGAACTACTGCACTGTGAAAACTAACAAATGGTTTGTGTTTGTGTTTTAATACTGCTGCTGAAGCACACAAAGCAAAGCAAATTCTTTTCCAGGTACAGTTCAATCATACTATTCCCATGTTATCTTCTTAAAAGGTGAGCTGAAAATGAAATCATATATACCTGTAGTGGCTAACTAGATCAATGGAATGACCCAGAAAAAATGCCAAATTGTGATAATAAAATGGAATACATGATTTCCACAATGTGATGTGGTTATGAGATTGTGTATGTCTCCCCCCCCCCCCCCCTTGGTGAAGAAGTGCTTTTTATTAGGGCAACCTGGTCTACCCAAATATGGGACAGAGCATACTGCTTCTGCTTTCGCCTTTCAGCCCCAATCCAGGAATCTTTGCAGGTAATTGCTTTCGCAAAAAAACCTATTTTTGTGCTGAATTTATATTTACTGACAATTGTTGGTAAATATAAATTCAACTCCTTGGTGAAGCTTCACAGTGATTCTGAATTGGAAAAGTGGAGGGGAGTAGAGTTAGTAGCATCGCTGTAAAAATTATCACAACATGATCATTTCATGTTGGAGACAGCAACATTAAAGGAAAATGGAGCATCAAAATATCAGGACATGTAGATGATTTCAGATGATCATTTTTTCTTGTCTATGTTTTCTTTATAGACTGTTGTTAAAGAGTGGACAATAAAACCTGTGTCTCGGTTTGGTTGAGGGAGTCAACATTGATGAGAGCTGGATGGGTGAGCTTGGTAACATTGATCAGGTCCAGGTCTGTCTACCAGGTGCTTAATTCAGCATAACTGTAAGGATTACCAACTACTGAAGTTTGTTAATCATTTGATTGAATGTGATACTGACATTATCAAGCCCAGAATCACTTGATAGGGAGTTGGGAAGCATACAAATTTAATAAAAACTAAAACAACAACAACCAACCCTGTCATGCACTGCCTTTACCATAGGGAAATACCGTGTTTTCCCAAAAATAAGACCCTGTCTTATATTTTTTTGAACCCTGAAATAAGCGCTTGGCCTTATTGCCATGTGCTCAAAAGCCCAATTGGGCTTATTATCAGGGGATGTCTTATTTTGCGGAAAACAGGGTAGACATGTAGAAGCTTTCAGGATCCCCCAAACTGACAAACATGTAATCATTTGATAATTAAGGGCTTTTTAATCTGTTTTATGAATTTCAGTTAAAAATCACAAGTGAAATATCACAATCTATCCAACAAGGAAGGTGTGATATAAAATTTAATAATATGCCTATATTAGTCAACCTATATTTGCATCCACAAATAAGTTCCACCGAATTCCACTTTCATATAAAGAAGCCTCCAGGATTGCAAAATTAACTCCATATATCTGGATGAGCTTTGAAACTTTGGTTACTTTCAATAAGAAAGGAGAAATAAAAGCTGAGAATAATAATTTAATCTATAAAAACATTATGAGACCAATGTTGGATTGTTTAGGCTTCTGGTTCCTAAATCATACCTAATACATTTTACTCCCCCTGTTTTCTCCATAATGTTGATCCTGGAGGTGAGATGGGCTGAGAGAGAATGAATCAGTGGTGGGATTCAGCCAGTTCGCACCACTTCAGGAGAACCGGTTGTTAACTTTTTGAGCAGTTTGGTGAACTAGTTGTTGGAAGAAATCATTAGGGCAGAGAACCGGTTGTTAAATTATT
>WNWU01000006.1:35473397-35489615 GCA_012654045.1 Ptyas mucosa | reverse complement strand
ATTAAAAGAGTCTACAACTTTAGGAACTTACAAGATATAGTATGTTGCAATACCAATTGATTGATGTATTTAGAAATACTGCCATATTTTTCAAAGGATCATTGCTGATCACGATAGTATTATTGTTACTGTCTGGCCATTCTGTTGCTAGGTTTCAAAAGTCAGTTTAAATGACTTTTTCAGGTGCCAAGGAAATAAAGCAATGAAAGGGCATATATTTGTTTGCCTCTGTTGGTTTTTAATCCAGTAAAATGTTATCCAAAACACCAAAGAGGCAATATTACACAGCTAAGCTTCTGAGCCTCTGAGCAGAAGCTGTTGTGTTATCATCAATTTGGAAAAGATTAATTATCTGGATTTTGAATGGAGTAGCTTCTATGGAACTATCTGAGCTCATTACTTGTAACCTTTCTGAACTGCCATATTACAGCTTCCACGGGCCTTCTAATACTGCCAGACTGCCAAATTAGATTTTTGAGATGAAAGATTGGGGCTAAGGAAGGAAGGAAGGATGTGAGTGACTGCAAAAAGATTGACAATGTGTGATTCTGCAGCCTCCAAAATGGCTGGCATTTATGAAGTGTCTGATAAATAAAACCCCTTTCCCTTTCAATGATAGTGACAAAACTGCTTTTGGAGATCCAGTGCAGTTTTTAGACTGGGATATGATTTGGCGCTTACAGAATCTAAACTATACTTGTATGTTTGCCCTTATGCATCGTGTGTGTGTGTGTGTGTGTGTGTGTGTGTGTGTGTGTATAATTATTATTAGGCCAACCTGGATGCTGTACAACTCCTGGGCCATTCCAAGCCTAATGATTAGCTGTATGTCTTATTTGAGTTACGATGAGCTATTGGTCTGACTCAAAGGTTTGGTTTCCTTTGGAAAGAATACAATACAAATACAAAGCTTATTTACCCTTTTTAGTATCTCTATTTATGAAAAACGCAAGCTGAGCAGAGCTGATGGCCCACACCACGTCACTATAGGCAGGCAGTACAAGGCAGCTAAGTTGACTCAGTAACTTTAAGGATATCCCCATGTAATTTTATTGGCAGTGCTGGAAGTGGTTTTACACTGGTTTCCTTTGGGATTTACTTATTTCTTGCTCAGCCTAGTCCTAGTATTTCCTAGTGGTCTGGCATTCTAACACTAATCAGATCCAATTTGCTTAGCTGTTTTTTAGATCAGCTAAGCTTAAAACCTTAATTTTCAAACCACAGTGGCTGGGTTCGCTGAACAGCCTAAAGTAAAATCCAGCAAGCCACGTGTGGCTTGACATGATCACCTTCCTGCTGACTTCAAGCTGATCAATAGAAAAATGCAAAACAGTCCCTTATTCCCTGAGCTATGTCAGTCCTGAAGTAACAGAACTCTTCTCTGTCTCTCCTCCTCCCCCAAAAAAAGGGGGGGGCATAATTTGTTAGTACTTTCTTAAGATTTTGTGTACACCCAGCTGGCTATTTTGCAAAATAAAATGTGAGATGTTGATAAAAGGGGGAAAGCACTTGACTGTCATCCTCCTTGCCTATAAAGTCATCCTTCTCCCCACCTATAAAGTCTTAGTAAAAAAATATAATGATAGCCTGACGCCATAATTTTGCAGCCAAGTGCTTCCCTCTCCCCCCCCTCCCTTAAGATCTGCGAACATGGTTGCCATTTGCAAAATATAGCTGAGAAAGTAACACAATGTCTTGCTTGAACTGGAAGAGAGGGTGCCTGCTGCTTCTTTAACCAGGGGAAAATCAAGCCCGGTAATTTGTTCCAGGGATTGTGAAACTAATTAGAAATTCCCACGAATGATTACGATCAGGTTCACTAATAAGGTTTCCTTGAAATCTAGAATTTATGGAGCAGGAAGCAAGACAAAGCCAAACTTCCTGCGAAGCAGAAAATGACTTGTCCCTGGGTGCTACAGAACCCTTGCATTGCAAACTGCAAAACACAAGTTTTGTCGTTGAACTCGGCTGCCAGCAGCGAGTAAAAAATCAACTCTGATGTCTATCCCCCCCCCACACACAATTGATCGGGGAAGAAATGGTCCACCACTACTAGAGTGACAAAGATGTTGCATATGAAGGAGCCCTTACCTAAAGCAGATGAATCTGGTACCAGTTTTTACCCAGATCATGTGTGGCACATTTTCTAATTTTGAAAAACTTGTTTTCCATTAGTGGCCTTTTACTCTCTCTCTTCATTTGTTCTTTGGCTTCTCAAGGCTGTCAACGGCCATTTCAATCTGCTGAACTCTGCCTTTTGAAAAAGGAATTGACATTGGATCCAAAGGGATCTGGCCAACCGTTAGACATCTATGAGCTTTGCTTGCTGGCAAGAAAGGCACAGCATCTTTAAATGTTTATATAATTTAAATCAATTGCTGCTAGAAATATGCCAAAAGCACCTAACAATAGTAGAAAAAAATATATGCATTTTGTCCATAGGTTCTCTCTCTCTGTGTGTACCTAACACACCTGAAAACATATCTCATAACGTATAAAAAGGTACAATTATGCCCCCGCACTCTTTTGCTTTCATGAAATAAGTAGAAAAGTCGATTTGTCCATTTGTTTTGTAATAGCAAACTCTCAAACCAAGAGATCGAACTCCATCCAAAGGGGCAACATCACTGCCACCCAAAATGAACACGTTTTAAGGTTGCTGCAAGTTTCACTGAGTTAGAATAGCAGGTGCCTTCTCTGCCCCTCCCCAACCGGCCTTTTCAAGCCCAAACGCAGTGGTGGGATTCAGCCAGTTCACACCACTTCGGGAGAACCGGTTGTTAACTTTCTGTACAGTTTGGCAAACTGGTTGTTGGAAGAAATCATCAGGGCAGAGAACCGGTTGTTAAATTACTTGAATCCCACCACTGTCCAAACGGCCTTGCAAAGTAGAAGTGATGGGAATTGTAGCCCAACATCATTGGGCAGGAACGAAGTTGCAAGAGACAGAGAGGCTAACTTCACTGCAATCCATCTTCACTGCAATTCTGGTGCTAAGTGGACAGTTAGGAACAATCTTCACAGTCTTTTTTTTTTTAAATAGTCACTATAGGCTAAGGTGACCAGATGTCCCACTTTTGGCAGGACAGTCCCGATTTTCAACAATTTGTCCCGCGTCCCCCGGCATTTTAAAAATGTCCCGATTTTTGGAAAGAATGCAGGACAAGCTAGGGAAGGGCGGGAGAACGGGGTTTGCTTACCCCGCCCACTCCCAATCTATTGCTGCCTCCTGAGTCCCAGTTGATGGCTAGAGGGAAAAAAACCTGTTTAAATTCTTGCTGGGCCGGGGGGTGGGGGGGGCTTCAAAGGGCCGCCCTACAACTGATCAGTGTTAAAAGAAAACAAATGAGTAGACCCGTGTCTGCAAAAATAGAAAAAACAGTCCCTTTCAGCTTCAGTATAGGTTAATTACCATAAGTTGATTTGAACAGCCTCCCGACTCTCAGCTGATTTGCTCTCAGCTGGGCAGGGGTCTTTTGCTAGCTGCAAAGAGTGCTGCTGGAGCACATTTTTTTTTCCTCCTTGTGCAATTCAAGCTGAAAACGAAACCGAAACTAAAGCAGGTTGTTGGCTTTGCTGTTTGCTTGCAACGTTGGAAAGGCAGATTTCTTTTCTTTTTCCTCATCAAAAAAGGTAGGTGCAAACAATGGGAAATTTATGGCAAATGGCAAAAGAGGAGAGTTCAAGATTTTAAAACACAAAAGAAAAAAAAGCTCTATTTAACTAGGGAGTTGTAATAATTGAGATACTATTAATTGTATATTGTGTTGAAAGCAGAAATGGTTAAGTTGTGGTTTGGAAGAATATATGGGGGAAATTATTTGGTTTATTATTATTGGTAAATATAATTACCGTATATACTCGAGTATAAGTCGACCCGAATATAAGCCGAGGCCCCCAATTTTACCACAAAAAACTGGGAAAACTTATTGACTCGAGTATAAGCCGGGGGTGGGAAATGCAGCGGCTACTGGTAAATTTCAAAATAAAAAAAGACTGGTCAAAAGTGCGAGGACCTGTCAGAAATCACTTTTTTCAGCCTTCTGGGTAGTCCTTTTGTGCATATGGACTACTCAGAGGACTGAAAAAGTAATTTTTGACTGGTCCTCGCACTTGTGACCAGTCCTCGAACTTACGACTGGAGAAGAAAGGACAGCCGGGAGGGCGCTGGGGGGGGGGCGCTGTCCGGCCAGGTCAAGTGCAGGACCAGGTATTAAAGGAGGAACCATCTGCACTTGGAAGAGGATTGTGAAGGGGAGAACAATTCCCACCCCACCCAGCTTTCCTTTTACCTTTCTTTAACGCATTCCGCTTCCCTCCCCAAGCCTTGGGAGGCAGCGTCCTCTGCGCTGCCTCTGAGCTAGCAGCTTCCTTCCTTCCCCGAAGCCCTGCCAGGCTTGCCTGCCTTCCACGCTGCCTTCGCAAGGTTTGGGGACGAACACACACACACACATACACACACACACACACACACACACACAAAGCCTTCGAGAGCCGAGGCTTTTCTTTTCCCCCTCCTGCAGCCAAACACACACACACCTTCGAAGCTTTCGAGAGGCTTCAGAAGCCAAGGGCTTTTTTTTCTTTCCCCCCTCCCTCCTACAGCCACCTTGAGGGCTTTGTGGTGTGGAGGACACTGCCTCCCAAAGTTTGGGGAGGGAAGTGGGGCATGTTAAGGAAAGATAAAAGGGAAGCGGGGTGGGGGTGGGTGGCAAGCAGGCCATGGGGATGCCAGGAAGGCAGCGTGGAAGGCAGGCAAGCCTGGCAGGGCTTCGGGGAAGGAAGGAAGCTGCTAGCTCTCTTCCCCATAGCTGGGTGGCCCTGCAGGCTTGCCTGCCTTCCTGGCGGTCCCCGTGGTCAGGCCCGCTTGCCTGCCTTCTCAAGCTGGTCTCAGGGACACTTGGAAGGCCACGTGGAAGGCAGGGAAGCATGGCAGGGTTATGGGCTGCAGGGAAGGGAGTAGGGGAGGCAGGCTGGGATGGTGGGGGCGGGGGGCGCAGGGGCAGCTAGGTAGGCTATGACTCGCAGGCTTACCTGGCAGGCACAGGACTTCAGGCAGGCAAGCTGCAAGCGAGGACCCACACAGTACAAGTGAGGAGTGACTGGGTGGACGGGGGCGGGGTGAGCGAGTGTCCCTGCAACCCCAGGAGCCAAAACGGTTGCAGGGAAAAAGGCATTTTTTTTCATGACTCGAATATAAGCCGAGGGGGCTTTTTTCAGCCTGAAAAACATGCTTAAAAACTCGGCTTATATTCGAGTATATACGGTAATTGATTTGTAAGAAATTGGATTGCATGGAAATAATTGGAATATTCATGTTCATATTGATTAATATACAAAAAAGATAGTTATATAACTAATTGATTTATATTAAAATGCTGAATTTGTATTGAACAACTGTAATATTACATAATTAACCAAAGTGAGGATGGATATAAAAATAGATGACAATGGGAAGGGGTATAATATAGAATAGAAGTGAAAAATTGAATTTGATTAAGATTAGAGATGAGGATGAAGGGTAATATTGGTTTTTTTAAAAAATAGATGAGGAATAAATATGGCAAAAAGGAAATATAGAAATTGTAAATTTAAGTGAAATGACTAAACACTCTTTAAATTTATGAACCGGCCAAATACTCTGTTCAAAGAAAATACATTGTATGTTTGTATGTGTGTTTCTAATTATTGCTATTTATTCATATTTGTTCTCTTTTATTCTTTAAAGTTTAACAATTCATTCTTTATCTTAATATCTTTATATGTGTTTGGGGTTGGTTTTCTTCCCTTTCATCTTTTTTATTGAACAGCAATCTTTCTCCTCAAACCTACCACCTCTCTCTTTTCTTTCCTTCTTACTTTCTCTTCCCCCCCTCTTCTTCTCCTCCCTACTTCCTCTTCCTTTCTTCTTCTCCTCCCCTCTTCCTCCCTCTCATACCCTCACTCCTATTCTAATTTCCCTTCCCTTCCCTCATCCCTCTCTATTGCTGTATTCTTTTGTGCACATGCACTACTCAGAGGGCTGAAAAAGTTATTTTTGACTGGTCCTCGCACTTGTGACCAGTCCTTGAACTTACGACTGTCCTCACATTTTACGTTTTTGCCCTATCTTGTCACCATGGTGAAGAGAAGCAGTTATGAAATGAGTGACACGTTTGTTAAGAATGCTACAATGGGCATAAATGATGACCAGTCATAGATGCGAAGACTGGTCAAAAGTGCGAGGACCTGTCAGAAATCACTTTTTTCAGCCCTCTGGGTAGTCCTTCTGTGCACATGGACTACTCAGAGGGCTGAAAAAGTTATTTTTGACTGGTCCTCGCACTTTTGACCAGTCCTTGAACTTACGACTGTCCTCACATTTTACGTTTTTGCCCTATCTTGTCACCATGGTGAAGAGAAGCAGTTATGAAATGAGTGACATGGTTGTTAAGAATGCTGCACGGGCATAAATGTGAGGATGGTCATAAGTGTGAGGACCAGTCAAAACTACGAGGACCTGTCAGAAATGAGTTTTTTCAGCCCTCTGAGTAGTCCCTATAGAATAAAATAATACTATACATAATTTTTTTATTTATTATATTTGTAAATTGTACTGTTGTAATGTTGAAATTGTAATGTACAATTACAAACAATTGTAATGTTGAAATTTTAAAAAATATATTACATTACTATTTTTGCATTCTATGAAAAATTTTGTTGCTCCATATAGACCAAATTTTTAATCAAGCCCCCCCACCCCCCACCCCCCCGTGGTCAATGGTGTCCCTCTTTACCAATGTTAAAATCTGGTCACCTTACTATAGGCTTCCAGGAATTGGGGGTGTTAAAGGATTATTCCCCATACATCTAAATGATGTGCAGAAGAAACTGCACATGGTGAGCCACTATAGGACTCTTTTCGCCTAAAATGACTCACATTAATCTTATCAGCCGGCTCTTCTGTCTCTTTCCTCTTAGGGGATGCTCAGAAATTGGCTCCCCCCCCCACCCCCATGGTATGCTGCAAATGTAGAAAGAAGGGGGTTGTTTCATTGAAGCAGAAAATATCAAGGGATGAAAAGTGATGGTGCTTTGCATTATCTACTCCTCTTGTTGAGATACATAGCAATGCTCCTTACTCAAGCATTCCCTTTAGATAAGCTCCTATCTCCTGCTTCATTAACAGCCAGCAGGGAGATCAAGTTCACCAAGCCAGAAGGATATGTAGGATAGGGGAGAAGCAAATAATCCACCCTTTACTCTAAGGTCATGATCAGGGTCTGGTTTTTCAGTCTTGTCAGAGATATATAGTTAATATCAGCCATTAATTCTCCTTCTTCTGAGGCAACAGCCATGCTTTTGGAGACCAGGCCATATAAGCTGAGGGCTCTGGAATGACCTTTTCACAGGCCTTTTAGGGGAGATTCTACGGTGTTTCTGCTGTTCACCTGGTAATTTTAATAAGGGGATTGGATAATCTTTTATTTTTGAAGGCTGGTCTATGCTGATGACGTGTTTGCTGATTCTAATGTATGGTGATTGGAGGACAGGAGCATGTAGTTCTGAGTAAAGGATTTGATCTAGTTTTTTGACCAATAAGCAAATACTGAAGCATATAACAGCAGACATGTCACTGGAAGGAAAAAACACAAAACTGCATTTCACTTATTTTTCCACAGGAGTTCACTGGATAAAGCAATTATGTTGGAATGAGTTAGCGATAAAAGAAAACCAGGCCGCTAAAGTATACAATAGCTGAACACCATGAAAGATTACACCAAGCAGAGCATAAATAAACTCAGAGAAGCAGTGTAAGATCAGAAGAGGACCCATAGAATCACCAAGAGTTGAATATCATCATCATCATTATCATCATCATAGCAACCAAAATTCCTGTTCCCTAATGCCTCTGGGTTAGTGCTTTCTTGGGAAATTATGCAGAACTGGCCACCAGGACCAATGCTATCTCAGTCAAATAAATCCACTGATTAAGCTCTGGAGATAAGCGTTTGCACAAAGTGTAACTAATTCATGGTTTGCTCATCCAGGATTTGCATAACACCCTGAAATGTGAACTCGGCACACTTCTGAATTCATACTTCTGGATTCACACAAGCAAGCCAATCATATTTTAATGTAATGAATAGAGCAAGTCTAACCTGTATATGAGTACTGGTTAGGGTGTTGAAAGATTCACCAATGTTGCATTTCAGTGTCTGCTCCATCATTTTATACAGTAATTCTCAAATGATATAGCCAAAACAAATGTGTACTCTATTCCATGAATCATTTTAGAATTCTTGAGGTGGTAATGGGGAAGCTCTTCAAAGTATTCCATGAGTTTGTATGATCCTCCCTTTTTTAAAATTCAGACTCTGGAGAGTTTATATCACATTGATTTCTTCTATTATTCATTAGATTAATTACGGCATTAAAATGATAGCTGTCATTCAGAAGAAAAGTATTTCTCTATGTGACTTTATTTTTTCCAGACTAGGAATTTGATGTAATTATTTGCCCATGTTTATCAACAGTAATAGATACAGAGGTGGTGGACACCTCAGTCAGATCAGACCATACACAGGTAGCCTTTTATTTTAATTAATTAATTAATTAATTTTTAAATGTGGATGCTGCCCTATAAATCTGAGTTTTCCCAGGACAACTTCCAACAACTGTGAAATATTTATTTTGTAAGGTCAGCATTATTTATTTTTTGGCCATTACTGAAGATTCAAGGGAACCAATAGATTTATCAACAACTCATTCTGTAAGGTAACTGCTATAACTAAACTTCCTTGTTTTTACTACAGGTACTGTTCATCTTTATTCAAAGGTGCTTTTTCAAGAGGCAACTGGACTTTCTGGTTTTTCTTTGAAGACCTTTCGCTTCTCATCCAAGAAACTTCTTCATCTTTACTCATTTTCCTTTATTAATGTACTTTTGCTAGCTCCCTATGTAAGCTTCTGTTTAATACCTCTGACGGATTAGTTTGCAAAACTTTGCCTGCTGCCTCAGTTACAGAATATACAGAAGAGCCATGGTGGCACAGTGATTAGAATGCAGTATTACAGGCTGAATCTGACGACTGCCAAAAGTTCGAATCTTGATCAGCTCAAGGTTGACTCAGCCTTCCATCCTTCCAAGGTCAGTAAAGTGAAGACCCAGATTGCTGGGGGCAATATGCTGACTCTGAAAAACCACTTAGGGAGGGCTGTAAAGCACTGTGAAATGGTACATAAGCAGTGGTGGGATTCAGCCAGTTCGCACCACTTCGGGAGAACCGGTTGTTAACTTTCTGAGCAGTTTGGCAAACTGGTTGTTGGAAGAAATCATTAGGGCAGAGAACCGGTTGTTAAATTATTTGAATCCCACCACTGTATATAAGTCTAAGTGCTATTGATATTCTAGCAGTACATGTAAAGTAGGGGGGGAAAGATTGTTCCAAGCTCAAAGTGAAAGAGTCAATTCAGATGATCCTTTTAGAATGATTTGAATGTAATGCATTCTGATGGAACATATTGAAAAACATTGTGTAGTTTTTGCCACCTAAACAAGTCAGAATGAGTGGTGACAACGGCAAATTCAAGTACTTAGTAAAGAAAGTGAACACTGAGATTCAAAACATAATATCTGACCCAGGAGTATGACCTTTCCAGAGAAACATCTGAGTAATAGAAAGAATACAAGAAGCTTAAGTTTCACTCTGAATTTCACAGCAAGGGTTTCAGTGAGCTACATTTTAAACAGTTTCTCTTCTTGTTCCTTTAACTACCATTTGACTTATTTGCTAATGGAAATTTTCTCATATGTTTCTTCCCTCATGCTTGGAAGGGGACAATTTTAGAGCTGAAGAAAAATAAAATCCACTGAAAATTGAAGATTAGTTCAGGATGGTGGTGTGGAAAAAAGTAAACACAATTCTTCTGGGAGAGGAGAATAAGAATAATATATCCGCGGCATTCAATTACCCCTTTTAAAAAAAGACTACAGAGAATACAGATAGTCCTCGACTTACGACAACAATTGAGCTCAAAATTTCTGCTGTTAAGTGAAACATTTGTTAAGTGAATTTTGCCCCATTTCATCACCTTTCTTGCCACAGTCATTAAGTGAATCATTGTAGTTGTTAAGTTAGTGACACCCTTGTTAAGTGAATCTGGCTTCTCCATTGGCTTTGCTTGTCAGAAGGTCGCAAAAGCTGATCACATGACCCTGGGACACTGCAACCGCCATAAATATAAGTCAGTTGTCAAGCATCTCAATTTTGATCACATGACCATGGGGATGCTGCAACGGTCATTAAGTATGGAGAAACAGTCATAAGTCACTTTTTTCAGTGCAGTTGTAACTTTGAACGGTCACTAAATGAACTGTTGTAAGTCGAGGACTACCTGTATTCTAGCAAAGATGCTGTCATGATTGTAGGCACTCTGTCTTTTCAAAAGATTGTAGATCCTTCAGCCACCTTTGTCCATCCTCTCCAAACTGCTTAAAAAGTTTTCTTTTTTAGTCAGGAGCAGGGATGTAGAACTGAAAAACTACCCTGCCAAAATTAGCGGCAAAATGAGAATCCATATTTCTTTCGTCTAAGGAAGCACCAAGACTAAAACATCATTTTTCTGAGCCACTCCCCTCTGCTTTTCATCTATTGAATTGACAATATTTCATGCCATTTTCTTAATTCTTTATTGTGGGGCATCAATCATAAATGGAGGCTGTAATATTTCATGATTTGGAGAGCAAATCCTTTAAGACTTTGCTTTCTAATTAGATACTAAATGATGGATCCAAAAGGATGGCATAACATTGCAAGAGGTTCAATTACTTTAAGACACCGATTGCAGGATTTTTTGATGGCCTTTGGTTACTAAGCCATTTGATTTCTTTTGCATGGTGATAGTTTACCAAGTACACAATTTGAATTTGGGAAAAGAGCCTCTGTTTTGTATTTGTTAAGTCAGCCACATCTAATTTTGTAAAGAAATATACAAACATTTGGACCATTTATAATCCATCTTTGCAATACAGTCGCAGAAGCTTTATTGGCAGATTTCTGCAGATCAGTCTGGTAATAGAGACTGATAGAGTTTTGTTTTTATTCATCTGACAATTCAACATGCACCCAGTGGGGAATCCCATACAGATCATTTGGATTTTTGCTGCTAGAAAAGAGGCCCAATGCTTGCACGTTTTAATGGCTTAGATGGCAAACACCTTGACCAGTTCTGTGAATACATATCGTCCTGTTTCACCCAGTAAAATATATTGAACTGGACATGAATCCAAACATTTATTGATGTATTTTATAGGATGAATGGGTCAGTTCCTTGAAAAGTAGTTGAGAAGATTACGTAATACCACCTGTTGGCCACATTGGAAATTCATGGCAGAAGTTCAAAAATGTCCATAAACAAATAGAGGCATATTGCAGAATAATGAATTCAGCACATTACATTTTGCTCCAAATAGCATCTACCACCACGTTAGGGTTGAAGAACTATAGGGTTAAAAGGAAAAAAATTTAAATTATGCAGCCACTCTTTTCAGCAATTTGGATTTTCTCCCCATGGTAAATGCATTAGGACATTGTCCACAATAGTTTTCAATATGCCAAATTGATGACTATCCAGAGGCTTTCCTGGGATGCTGGTTGACACGCCGGCTAGGAACTCTGCCAGGAGGATTTTACAGATGTTAATTTCCTTAATTTAGCTTTTTCATCTTGTAGTTATACCCATCTGCCTACTTTATATTATTTTACTTCTTCATAGTGACATCGATATCCTTTGATCACCTTTATCCAAGGTTTGAATGCTAGCAAGCATTCTGTTTGTCTCAAGTGAGCATTTAAATGCTTAATGTATGCATGATAATATTGTAACTGCATAGGCAGCCTGCAAACATGAAATTGCCCACAATAGAACTAGTTCAATAGTGGCTCATATAAATCTGTGTGAGCCTTTTCAGCAAGGTTGTATCTTCTGATTGGCAATACGGATTGAGTGAAAGAAAATTTAAAGGTCCCTCTGTGATTTCATTAAGTGTATTCAAACTCTCTGTTTATACAACACAGTGAACAATGGTTTTGTCTAATACATTGTGTGAAACTAGCCCATGTTGCTAGTTTTCTAGTTCAATGTACCATGTGAACCCAGAAAACTGGTCTGAGTAAATCACGATCGGATAACCAGACATAAATATATCAGGTTTACATAACCATTGTAGGGCCCACATCTATTCAACAAATACCTTCCAATGTGGGTCTCTGACATGTAGCCAAAGTTATACCGTGAGTAGATAAATAGGGAGGGAATATAACTTAGAACAAGACATTCTTCACATGGAGTAGTTCCCAGTTCTGTCCCTGTCTTGGCACTTTGAAATCACTTTGAAAACTGATTTAGTTTAAATCAATAGTTGACAACTGCATCTCCCCAGGATCCCATTTGGAGTTTCTAACACCTTGAGGTTACATCCCTAATATTTAATAGCAAAACGACTGATTTGCCAAGACCAAGCATTGAAAGAAGTCTACAGGGAGGTGTATTATTATCCTTTTTAAATATTTGATAGGTAGAGAGGAAGATCTAGGCTAAACACCATAAGAAACTTCCTAGGGCAGACAAGAAACAATGGATGGAAACTAATCAAGAATAGAAGCAACCTGGAATTAAGGAGAAACTTTCTAACAGTGAGGACAATTAACTAGTGGGGCAGCTTGCCATCAGAAGTTGTGTGTCCTACATCACTGGAGGTTTTTAAGACGAGACTGGACAGTCATTTGTCTGAAATGGTATAGGATCTCCTGCTTGAGCAGTGGGCTGAACTAGAAGGCCTCCAAGGTCCCTTCCAGATCTATTCTGATTCTAATAGTGACTGACTTCACTTAAGGATGGCAGGTTCTCTTTCATTGGATGTTCATGGAAAGACTCTCTCAGTGATCTTGTAGCTTTCTCAGTGATCTTGTAGCTCTCTTAATGATCTTGTAGCTGTACCCTGAAGTAGAACTGCCTGGAGCTGTCCTGAGAGATGGGAGAAATCAGCATTTCCAGCTAAAATGTATTGGGATTTCAGATTTCACCATGGCCACACCCACCCAGCAACTGGGCAGAGAACCCCTTGCTAAAATTTTTGAAGCCCGCCCCTGGAACTATGGCCCTTTTACGACTTGTGGACTTCAACTTCCAGAATTCCTGAGGCAACATGGGGGCCATAGTTCCCCACTTCTGCCTTAGCCAGTTCCAGTGGAGCAAAGAACTTTCAGAGTCTCTAGCACCATTGGTTTTGGTTTTGGTTTTCCTGTTCTCCCTCTAGGAAAGATGTTACACCAGCTGCCGTTGAAGATGGCAAGATTGGCTAGCAGTCAGAATGGCAGAAGGAGATCAGTGCAGCGGAAAATTGTATAATAGGCTGAAAAAATGAAAGGGCAGCAGGAAGCCCATCGCAACTGGCTCCTCCCATTAGAAAACAAAGTGTGGCAAGTACAAATAAAAGGTATTGTTTTCATTTTAGTGTTTATATCAATAAATATGCAAAAGGCATTTATTAAGAATAGTCATGTTAATCTCACTGGTGAAATTCAGAGCTTGACAGGAATTTTTCATAAGAAAAGTGTTATGCCCAGGGCTTTATTTGCAAGAAAGCCTTCTCAAAAGTCTACAAAAGATTAATTTTCTCTATTCAGGCCTCTTGATACAGGCGCAATTTAGCAGACAATAAGCGGCAAAACTCTGCCATTATGAAAAACAAAGGTTTGTCTTTGTATCAGAGTAATTGTAATTCGGCTTTAAACTGATATTAAATCAGATTTACTATTATTATTATATTCAGATCCTGCCTTTTTTGTTTATCAACAAAATGGCTTGCAATACAAAAACAAAGAATATAAAACATTTAAAAAGATGTAATCAAAATGAAAATTAAAAAATAGAATCAACGTAATTAGAAGGGGCAAGAAGCATTATCTGTAAATACATTGAAGATAGAAACAAATATGGAAAAACAAGAAAATCTTCCCAGAGATCTCTGAATTGGAGGATTCCAATCTCTAATTGTTACGCTAAAAGATGCCAATGGACAGGTCATAACTGATTCCAAGAAGAACAAACAAAGACGGGAGATATATACTGAAATTTCCCTTTTTATGAGTTTTTTTTTTAAAACTGAAGTTTAAAATATGAACACAAAACTAAGGAAACACAAAACTAGGGAAATTATATAAAAGTTATATTTTCTTTTTTTAAGCCCGTTTTTACTATACAAGATATTCTAAAAAGTAAGTTTTGGGTACATAGCTACCAGATATTCTTGAATTCTTACAGAGATAAAATACTTTTTTGGTGGGGTCTTTATTAGTAGGTCTTCTCTTTTAATTATAATCTTTAATTCTTTTTGGTTGCCTGTAGTAACCAGTCTTCAGGGTCTCCTCTTACCATGTTTTTCTCTTAGACAGAACATTTTCCCAGGAAGAGATTTCTTACATTTATACTCAATATATTCCTGAATTTTCAGTAAGATTTTCAACAATTTATAAGAAGTATATTTTTTTCAAACTTACTTCCAGCCAATCTGGCCCCTTAGTCCATTTAAAGACTCTCCCAAATCCACAATCTAATCACCCTTTTGCTGTTTATTTCCAAATAAAAACATAGGTTTTTCTTTAAATTTGAAATTTCCATAAATCTTCATTCATAGTGGCTTAGAAGAAGATCACCCAGTGTAACAAAACTTGTCTGTCTGAAGCAGAGGTGACATTCAGCAGATTCTGATCAGTTCTGGAGAACCGGTAGCAGAAATTTTGAGTAGTTTATTTATTTATTTATTTATTTATTTATTTATTTATTTATTATATTTCTATACCGCCTTTCTCCCGTAGGACTCAAGGCGGTGTACAATCAAGAAGAATATAGACATACAAACATCATAAAATTGCTAATTAAAATTATTACTTAGTTTGGTCAATTAAATAAAACCCAGAATTAGATAACATTTTAAAAGATCATTCACATGTTCATATGTTTAGCCCCGCCTGTTGGAACATCAGGGTCTTGAGGGCACGGCGGAAAGCACGGAGATCAGGGATGTTCCGTATCTCCGGGGGCAGTTCATTCCAAAGGGTTGGAGCCCTCACAGAGAAGGCCCTCCGCCTGGGAGTCGCCAGTCAGCATAATTTGACTGACAGTACCCTGAGTAGTCCCTCCCTGTGAGAACGAACTGGTCGGTGGGAGGCTATTGGTGGCAGAAGACGGTCTTGTAGGTACCCAGGTCCTAAGCCATGGAGCGCTTTAAAGGTGATGACTAACACCTTGAATCACACCCGGAAGACCATCGGGAGCCAGTGCAGCTCGTGCAGGAGAGGTGTTACATGGGCGTAAGGAGTTGCGCCCATAATCACCCATGCAGCTACATTCTGGACCAGCTGGAGCCTCTGGGTGCTCTTCAAGGGGAGCCCCATGTAGAGAGCATTATGGTAGTCCATATGGGAGGTAACTAGGGCATGAGTGACTGTGCGCAAGGCGTCCCGATCCAGAAAGGGACGCAACTGGCAGATCAGGCGAACCTGATAAAAGGCCCCCCTGGCCACAGCCATCATGTGCTCTTCTAAAGATAGCCATGAATCCAGGAGGACACCCAAGTTGCAAGCCCTTTCTGTGGGAAGTAAGGTCTCATCCCCAATTGTCAGTGATGGTACCAGCTGACTATACCGGGACGCCGGAAGCCACAGCCACTCGGTCTTGGAGGGGTTGAGTCTGAGCTTGTTTCTCCCCATCCAGATCCGCATGGCCTCCAGGCAACAAGACCTCACAGTAAGGGCATCATTGGGGTGGTCCGGGGTGGAGATGTATAGCTGTGTGTCGTCAGCATACTGAGGAACACTCACCCCGAAACCACGGATGATCTCGCCTAGCAGTTTTACATAAATGTTGAACAGAAGGGGTGAGAGGACTAACCCTTGTGGCACCCCACAAATAAGGTGCCTCGAGGTCGACTTCTGCCCCCCAGCCAACACAAAGTGCGAACGGTCAGAGAGGAAGGAAGAGAACCACCGAAGCACGGTGCCCCCTATTCCTAACCTCTCCAGCCAGTGCAGTAAGATACCATGGTCGATGGTATCAAAAGCCGCTGAGAGATCTAATAGGACCAGGACAGAGGAATACCCTCTGTCCCGAGCCCTCCAGAGATCATCAATCAATGCGACCAATGCCGTTTCTGTGCTGTATTGCGGCCTGAAG
>WNWU01000006.1:35442315-35473387 GCA_012654045.1 Ptyas mucosa | reverse complement strand
GGGTCCAATAAACATGTGGCAGTGCTAAGCTTGCCCAGAATCCTGTCCACATCCTCAGGAGCCACAGAGTCAAACTCTTCCCAGATAACATTCTCAGGACCTACCCCCATCTCCTCCCCTGGATCTACCCAATCAGAGTCCAGGCCTTCCCAAATCTGAGCGAATTATATCATGCAGGAATTGCACAAAATCCTCAGCTCGACCCTGTAAGGGGTCTTCACGCACCCCCACCTGAAGTAGGGAGCGAGTCACCCTAAACAGTGTGGCTGGGCGGTTCTCTGCAGATGCAATAAGAGCGGAGATGTAGCTAGACTTTGCTGCTTTTATCGCCACTAGGTAGGTCTTAATATAAGATCTCACCTGTGTTCGGTCAGATTCAGATCGGCTTGTCCTCCAATCACTCTCCAGGTGTCTTTTCCGATGCGTCATCTCTCTCAGCTCCTCAGAAAACCAAGGAGCTAGTCGAGATTGGCATTGGGTCAGAGGCCGCAAAGGCACGACACGGTCCAAGGCCCCAGTAGCTGCCCTTTCCCAGGCCACCACCAGGTCCTCAGTCGAGTCGTGAGCCAGAGTCTCAGGAAATGGGCCAAGCTCCATCAGGAACCTCTCGGGGTCCATCAGGCACCTGAGACGGAACCACTTGGTTGGTTCCGTCTCCCTTACAAGCCCTTTCCAATAAAAGTAAGCGAGTAGGTGGGCAAACTCAGCACCTTTTTGAAGACTCCAGTCAACAGCTTGGGCAAAACTGATTATCTATAAAGATCAGAATTGTGCAAGCAATTCCCCATGAAACTCTGTGGAAGTGAAAGTTGGATTTTGAAGAAGGGTAGAAAGGTTATTGATGCTTTTGAACACTGGTATTGGAGAAAATTCCTGAGAATACTCTGGATAGCCAAGAAAACAAACAAACGCATCACCAAACAAATCAATCCATAGTTCTCACTTGAGGCCCAAATGATCAGGGTCAAATGATACTGCTTCAGGCACAGCATGCAAAGATCCATCTGTATTGAGAAGCTTATAATGTTATGAAAGGTGGAAAAAAGAAAGAGAGGAAGAGGATGATCAGCAGCAAGCTGGATGGGCTCGGTTAAAGCAGTAGTTGGTGCACCACTGGAAGACCTGAAAGACCAGGTTGGGAACAGATTGTCATGGAGAAAATCTATGTGGTTACTAAGAATTGATACCAACTTGATGGCACATGTTCAGTCAACCAATTAAAATAACATTTCTGCTTCTCCACAATCCGTTTTTACGGTGGTTTCTTGCTCCTTACAAAGTTTCCTTGGAAGAAAAATCAAATGTTCTGGTTAATCTTAATGTTGTCCACATTTTCCCATGACTAGTAAAGTCAGAACTTAGCTGGAATCAAGGAAACAAAATGTAAATCTTTAAATTTCATTGTTATCCTCACTATATCTCAAGTGTTACCCATATCATGTCCCCATATCTTTGTAAAGCCTCTTTTATTTTCCATCTCTTTCTCCAATGGAAAACTCTTCTTTGTAATAAATGGAACATTCAATGGAACATTCTTTTTTGTAATAAATTCAATAAATAAATTCAATAAATAACCTAGGAAAATGCTTCTGAGGGGAATTAATCTAATGATGAAGTATTTAGGTCATTCTCTTGCATCTTCATTCTTGGTATATGTATAAACACTGTTTCCAGTCTTTCGGTTTTGTTCCACAGTTATTGAAACAGAACTGTTATCCTTTTAGCTATCTCTTTTCCCTCAGTTTTAAACAATTTAGTGTATATTTCATCCGCACCGGGTGTTTTTCTATTTGACATCTGGTATATTGTCTGTTGCACCTCACTTTCTAGCTGAATTGATCCTTAACATGCTGTCTATCTGCAAATGCTTCTATCTTTAATTGCTTTTGCAAATAGTTTGATTCCCATCACTACATCCTTCTTTAATCTCATTTGCTTCCATCAGATCTCTTGCATATTGTTCTTGGATATTCTTTCCACAGCTGTGAATATGTTTGGCGGTTTCTCTGATCTTTTTAAAACGAACTCGTATTTTTCTTTTCTTCTGATAGTCCTCATTTGTTGACATTCTTGATGGAGATACATTTCTTTGTTCATTCCTGTTTAATGTTGAAAATCTGCATCCAATCATTGCACATACTTTTGTTGCTCTAAATATTCTCTGGCTATTGTAGCAGTTTGCACCTTGGTCTTCGCTTAACAGAAATTATGAAAATATCCTGTTGTGTTTGGTTCTTACATCTCTTATTTCCTCCCTTAACTCCTGAAGTTTACTTTTCTGTATCTTAAGCTTACTAAATCTATTTCTTACATTGATTCTACATTCCTCTGTTCATACCTTTTGGCACAGCTACTCATACTGATTTTCTAAATTTTCACTCATATATGTTTGACACTAATCTTGATCTGTTCTATAGTCACCTTCTGTAAATGTCTTGCTTGATTAGTTTGCATTTCTGTTTTGCATTACATAGCCTATTTGATTTGTCCATATTGTAATATCCATATATATATGACATTTATCAGTGGTGAAATCCAAATTTTTTACTACTGGTTCTGTGGGTGTGGCTTGGTGGGCATGGTGTGGCTTGGTGGGCATGGCAGAGAAAGGATACTGCAAAATCTCCATTCCCACCCCACTCCAAGGGAAGGATACTGCAAAATCCCCATTCCCACCCCACTCCAGGGGAAGGATATTGCAAAATCTCCATTCCCACGCCACTCTGGGACTAGCCAGAGGTGGTATTTGCTGGTTCTCTGAACTACTCCAAATTTCCTCTACTGGTTCTCCAGAACCTGTCAAAACCTGCTGGATTTCACCCCTGACATTTATGCTGCTTGAAGCAATGGTTGGAAAAAACTCCCCCCCCCCCCCAAAAAAACCAGTTGAACTGTTTTCTGAAAATCTCTGTTAGCTCGTCTTCTGCATTGTTTAACCAATCCAAGCCTTCCTACAATTCCGGACTCTGCTTTTCCCCAAAAGTTTGCATTTCAATGACCCTTAAGTAATATCATGCTATTTCTAGAGAATACATTTAACACATCTTGCTTTTTATTGTAGAATTCCTTGTTGTCTTCCTTGTTTCATCTATAGCAAATATACATACTTGTATAACCCAGATGTTTATGGAATGTCAGCAAATTCTAATAGATAACTAGGTTTATTGGGTTATGGTCAAGCACTCATATACCCTAACCTTAGGTTTTCTTACTTGGTCTCTTTATATATATATTATTTTTAGGACACTTGGATTTAGATAAAATATCAGCAAATGGTATGATAGCAATTATTCATGGATAATTGTTCAAAATGGTACGTAAACCTTTACATAGGTCTTTGTTCCCAACTGGCAGGGATTCTTTTGTTGACATTCAACATTTTTTTGGTAGGAAAAGCCTTGGATTTACTCTCTTACATTTTAAGAACTATATCTGTCTAAAACCATTTAATTCGAAATTTATATATATTAAACAAATATCATTCTCAAACAAATCTCCATGTAAATAATTAATCTAATATGCACCATTATTTGTTCATCAGATCAGCCAGTCTTTAGCACTGCTATCTCAGCAGATTCCTTTGCTGTAGAAACTAAATGAATAAGTTGTTATAAAGTCCACAAAATAAGTTTAGCCAGAACTGTCAAAAAGTGAGCTCTTGAATACCAGTGTGTTCATTGCACATCCATAGTTAATTGAAGATTGACACAGTTAAGTCATAGTTTGCACAACACACCATAAACTAATAGGATAGGTTGACTTCACTCAATACATTAAGCTAAAATACACTAGTTGTGTATTAACACAGCCAAGGGGGCAGGAAAATTCATAAAATAAAACCTTTAAGACGAGCAGTGGTGCCTATAAAATTAAGGAAGGAAAAAGAAAAGACAATCCTGAAGCTTCAGGAGGGTGCTATGTTTCTAACAGATAATATGGTTATACAAAAACCTTTTAATCATACTATTCTAATTTGTACAAAGGACAGGACTTTTCTCCAGAAAAAAAATAGAGCATTACCTTAAAATCTATCATGATTTACAGACATGCAAAGACAGATTATGAATTGCCCTGAAACAATAATGGAAGTTTCGGAAGCTATAAAAAAATTAAACCAGGTAAAGCACCTGGCTTGGATGGATTACCAGGGATTTATTATATATGTTTTGAAGATGAAATTCTACAACCATTCCAGCACACAATAAATAATATTTTACAAGTGGACAGGATGCTAGAATCTTAGAAGGAAACTAGTATTGCACTAATTCCCACAGAGAGATGAAATTTAAATTAAATTATACACCTATACTGTTACTGAATAATGATTATAAGTATTCTAATGATATTGTCAAATATATTGAAAATAGTTTTAAAATAATATGCTCACTGCGATCAATCTCTTTTTGTATTACCTAAAAGTCATCTAAAAGATAATGTGAGAAAAGAACTTGATAAAACTGCTTTTGAGTTATGCACTAATGATGAACATATTGCTGAATTGTACAAAATTGTTGGGGTTGAAAACTGAAGATTAATAAATTAAAGTCTATGATAAGATGGGCTAAAAGTTTTGAATATAATATACAAATAAAGCAATGGAAAAACATATAGACAAAGGGTTGAAACCTTATATTACAATGTTAAAGATAATTTTTATAAATGTATGTATAGATAGTATTTATCATGGGAAAGACTGTCAAAAATGTATAAAGGGACTTCAGATATGTGCTGGAAATGCAGATAGCAAGAAGGAAGTTTTTACCATTTTTGGTGGAGTTGTAAAAAAACTTTTAAAAAATTCTGGCCTCAAATACATATACTAATTCAAAAAATCTTGAAAATCGACAACTGGGATCAGAGGTATTTCTACTGGGGATACTGGATAAAAATTTGGAAAAGTCAAATGTGATTCGGTTTTTATAAATGCAGACACTCCTATATACCCAACAATGAAAAGATTCATTAAAACCTACAATGGAAGGATGATTGGTAAAGTTGATAGATTTGGCTGAGATGGCAAAACTGACAGCTCTGGTTAAAGAAAATACATTGATTAATGCTCATCGGTGGTTCCTATTGGATTTTTTTGAGCCAAACAGGAAAAAAAATTAAATTATGATGTATGGATTTGCTAATTAGTAATATCAATAGATTATTAAAAATGGATGTTACATTGTAACCATAGAGCAAGTCAGTGGTGGGTTGCCGCCGGTTCGGACCGGTTCGCAAGAACTGGTAGTAAAACTGGCGGGAGGCTCCGCCCACCCACCCCGACATCATCAGGACGCTTCTGCGCAAGCACAGAAGCATGCACGCATGAGTGGCCCCACTGTGAACCGGTAGTAAAGGTAAGTAGAACCCACCCTTGGAGCAAATTTTTAATGTATGTTTCGTTTATATCTGCTGTAAAAGAAATTGGAAGTCATTCTTTTTTAAAAAACCTTTGCTTCTTTATTTTTTTACTTTGCTGCTCTTCTGTCTTCTTTCTTTTTACTCTTCACTCTTTCCTTACCATTCTTTTTATTATTAGTTTCTGTTAATTTTATCTTTCTATTTTGAAAGTTAATACATTTTTTTAAAAAAAAGAAAAGCAATGGGGAATTAGTCCTGTTGCTTCACCACAACCATGTAGTTACAACATACCACGTAGCCCAAAAAAAGCCGAAAGAATTTGCATTCCCTATCACAGTGTGCCTATGACCTTGGCTGTATTTCCCTGTGCTTGCATGCAGTATGTAAAGCAGACTTATTTGAGAAACAGAGTTTTAATTTTGTTACGTTTTCAGAACTCTGTGACATTGCATCGTTTGCTTTTTCCTTGATGGGAACCAGAGAAAATGAGGGGGGCAGGGGAAATGGTGTAATGCTATGTCCAACGCCTCATGTCAGCAGATTATCTCCACCACCAGCTAATGTGAAGAAATATTTTTAAATCCTGTGATAATTTTGTGTGTGTGCTGGGGTGCATTCACACTAATTGGAAGAAATTAGAACTTTAATGGTGGGGGGAAAGAAAACCAGAAGGAAGTGTGAGAAAACAGTGACAGGGTTCTTCGCTTATTAATCGTGATTTGGTGCAAACACAGAAGCCAAGAATTTATAATCTTTTGTAAAGCTAGAAAGCAAATGTACTGCAGACTTGTCTCAAAACTTTTTAAAAAAAAAAATATTAGAATTTTATCTTGGTTACAGCTTGAACTAAAAATGTTGGGAAAGTAATTACAACTTCCAGAATATATAAAAATCTTGAGCCTTATCCACCTCCCTGCTTCAGGAACAGGAATACTTTGCCAAGTTCTTGTAAGAAATACATACATAGCAGTAATTGGCTAAATGGAGAAAATTGTTTCTCCTTCCTCTGTTCCAACCAGCTTGTCTGTTCAAGAAAAGATCCTGAGCCATGCATGCTATGATTTTGGATAACAGTATTTCATGCTGCCTTTATGAATTTTGCATTTTTCTCCCAGAGTCAAAATGGCAAATTGTTACTTTTTTTTAGAGAAATGTGGCTGTTGTAAAATTCATCCCGAATGGCCTTGATCCATACTTCTGGAATGCATATTTGAGTTGGAGCAAACAGGATACAATCTAAAAATGTAAGAGATGCAGGTGGGGGAAATACCTAATATAGAACTCTAGTCTGTATTCTCAACAGCATCCCTCTGTGTTTCTTATACAGGACATTCTCCTGCTGAAATAAAGAATACTCAGTCACTGCAATTTCCAAAATAAGAGAAGTAATAGACTGAAGAAAGCTGATTAAAGCAAAATTTGCAAAACTGGAGAATGATGAGGAAGAGGGTTTTGATTTTTTTTAGATCTTCTAGAGAAAAGAATTGAGTCCTGGAATTTTGGAGAGGATAGTCTTCCTTCCTTTTTTTTTTAAAAAAAAACAAGTTTTATTGGTTTTTTTCTCCTCTCCCATATTCACCCACATCTTTTTTTTTTTTTTTTGAAGAGTGTTGGTCGTTTCTTCTCTTATACAATTAATCAAATTCAAATACATTTTACTCAATTACAATTCTTGCCAAAATCGACTTCCCCGCTTTTCTTTTCTTTTTTTTAAACATATCTCAATATTTATATACTTGCATACATAAACACCATCTTCATTTGTCCCTAAATTCTAACTTTACTGCATATTTATTCTCTTTTATTCTTAATAGTTCATTCTTTAGCTTAATATATTTATATTTGTTTGTTCGACGTTGCCTTTCTTCCACTTCATCTTTTTTATTGTACAGCAATCTTTTTCCTCAAACCTATCCTCTCCCTCTTCCCTATCCCTTCCTACTTTCTTTCCCCATCCTCCTCTTCTCTACTTCCCCTTCCCTTCTCCTTCTCCTCCTCTCTTCCCCCCCATCTTACCTTCTCTCCTACTCTAATTTCCCTTCCCTTCCTTCCTCCCTACTCTTCCATCCCTCTCTCTCCTTCTTCCTCCCTTCCACCTCTCTTCTCCTCCTTCATCTCTCTCTATTGCTGTATTCATTTTCAATTTAATATTTAGTATTTTGTGGAGTCCAGGCAGCCCCTATCCCTTGTCCTTTTAATTATTAACAGTATATTTCATCTTCTTCTCTTTTTTCCTTCAAATCTTTACTCAAACAATCTTCTAATCCTTTGTCTTTTTTACTTTTATCCATGTACTTTTTCTGCTTTACTTCTTGCAAGTATAACATTTAAATCATTTTTATCATTTCAATTTCATTCAGTTTTATATTCAATTTCAATTATTGAATATATTTCTCAAAATATCTTAACAATATATTTCCACTTATTCATATATATATTTATAAAGCGCATCTTAATCATTTCTCATTTTACCCAATCTAATTAGTTCTTAAAATATTCTTAATTTGTCTTCTTTTCTCTTTTTGATTATGTTTCAGATATATAGTTTGAAATATTCCAATTATTGCATTTCCCTCAACAAGTTTATTCATATTATTAAAACCTATCATTCTATAGACCTCCAATATTATTAAGCATATGATATTTATTGCAGTTTCTCCAGTTTTCAGTAGAGCATATTTAAAACTTAAAATATAGAGTATAAGTCTTATTTCCTTTATTTCATACAGCTCTATACTCCCCTTATTTTAAAATCACTTAATTAATATCACTGTTTTATCTTTTTTTCTGACATGAAACTCATCTATTAAATTTTACAGTTCTGAATATATTTTCATTTCTTTCTGTCTTTCTCCTTTTCTGCCCTATATATCCCATTGTTTCTGCTTTTCCTTTCCTTTTTTGTATCTTTTCATTGTTAATCCAAATGTACTTATTTTGTGTTTAAAATCATGAAATCTTTGCCCTTTATTTCCCGTTGTTTTCCATCCCTTTTTCCTCTTTCTTATATTTCCACTGTAAATCCCAGTATAATCATTTATGTTTTTAATATTTTTTCTTCTCCTCCATCCTCTTTTCTTTCTTTGCCTTTTCTTTTTCCTTCTTCTTCCTTTCTTTTGTATTTTAGAATTCTGCACTCTCCTATTTTGCCCTATATTTCTCATTGTTTCTCCTTTCTCATTCCTTTTATGTGTCTTTTTACTGTTAATCCCAGTATACTTATTTTGTATTTTAAAATCATAAAATCTTTTATTTTGTCCTTTATTTCCTGTTATTCTCCATCTCTTTTCCCTCTTTCTTATATTTCCACTGTAAATCCCAGGTAATCATTTAAATTTTTTATATTTTTCCTATTCCACCCTTTTTTCCTTTTTTGTTTCTTTTCTTTTTGCCCAATACTTAATATTACAATTGTTTAATTTTCCATAGTCAATCTCTTTGTTTCTGTCTTCTTCGTTATCCATTTCTTTTTCTTGTTTCTCATTAGTCATTTCCTTTTCATCTTCAGTGCATTCTAGCTCAGTCTTTACATCCTCAAATTTCGATTTTCCATACAAATTAATAATCATTTCCTTTATTTCTAAATACATCGTCTTTATCAGTTCGTTACGTTCATGCTCCATTTTATTCTTTCCGGGTTGATATTATTCCTGTTTTAAGTCACATTAAGATCCTTCTTTTCTTAAGATCAAAGTGTATCCTCTTGTAAGCAAAACATATCGTCCTTAGTACTCGCCAGTTATCATTTTAAAAGTTCAAAGGTTTTTTTTCCTTGCTTCTTCAAAGATTTTCTCAAAACAGAGAATTCCATGTCATGCTCTTCTTTCTCCTACAGATGTCTCTCTATAATCCACTGTTCCACTCAGCTAATTAACAAATCGCCATTTTATTTGTAATCCACATTTGTTTTTACTGAGTCAAAAAAGAGAAAAAGCCAGTTTTCCAGTTCTTCTTTCACCTTCATATACAACCAATCAGTTTGTAATTCAATCCAAATTAGATCCAACTTCCAAATTTACATTTCCATTTATCAATCACTTTTAATTCTTTGGTTGGCATTCTTCTATGGCGTGCTTGTCATTCCCACTTTCTCTCTCCATCCGCCATCTCCCCCTGTCGCTATTTAGCCACTATTTCCACGCCTGGGTAATTTTAATAGTTTAAATATTTGAAGTTCTTTTTATTGTCTATGAGTGGCCAATCACTCACCCAGCATCAACACTCTGTCCAAATCTTCCCTCCTGCACATTGCTTGCTCCAGAGGCTCCAGCTTCATGGCGATTCACCCTGATCGCCGCCCTCGTCACCGGATCAAAGAGTTTCTCAAGCTATCCAAGGGACTTTTTAGCCACCGAGCTGCCTCTTCTTATTCACTGTCCCTACAGGATAGTTTCGTTCCAAAGACCCCCCTGGTGCCGGTTCGTCTGGCTGGATTTTGCCAAGCTCATTGGAGCCTGGCATTTTCCCAGCCAGTCACGCCGTGCCGCTTCCGGATTCCTGATAGTCTTCCTTCCTAATATTGATAGTATTTGAACAAGTCTCTTTGTCTCATTGTTAGAACTAGATTGCAACCATTTCTGGAGGATAGAAATGGACAATATCCTCCTATATCAGGGGTGTCAAACTGGCAGCCCACGGGCGGATGCATCACATGCAGGCCACCCCCACCCATGAAGGGAAAAACATCACGAAAATGTCATGTGATGGCAACGTGACACCGCGAGTTTGACACCTGTGTCCTATATGAATGTCCACCAAATCTCAAAGCACCCCCCAACCACATTTTCCTGCTTACTTTCCAAAATATACTTTGCCTGTATGTTGGCTTGAAGGCTCTTGTCCATTTGAGCAAGATAGAACCCTTTCCGTTTGTAGTTCATTGGCTATTTTGAAGAAAACAATTTCTTCAACTGAGCCAGTGCTTATTGTGTTTCTATATCTGATATTAGCACAAGTAAGGAAATAATGTCTAGGCAGTCCTTGATTTACAACCATTCATTTAGTGAACATTTAAAGTTACCGTGGTACTGAAAAAATGGACTGGTCCTTGAACTTAACAACCATGGCAGCATCCCCATGGTCATGTGATCAAATGTCCCCCATGGTCATTTTGATCATGTGATCAAAATTCAGGCAGTTGGTAACCTTGCTGACAGTTGCAGTATCCTTCCCAGGAAGTTTCCAACAAGCCAAATCAATGGGAGAATCTGGAGTCATTTAATGACTGTGTGATTCACTTAACAATTGCACTGATTCATTTAACAACCATGGCAAAAAAGTCATAAAATTAGGCCCTTAACAACTGTACTTAACAACTGCTTTGGTTAGCAATGGAAATTTTGGATTCCATTGTGGTTGCAAGTCAAGGACTACTTGCATTCGAATAAAAAGATGTATAGTGAATATAAACTTGTATCATAACAAATGAAGATTCTTGAATATTATTTTTAACTCTCCCCAAACTCCTTGCTTTTTTTTTCAGCAACGGAGACCATCTTTATGCTTCTTTAAGGTAGCAAACCATTTTCAGACATCTGTAGATTACTGTATCAAGCAGGAGTGTGAACTGAACTTAACTGTAGTGTTTAGATCTTTCCTATCACAGTTTAGGTAAGAAAAACATGTACATTGTTGAAGCAATCATCTCTACCAAGGAACACACTTTCAATGAAGCTTACTCCCATATAGCTGAATATTCCACTGTAGCCAAATTGTATTCTAATCAATGCAAATAAGGTTCAACCTTAAATGTACAAGACTGCCATCATAAACTTACTCGTTAGGAGATAATTTCCTGATGGAGTTACAATTAAATAAAAACAACTAGAATTGGGCTCCTAAACTTGACTATTTGAACAAGATTTAATTAACAATGTAATAGTCAGCATAAAGTAATATGATCTTATAACCCTGATTCTGAGTCATTCTCTCAAATTACAACTTGGTGCCTTGTTTTACTGGAGCATGTTACATGCAACATATACAATGTTTATTATTACTGCATTTATTTCATGATTTCATATCCCATTTGATGGATACCATTGCTAACTAAGCAGGGTTAGTTAGAAATGTTTATACTTTTGCATACTCCGTAATCTACCATTATATTGGTTTGGTTGTTCCCATTTGTGCATAAAATGGAATATTAAATATTATCACGGCTAGTTTTAGAAAAAAAAACAATAACACTGTTCTTTGTAAACTTCCTCAGTAGTAATGGATTTTGTCTAAAGTATCTGAATGTTGTCAAAATTTCTGTTATTGTTTCTGGGTTAAGATCTTAACACTATTATTTTGGTGATCTCTGTTTTCCATTTATTGTTTATAAATGGATTATAATAAATGTGAGCTGTTAAAAAGTTTCAGTAATTTATTGCATGCACAACAGATTTTGTGAAATTTTATGAGCTGCTCATAGTTAGATTTAGTTTTCTTTGAATGCCATCACTGTAGATTCATTTGCAAATATATAGAGATTGACCACTGATGAAGATGTGCAACATTTACATCTAAAAACATATTCTGAAGTTTTATTTAGGTTCCTACCATTGTCTGCGTCTTCCCAATCTCTCCTTTGCTTTCCTCTCTAGGGAGAATTTATTTCACAGCCAGCTAAAAAAAATTCCCATTAATCAGGATGGTAAATGAAGACCATTTAGTCATCATCCAGAGATATCATGTTTGGTCAGATCTTTGTCTTTTAAGCATTTTTTTCACATAAATCATTGTCCTTTAATTGGATCCCTGAAAGTCTGTAGATATCAACTTCAGATCTCATTACAATAGGTTAATTAGGTGCCATTGTATTCATGTCCTGATGACATGGACAGATGTTCATAATCTCAACCTGGGCCAAAAGCTTGTTGCTTTTCTAAGGATATTTCACTAATTTCTTTTCAGCCACACTATCCATGCTCCTCCTTTCTTCCACTTTCCTAAACCTTATCAAGCATAATTATTTTTCTTAATCCAATCACATGCCTAAAGTATGTGAGTTTCTATTTGTCCCTCATCCTTTATTTGAACCAGGATCAAAGGTGGTATTCAGCCGGTTCTAGAGAATCGGTACCGGAAATTTTGAGTAGTTCAGAGAACTGGCAAATACCACCTCTGGCTGGCTCCACCCCCAATCTATTCACTTTCTCCCAAGTCCTAGCTGATTGGTTGGGTCTTCTTTTGTTGGCCTGCACAGGAGAACGGAGCTGGAAAGCAGGTTACTGGGGTGGGGTGGGAATGGAGATTTTCCAGTATCCTTTCCCTACCACACTCACCAGCCACACCCACCAAGCTACACCCACCGAACCAGTAGTAAAATTTTTTGAATCCCATCACTGACCAGGATAGATTTGCATTCTATGAAAGTCTACTTAAGTTCTGGCCCCAACTGTAGTCTAAGTTGATGACTACTTATAGCCTCTTATTTAGTGAGGAAAAAATCCTCAGAAGGCTAATCCAAAAGGACATAGCTATTTTTATTTATTTTACATATTCATTCAACTTACATCTTGCTTTTTCCAGTACCATCCAATATCAGCTTTGCCCAATGTTGTGCTTTCCAGATGTCTTGAATTATCATTCCAAGCAGAGAGATTGAGAATTTTGGAGGTAGCCAGGCTGGGGAAGACTGATGTAGGTTGAAGATGCTGTGATTAAAGGAAAAAAACCAAAAAACCAAAAAAAAGCTACTTACCAACACTTAATAATAAACACTAGCCTTGGAATTCCTTCCTGCATCTGACTAATATTGGCTGTGTTTTGTTCACCAAATGTGTGAGTTGTTAAAGAAGCAGATGGCCGAAGAAGTCAGTGAATATGGAGCTAATGTGACATGGTGTTTTTATTAGAGCCTTTTAAAATATTGTATTAAACAGAAACCTTTAAATTGAACAGAATTTAGGAAAATGGAAAGTCACACACAAGCTAATAAGTTCAACCTTTTCCTGCCAGCGGGTGTTGAAGCTGGAACCTGAATCTTGGTGACATTTTTATAGCTGTAAAGAAGATAGTTCTACTTGTTCAAACCCACAGAAGAAGAATACATATCAAGATCCCAGAAAGGAGCCTCCTTTGCCAAAGAAATCACCCAGGCACAGGTGCTGGCTACATGGAATCATAGTTGGCAGAAACCTGTTAGGTTACTGAATCCAACATCCAGCGGGGTCCAGAAGTTCCATATTAAAGCATTTATGACAGATGGCTCACCAGCCGTTCCTCAAACATATCTAGGGAATCAGAATTCAGCACCTCTGTAGGACAGTTGGTTCCATTATTGTTGAGCTGCTCTGTTAATTTCTGTATTTCTAACACTGAACTGTCATCTGTCCTTTTGCAGCTTGAATGAAGCATTTTGTGCCAGACATTCTGGAATGAAAGAAAACAGAACTTGGCTTGCTTGCTTTGGGACATCTTTCTAGGTAGTTCCAAAGGTGCTCTTCCAAAAGGCAACTGGACTTTTTTTTTTTTAATTTGATTTATATGCCGCCCTTCTCCGGAGACTCAGGGCGGCTTACAATGCGCCAAGCAATAGCCTTCATACTTTTGTATATTTATACAAAGTCAGCTTATTGCCCCCACAAACTGGGTCCTCAATTTACCTACCTTAGAAAGGATGGAAGGCTGAGTCAACCTTGCGCCCTGGTGAGATTCGAACCTGCAATAATTGCAGGCAGCTGGTGTTAATAACAGGGTGCTTTAGACCACTGTACTATCCAAGGCTCTTTGTGTTTTTTCCCCTTGAAAAAACAGACACAGACTTCAGAGGATAATTAGAACTGCAGAAAAAACAATTGCTACCAGCCTGCCTTCCATTGAGGACCTGTATTCTGCACAAGGACCTGCAGAGGGCTGTGAAAATATTTACAGACGCCGCGCATCCTGGACATAAACTGTTTCAACCCCTACCCTCAAAACAACACTATAAGGTACGGCACACCAGAACAACTAGACACAAGAACACTTTTTTCCCGAACGCCATCACTCTGCTAAACAAATAATTCCCTCAACACTGTCAAACTAGTTACTAAGTCTGCATTACTATTAATCTTCTCATCGTTCCACCAATCTCCTCCCACTTATGACTGTATGACTGTAACCTTGTTGCTGGTATCCTTAAGATTTAAATTAACTATTTCCTAATATGATTTGACTGCTTATTTGTACCCTATGACTATCATTAAGTGTTGTACCTTATGATTTTTGATGAATGTATCTTTTCTTTTATGTGCACTGAGAGCATATGCACCAAGACAAATTCCTTGTGTGTCCAGTCACACTTGGCCAATAAAGAATTCTATTCTATTCTCTAAAAAAAAAAAAGTTTCTCTTCTCATCCGAGAAGCTTCTTCAGGGAATGAGATGAGAGGTGAAACTTTTTGAAGAGAAAAAAAAAACAAAAAACAAAGTCCAATTGCCTTTTGGAAAAGCACCTTTGGGACAACCATGATCTGGATGATTGAGGTTCTCCATGGACATCTTTCTAGGTATTTGAAGAACACCAGCATGTTTTCCTTTTGTCTTGGTTTCTCAAGACTCAACATATTCACTCCTTTGGGGAAAGAAATATCTCTTTCTTAAAGAAGAAATGGAAATTAAATGCTTCCTCCTTTTCTTGGTTACCTGTTAGCATTTTGCCATCCTTCGCTGAGCAGCTGATATACAGATTATTTTCTGTAACAGATTTCACACATCCTGAAGTTGTCGTTGCATCTTGCTGATTTGACGGGGGAAGGGACTATTTTAACAGCTAAGGATGATTGAAGTCTCATGGGCTGGGGATGAAGTAAAGGGAATTGGATGGGGAGATGGCAGAAAAGTATTGTGACTTAGGCATGTTTGTATCATGGTATAAGAGAGGCAGAATTTCAATCCTGCTGTTCTTCCTTTCTAACAGAAATAAGAACAAATAAAATCCTCCAGCATTCAGCTTTATTTTACTATTTGGCATAGCAATAAATGCATAACTTCACATTCGGCTGTAGTGTCATACCTCTGGAACACAAGTGAGATCCAAACAGGTTGCTCTTGACTTTAAGACTGTTTGTAATCTAGCCAAAATCTGGAGCTGCTTAGAATTCAAAAGCTTGAGAATAGGCTAGAATGAAGAATCCAGCTGGAAAACAGATGTCAGATTTGCTTAATTAATTGAAGAACTCCAAGGACTAGAAGAAGAACTCCAAGGATTAGAAGACCTCCAAGGTCCCTTCCAACTCTGCTGTTCTGTTCTGTTCTGTTCTGTTCTGTTCTGTTCTGTTCTGTTCTGTTCTGTTCTGTTCTGTTCTGTTCTGTTCTATTCTATTCTATTCTATTCTATTCTATTCTATTCTATTCTATTTCTGAGAAACAGTGGCCAACACACTAGAAAACACAATGTCAAATGCATTGCTGCTGAGGTCAATCTGAGAGGGGGAAGAAAGGAAGAAATTCTGTCCTATACCGATGGTACCCAAAGGGCATTCACAGAGACTGCTTAAGGTGTTGGATTTTAAAAACCCACCAAGGGCTATAGAAAATGCATAGGTTCATATAACATTGTCAACATTATTAATACAGCCTTCCCAAACCGTGATCACCATTCAGATAACTGCTACAATTCTTAGCAATGGTCCTGTTGGCTGGGAATTTCTGGAGATTGAAGTCCAAACTTCTGGAGACCCTGTGGCTTATTAAATATTATGAAGGATCTCTTGGGATTTCCAGTGCTTTCAATATATGGAGTAATATGTTTCTCCAATTATAAGCATTTTTCTTTATTTTTATAATAGTCTGACATTGTTTAATTAATATTCTATTATCTGGCTGATTAAACTGAAAGACCCAATTGGCAATTATCTTTGCAAGGCCACACAGAAACACAGAGTCAAAAGGGAGCTTCAAAGTACAAACCAACACCATCCACTAGGTTGCTTCCATGTGCCTTTGCTCTTCCTTTATGTCTTATGGGAGGGGCCAATCATCTCCAAGCCTTACTCCCGAGTCGTCCCTTTTGTTTTAACTGTTCTTGCCTTCTGGCAGCTCTGCGCATGCGCACACTGGGAACAGGTTCCCCCTGTTCCCCTGCCTCTCTGATGTCTGAGTCTGGAGGCTCCAGAGTCCACCCATAACTCCCAGATGGCCCTGGCCCCATCTCTGCCTCTGATGCAGAGCCCTCGTCTGAGCCTTCCCCAGATTCCATGTTCCTTGCCAGCCTCGTCACTGTTCGACTCTGCTGCCAGCTCTGCAGGCTGCTGGCGGACCACAACAAAGATAGCAAAGCAGAACCATGGTAACTTTCAGTGGCCTAGTATTTCCATCTACTTCTTTTAAGGAGATACAACTGGGAAGATTTTCCCCGTGATCTGAAAATCCCAGATATATTTCGTGGTAGAGAAATTCCTGCACAAAGTCAAATATTTTGTTTGTGATAGTAGGAAAGTGATAAAATGCATGGGGTTTTTTTTTCTGATAGAGAAGAGGGCTGCCTGACATCTTGAGAGGAAACAAATGGCTCATGGACAAGCTTATTTCAAAAGGCTGATTTAAGAAGCCTCTGATTAACAAGAACCACAGTCCAAATGTCAACAGTCTCTGTGTAAGGTCTGGGGAGTGGGAGCACATCAAAGAGCTTAGTGCAATTAAGCAGATACTGTACTACAAGTTCAACATGATTTTACTGAAACAGGAAGACACTCCTTTACGATTCCTTATTTGGTTTTTTTCCTGTTGCCGACGGTTCCTGGATAGTTGCAAAGGAGAATGGAACAAAGGAACTAATTATATTTGTTCTGTAACAAGGTAACCATTTATTGCCATTCCCTGATACTTTTTAGAGCACTTTCTAGGAAGCAGAGCTCACTAACGACTGTGGAATTTGCTTCCAAATAAATATGCTCTGGATTGTGCTGTAGATGAGCCAAAAGACTTCATACATGTAGTCTTCACTAAATGGCCACAACTGGAAGCAACAACTCTGTTGCTAACTGCTGCAGTTAGCTGAGTGAAACGTGTGACTGTGACAGACTTACAACTTCACTTCTCATTCAGTCATTAATGAGTCATTGTGCTTGTTAATCACATGGTTGATATTGCTGATTTTACGACTGCATTCTCCATTGACCCTGCTTGTTGCAAAGCTCATAAATGATAATTACTTGGCCGAGGGATTCTGCAATGATTGTAAGTGCTCAAAAGTTGGAAAATGCCCGATTATCCAAATACCACCTCTGGCTGGCCCCAGAGTGGGGTGGGAATGGAGATTTTGCAGTATCCTTCCCCCAGGAAGGGAGGGAATGGAGATTTTGCAATATCCTTCCCCTGCCATGCCCACCAAGCCATGCCCACAGAACCGGTAGGGAAAATTTTTGGATTTCACCCCGGTGCAGCCCTAAGCCAGTTAAAGCTTTTTTTGTTCAAATATCATTAGATTATAATAATTCTATATGAAATCTCAAAAAAATCCCTGAAATTTCGTGTAAAAGACCTAATGGGCTTCAGTCGAGTGCCTCTTATGATTGAAACTTGACAGCATGTAAATGCTCTTGTATATAAACCTGGTGTGAGATTTGACATAAAAAGATTAAATGGGTACATACCGTATATACTCGTGTATAAGCCGACCCGCATATAAGCCAACCCCCCCAATTTTACCCCCAAAAACTGGGAAAACTTGTTGACTCGCGTATAAGCCGGGGGTGGAAAATGCAGCGGCTACTGGTAAATTTCAAAATAAAAAAAGACTGGTCAAAAGTGCAAGGACCTGTCAGAAATCACTTTTTTCAGCCCTCTGGGTAGTCCTTTTGTGCACATGGACTACTCAGAGGGCTGAAAAAGTAATTTTTGACTGGTCCTCGCACTTGTGACCAGTCCTCAAACTTACGACTGTCCTCACATTTTACGTTTTTGCCCTATCTTGTCACCATGGTGAAGAGAAGCAGTTGTGAAATGAGTGACATGGTTTTAAGAATGCTGCACGGGCATAAATGTGAGGATGGTCATAAGTGTGAGGACCAGTCAGAAGTGCGAGGAGTAGTCCATGTGCACAAAAGGACTACTCAAAGGGCTGAAAAAAGTGATTTCTGACAGGTCCTCCCACTTTTGACCGGTCTTCGCACTTATTTATTTATTTATTTATTTATTTATTTATTTATTTATTTATTCGGCTTATATGCTGCCCTATCTCACAATGGACTCAGGGCGGCTCACAATAATAAAAACAAGCCACAATATAAAATAAAGTCTAAAATTTAAAAGATTTAAAATTAACCCTTAAAACCCCATTATCAGTCCAGGTCAAGGGAATTAAACAACCAAGTTTTTAATTCACGGCAGAAGGTGCGAAGGTCAGGTGCTAATCGGAGTTCCAAGGGAAGTTGATTCCAGAGGGTGGGGGCACCCACCGAGAAGGCTCTACCCCTGGAGGTCGCCAGCCGCTACTCTCTAGCTGATGGCACCCTGAATAGGCCCTCTCTATGGGCGCGAACCGGGCGATGGGATATCGTTGCTGGCTGTAAGTGGTCCGCCAAATATCCTGGTCCTAGGCCATGTAGGGCTTTGTAGGTCATCACCAGCACCTTGAATCTCACCTGGAGGGCAACTGGCAACCAATGCAAACCGCGCAGGAGAGGTGTAACATGGGAGTATCGGGATTTTCCCATCACAACCCGCGCGGCTGCATTTTGTACCAGCTGAAGCCTCCGAATGGTCCTCAAGGGCAGCCCCATGTAGAGAGTGTTGCAGTAGTCAATCCGTGAGGTGACCAGCGCGTGAGTAACTGTGCGTAGGGCATCTTGGTCCAAGTAGGGGTGCAACTGGCGCACCAGACGTATCTGGGCAAATGCCCCCCTGGTCACGGCCGTTATCTGGTCTTCCAAGCTCAGCCATGAGTCCAGAAGGACGCCCAAGTTGCGCACCCTATCTACAGGGGGCAAAACTTCACCCCCTATAGTCAGCGATGGCATCTCTCCACTGAACCGAGATGCCGGTACCCACAGCCACTCGGTCTTGGCCGGGTTGAGTTGCAATCTGTTTCTACCCATCCAGACCCGTACCGCTTCCAGGCACCGGGCCATCATGTCGAGGGCATCACTGGGTTGGTTCGGGGTGGAAATAAAAAGCTGAGTATCATCCGCATACTGATGATACCTCACCCCAAAATCACGGATGATCTCCCCTAGCGGTTTCATATAGATGTTGAACAAAAGGGGTGAGAGAACCGACCCCTGAGGCACCCCACAAGTGAGTGGCCTCAAGGTCGATCTCTGCCCCCCTGCCAACACCGCTTGCGTTCGACCCGAGAGGTAGGAGGAGAACCACCGTAAAACAGTGCCTCCCACTCCCAACCCCTCGAGGCGACGCAGCAGGATACCGTGGTTGACGGTATCGAATGCCGCCGAAAGATCTAATAGGACCAGAACAGAGGAATAAGCTCTGTCCCAGGCCCTCCAGAGATCATCCACCAGAGCGACCAATGCTGTCTCCATGCTGTACCCGGGCCTGAAACCCAATTGGTACGGGTCAAGGTAATCCGCTTCATCCAGGACCAGCGGGAGCTGATGTGCCACCACATTCTCAATAACCTTCGCTAAAAAGCGAAGGTTGGAGACTGGACGAAAATGATTTAATACAGCTGGATCCAAGGCCGGCTTCTTGAGGAGGGGCCTCACCACCGCCTCCTTCAAGGTGGTCGGGAAGTTCCCCTCCCTCAAAGAAGCCGTTATCACCGCCTGGATCCAGCCTCGTGTCACCTCCCTGGCTGAATAAACCAGCCAGGAGGGGCATGGGTCCAACACACAGGTGGCCACACTCAGCTTTCCCATGATCCTGTCCACTTCCTCTGGGGTAACAGAATCGAACTCTTCCCAAAGCACAGGACCTGCTGTCTCACCCCCGTCTGACTCTGCCCAGTCGGAGTCCAAGACTTATGACTGGTCATCTATGCCCATTGTAGCATTCTTAAAAACAGTGTCACTCATTTCACAACTGCTTCTCTTCACCATGGTGACAAGATAGGGCCAAAACGTAAAATGTGAGGACAGTCGTAAGTTCAAGGACTGGTCACAAGTGCGAGGACCAGTCAAAAATAACTTTTTCAGCCCTCTGAGTAGTCCATGTGCATAAAAGGAGTCCATGTGCATAAAAGGAGAGGGAGGAAGAGAGGAGGAGAAGAAGAAAGGAAGAGGAAGTAGGGAGGAGAAGAAGGGGGGAAGAGAAAGTAAGAAGGAAAGAAAAGAGGTGGTAGGTTTGAGGAGAAAGATTGCTGTACAATAAAAAAGATGAAAGGGAAGAAAACCAACCCCAAACACATATAAAGATATTAAGATAAAGAATGAATTGTTAAACTTTAAAGAATAAAAGAGAACAAATATGAATAAATAGCAATAATTAGAAACACACATACAAACATACAATGTATTTTCTTTGAACAGAATATTTGGCCGGTTCACAAATTTAAACAGTGTTTAGTCATTTCACTTAAATTTACAATTTCTATATTTCCTTTTTGCCATATTTATTCCTCATCTATTTTTAAAAAAACCAATATTACCCTTCATCCTCATCTCTAATCTTAATCAAATTCAATTTTTCACTTCTATTCTATATTATACCCCTTCCCATTGTCATCTATTTTTATATCAATCCTCACATTGCTTAATTATGTGATATTACAGTTGTTTAATACAAATTCAACATTTTAATATAAATCAATTAGTTATATAACTATCTTTTTTGTATATTAATCAATATGAACATGAATATTCCAATTATTTCCATGCAATCCGATTTCTTACAAATCAATTAATTATATTTACCAATAATAATAAACCAAATAATTTCCCCCAATATTCTTCCAAACCACAACTTAACCATTTCTGCTTTCAACACAATATACAATTAATAATATCTCAATTATTACAATTCCCTATTTAAATAGAGCTTTTTTTTCTTTTGTGTTTTAAAATCTTGAACTCCCCTCTTTTGCCATTTGCCATAAATTTCCCATTGCACCAACCTTTTTTGATGAGGAAAAAGAAAAGAAATCTGCCTTAGCAAACAGCAAAGCCAACAAACTGTTTTAGTTTCGCTTTTGGTTTCAGCACAAGGAGAAGAAAAAATGTGTTCTTTGCAGCAGGCACCTTTTTGCAGCCGGCACCGATCTTCTCATTTGTTTTCTTTTAACCCTGATCAGCTGTAGGGGGGGGGCCTTTGAAGCCCCAGGGCAAGAATTTAAAGGTTTTTTTTCCTCTAGCCATCAGCTGGAACTCAGGAGGCAGTCCCAATAGATTGGGAGTGGGCAGGGTAAGCAAACCCCGTTCTCCCGCTGTTTCCTAGCTTGCAGGGAAAAAGTCATTTTTTTTGTGACCCGCATATAAGCCTAGGGGGCGTTTTTCAGCCTGAAAAACGGGCTGAAAAACTTGGCTTATACGCGAGTATATACGGTACATTTTATAAAATAAATACATACATACATGAAATATCTAGAATATCACACGATATCATGAACTGTCGAGCTATTTGGCTTTTTTGGGGGGGATATTTGTTTATTTTTACTTTTTTGTAAATTCTCCCATCTCAAACCAGTGACTCTGGGAACAATCATAAAAAAATAAATAAAACAGTTAAAGCACAACACGCACACAAAAATAAATTAAATACAAGAGATATTATAATCAGCCTGTGTCAACATAACTAGGAAAAAGGGCCCTTTGCACACTTGAGGCCCAAGTCCTAGACATAGAGCCGATCTGAAATGCCAGCAGAGCTGAGGCAATCCTAATTTCTGGAGAGCGAATGTTCCAGGGCAGGAATTATGGCAGAGAAGGCACATCTCTTGGTCCTTGCCAGCCAGGATTCCATACCTGATGGGATTTGGACCCGCTGGAACAGATTGGATGTGTAGAAACAACTTGGAGAAGATAATCCCTCAGGTAAACCATGAAGGGCTTTAAAAGTGACAACCATCACGTTTCAACTGTACCCAGAAATATACTGGCAGGCAATGCAGTCCCCAAAGCAGTGGAGTCACATGTGCCAAAAAGCCAATATCATTTATAACCTGTGCAGCCAGGTTATAAATGTCCTGGGTGAAGGTTTCGAGCTCTGCCATTGCCTGAAATTTTGCAGAAGCATCCATGCCTAGAAAAATTTCCCAAGCCCTCAAATACAGCTTTGGGGGTAGCATTTCAAAAGGGCTATAACTAGAAAAGGTGTGGGGGGGGGGGGGGGGGGGGAGGGAAGGCAATTAAAATGATCAGGGAGCTAAAGCAATTCTTCCAAGAGGAAAGATGATATATTGGGGGTGTTACAGTGTAGAAGAATGCTCATTAGCAGCATGTAAAATGAATTATGATCTAAAGAGTGTGGTTATAGAGACATTTTTCTCCTTCTCTCATAATGTTAGAATTTCAGCTATTTTTTAAAAAAAAGCAAAGTTCAGGTCTAAAAAAAGATTCCTTTGTACAATGCATATTGCAATTCCTATGAGATATGCTGAGGGCCATCAGTTCTAGATTCTTTAGGAGAATAATAGATGGAAGATAAAGCTATGTATTTATTTATAAAATTGCCACATTCCTTTCAGGAACATGAAGTAGTTCAGAGTGACAGATAACAAGATGCTAAATGTCATAGATCTATGATTCTGCGAAATGTAAGTATTCTAGAAATTATTGCTGTCAAAATTTGGGCAAAAGCTCCCCCAAAGTCTGGAATATTTTCTATTAAGCTATATGAGGCAACCATCTTAACTTCAACTGATTCGAGAGCATGTATTATAATATATAAGGAAAGGAAGGGAATCTTCTAGAGTCCATTGTACTTTCTAGATTTTTGTTTGTCTTAAGGATGAACTTTGATTTGGGTTTTTCATCTGACAATGTGCTGACAATTATATATGTAGGTTGAAGTACAGAGCTATCTCTAGGCAGATTGTCCTCAGGGTATGTCAAAAAATCAAGTTGCAGTCACTGTGGTATGATTGTAGCTTTTCCTGTGGTTTTTTTTTTTTTAAATAACAGATAGATCTTTGATTGCATTGTTGTGGCAATCATCTTGAGTTTTTGATCACACTGTGAAAACATTGCTGGCTATAGTTTTCACTCTTGCCCCAGGTTTTGCTTTTAAACATGGTTTACACATACTTTATTGATTGATTGATTGATTGATTGATTGCTTCGATTTATATGCCGCTCTTCTCCAGAGACTCAGGGCGGCTTACAATGCGTTAAGCAATAGCTTTCATACTTTTGTATATACATGCTTAGTAGGGCTTTTGGCCCCCCTAAGCGGTGTTCTTTTTTATACAAAGTCATCTTATTGCCCCCACAATCCGGGTCCTCATTTTACTTACCTCGGAAGGATGGAAGGCTGAGTCAACCTTGAGCCTGGTGAGATTTGAACTCGCAGTAATTGCAGGCAGCTGGCAGCTAAGTGCTACTTTATCAGCACTTTAGTCCACTGCACCACCAAGGCTCTTTAGTCTACCAAAGCACCACTTTGACCTTCAACCCAGTGCTATGGGGCCAAGAAGCTTGTCTTTGCTACCTTCCACTCCAACATCCTTATTGTCCACTTTTCCCCCCAATGAAAGGAAGATAGGCTCACTGACACAAAAGTAGTGCTGCTCTGACATAAGGACCTTTAGACATTTTTCTTTCCTTTCATAATAAACCTTTATGTCTGTTAATCTTTTCTTTCAAAGGTCACTGTGAGGGTTGAAATGTTGTCAGGAAATTGCTTTCGAAACCAATTGTGAAAGATGAGGACATGTCAATGAGCATCTAGGTGGAGCATAAAAGAACAATTTGCTAAGATTCTCATCACACTAAAGCAGGGGTGTCAAACTTGTGGCTGGTGGGCCGGATGCATCACGCCCTGGCCATGCCATTTTAGCAAAGGAGGGAAAGTTGCAATAACATGACGCGGGTTTGACACCCCTGCACTAAAGCAAGGGTGGCTCCCAGAATTCCATGCTGGTTCAGGAATTCTGGGAGTTGAAGTCCACAGGTCGCAAAGGGTTGCAAATTTGTTTACCCCTGTACTAAAGAGACGAACTTGCCTGATCCTGCAGAAAACTGTCCATAAACACTCCCATTTTCAGTACGTTTGAAAAGGTTGTTTTTGTTGTCTTCCTGTGCGATTTGGAGTGTGCCAGGAGAATCTAATTCCTAATTTTGGCTACATTTTTAATTAGGTTTCACCATGAAAGTCAGAAAGATTGCTACAAAAACTTCAGAAGAAAACTGCTGAATGTAGTGTATGTCTGAGCTGTACATAGCAACACAGTCTAATAAAAAACAGTATATATCTTGTTAAGTAAACTAAGTTTGAAGCTGAGATGTATAGCACAATGTTTTAAAGTTGCAGTCAGTTCAGAAACTTGGAGTCTATCCAGGGCAGCAAATAATTAATTTAAAGGCAGGGCTGGCTTTCTTTTCCTAAGATTGAAACATCTGTGGTTCTTGATTCATTAGCAGTGAGAAACAAAAATTACTCACTTGTCTCTATTCCCCCCCCCCCCCAGCACTCATAACAGTACTTCCCATTTTGAAGAAAAGTTAGCTGTAATTTCTGAGTCTTAAAGAAAATGATAGAATTAAAATAGACAGAAAGAGTTGTATAAATTTTCGTATCATTTTTCCCCCTCCTGACAAAGGGAGCCCCAGAATAGACCAGCACTTTACAGTAAACGTTAGCAGAAAAATACCAAAGAACTATTTATAATACCTGCCAAGTAATATTACTTACCAGCTGATTAAAAAGTATTTATAAGAATGCTATATTTAAGACCAGCCCAGACTAATTTATGGAAATAATCTAAAAAAGTCCTTCCCCAGTGAATTGGTTTTTTTCTCCTTTCCTTTAAAATTGATACCTTAGATGTGTCTGTGTTTTCCATATATTAAAACAGTGTCTTTCTTTCTCTTCCCATATCTCTCATGTCACTGAAAGAGTCAACTATCTGTGAAAATATTACTATTCCATTCTGTGGTCTCCTATTATGAGCTTCATAGGTACGTTCTTTCACATCATAGTTTAAGTAGAAGAAAACCACTAGAGACTAGAAAATATGCAGTGAGATTATTCAAATGCTAAATATATTCCGAGGATAGAAAAATGACACTTCTTCCCCACAAACTTTAAGAAAGTTGTGGCAAATTTCTAATCCCTCCTCAACCTTATATGCTACTCAGGAAATAGGCTACATTTTTTTTTTGGCTTTCATAAAATGTGAATTGTTGGAATTTCCCTCACAATAATAACAACTCATAGGTCAGGTCAACATTTCCTTACACATTAGCAGTTCTGAGCGGAACAAATCTGGATGAGTTTTATATGACTGCAAAAAGTTAAGAGTTTTCTATCAATCAGATTTTGGTAGCACAGATCTTGTAAGTCTAATATTAGACACAAAGTCAAATGGTTTAGGAGCACATTGGTTCTTCTATTCGGGCAACAGAATAAGCTCACGTATTATGTATGTAGGTCCTTTTCTAACCACCTGATTTGGCTTGAGATATTTGACAATGCACTATGCAGACTACAAAACAAATATCCCTACTCAGCTGGAATATTAAACAATTTTAAAACCACAATCTTTAAAAGAGAAGTAATAAAACCATAATCAGAAAAAAAAAGGAAGATCTTGAGGGGCTTCCTCAGTCTGCTTGTTCCCAATGTCCATCAATCTACACAGACTAGTGAATTACAGGCTATTCTCTAAAATAAACTCCAGGGGTTGCTGATTCTCATAATGCTATAATAGGGTCGGTGTGGAGCTTACTGAGAGTTACAATTCATTAAAATCAACTCTAGAATCTTGAATGTAGAATACGGGCATTTTACTTTTGTGAGCCATGGTGGTGCAGTGGTTAGAATGCAGTACTGCAGGCTACTTCTGCTGACTGCCCACTGCCAGCAGTTTGGCAGTTCAAATCTCACCAGGCTCAAGGTTTTGACTCAGCCTTCCATCCTTCCGAGGTAGGTAAAATGAGGGCCCAGATTGTTGGGGGCAATATGCTGACTCTGTAAGCTGCTTAGAGAGGTCTGTAAAGCACTATGAAACGGTATACAAATCTAAGTGCTATTGCTATTGCTACTTTTCTGTGATTGCCATCAGCTGGAAGCAGTTCAGCTCAAGTAAGCATCTGAGAAGTAACTTGAATTAGAAATTAAACCGTCTGTCAGATTAGTCCTGAAAGAAATGTAAGAATTTCTATCTTTTTACATTACCACTGCTTGAGAGAAAATGAAAATAATATTGCGACAATATTAATATTAGTGACCAAGCAGATTGTTCCCTAAAATTGTTAGGTGTGTCTTAAATTGATCATTAGCTTTATTGAAAAATAATTATTCACTCTTCCTGCAATATCCCTTCTCTTTATAGCAACCAGAAAAACCATGCTTGCTTTCATAACTCTTGCAGATATGGTAGGCCATTGTGTCATCCTAGCATGTTAAATTCCATCTTACCTGCATGCCTAACTTGTAATTTTATGATTAGGCAATTCTTGGGGAACCATATTAAGTATATAATCAGGCACTAACTTTAGTGGTCTTGTAATTATCTTGTTAAGATAAAGTGCACTACACAATTAAACATAAATCTAAAAATAGCACATTTTTGCCCAAACACAAGGTAATTAAATAAAACACAAACATGTTTATTATTCTTTTAATGCTGAAAGAAGTTTGCTTCCTTTACAAGATAGTTAAGCATTCCCTAAGAGAGTAATTTGGTTTTATGTTCATTTGCAATAGAGGTGTCAGACTGTTGTCATCACATTTCCTCTCACATTGCTTGTCAGCCGGATGAAGGCAAGAGCCAAGTTACTTGAAGTTACAGAAATCTTTACTTTGGGGGGGGGGGGGGGGAGGAAAAAACAGGAACATTGACTGTGTAGTGCAAAGTGCCTTCTGAAGACAGAAGTCTTCAAGAAAACTCAACAGGAATATAAAGCAGGAACCCAGAAAAGAGAGGGGAATATAAGGCAGTAAGATATAACTGGAGAAGACTCCTGCGAGTCCCTTGGACTGCAAGGCGATCAATCCGGTCAGTCCTAGAGGAGATCAACCCTGACTGCTCTTTAGAAGGCCAGATCCTGAAGATGAAACTCAAATACTTTGGCCATCTAATGAGAAGGAAGGACTCACTGGAGAAGAGCCTAATACTGGCAAAAGAAGAAAGGCAAAAGAAGAAGGGGGCAACAGAGAATAAGGTGGCTGGATGGAGTCACTAAAGCAGTAGGCGTGAGCTTAAATGGACTCCAGAGGATGGTAGAGGACAGGAAGGCCTGGAGGAACTTTGTCCATGGGGTCACGATGGGTCGGACATGACTTTGCAATTAACAACAACAAGATACAACAATAGAATAGAACAATAAAAAACCTGCCTCCTCAAACTATGTGCTGCAAAAACTGGCTTTGCAACAGCTCAGCCACCAGGGAAGAACTATAGTGCTGTAGTCAGAACGAGTCGGTTTATACACATCCTATATTTATACATAGGATGAAGACAAAATGATCCTTGCAATAGATGCTGCTGCTAAGTCTGGATTCAGGGCACAGAGCTTCATGAGTCTCTATGAAGTCTCCTCAAATGATGGTCTTTTCTTCACGAGTGATTTGTGGCACATGGCGGTCAAATAACAATAATAAGGACTTTACATCTCTTCAGTCAGTGGTGGGATTCAGCCAGTTTGCACCACTTCGGGAGAACCAGTTGTTAACTTTCTGAGCAGTTTGGCAAACTGGTTGTTGGAAGAAATCATTAGGGCAGAGAACCGGTTGTTAAATTACTTGAATCCCACCACTGCTCTGAAGTAATAGTGATGTAAAACTTGTCCTTATTCATGTTAATGTTTAGTGGTGCTATGAGATACGATGTCTTCAAGAGTGGAGAAATAAAAGCATTGGCGGTCCCAATTCTGCTTCTGTAAGAAAGAGAACATTCTACTGTTATTTCTGTTTTTCAGTTCATGAACAGTAGCAGGAAGTTAGTTACTTCCCTTGTTCTGTTCTTTGTTTACTTGGAGGAAAGTCACTGCATGAATTGGGGAAAGATCTCTGATGTATGTGTGTGTGTGTGTATACATACACACACACACACACACACACACACACACATAAAATGAAAGCAGTATCATTGGCTAAAAGTCAAAATATAATCAGTACATTATCTGACATGTGCTTCCATATAAGCATTGAGTTTGCCTTAACCACAGTCAAATACTACAGATTAGATGTTAAATATTTTTTGGCTATTATCTGTTATATATGTATATCACTGCATAATTGTTGCTAAATGTGTATATTATTGTGATAATTGTTGTTAAATTTGCAGGCTTCCCAACCTAGTGTCCTCCAGTTGTGCTGGGATTACAGCTTTTAGGATTCCATGACTACTGGCCAAACTGGCTGGATAATTCAGTGTGAAATGCCCATATAAGGAGATGGAACAGTACTGATATCTATAGCACTTCCACCGAACTTTACAGTGTATTGTTTGACTTGAATTCTGGTTTAAAAGCTCCACTTTGATTGATTTTTGGCAAGTTATAAGAATGCTGAAAAGCTCTTTTTGCTCTTTTGCTTTTTTAGCTGTTTTGTGTACAACACTCCAGAAAGTATTAGGAAAGCCAATTATTACAAGCACTATTTTCTTTAGATAATCGATGTCAACAGGAAGTAAGTTGAAAACTTTAACTGTATCTTTTCAGATGGAAACATGGGTGTTGTCTCTACAGGGTGGAAAATGCTGCTGTGGTTCAGAGAGCTCCACTATCTTGGCCACTTTGCAGAAGCTGGTTTTTTAAAAAGACAACTATGTAAACAGGTTTCAGTTTTTTAAAAAAATGTAATTTTAAATGCTAGACTTAAGGCGCCTCAAAATGGGACCTTTTAGACAACCATATATTAGGGCTGGGCATGCTTTGAAAGGTGCTGAGAAGTAGTGCTGTAGAACCTCCATATGTAGTCCTCTCTTCTCTTCATCAAAGCAGCCTACCCCTTCTGAGTCTTCTGCTGTTTTAGCAATTGTATTGCACTACTTGAATGAATGGACCCCTTAAAGATGAAAGATCATTTTACAGACTCCCACTGAAGCCTGATACGTGCTTGGTTTGCATATCTTCCAAGGGGCCACGCAGCCCTACCGTGTATAGCCATCCGTGGCTTTGGGGTGGAGTTCCATCAGTACGCTGACAACACCCAGCTGTACATCTCCACCCCAGGCCACCCCAACAATGCCCTTGAAGTGATGTCCCAGTGTCTGGAGGCCGTGCGGGGCTGGATGGGGAGAAACAGGCTCCGACTCAACCCTTCCAAGACCGAGTGGCTGTGGCTTCCGGCGTCCCGATATAGCCAGCTGGTGCCATCGCTGGCTATTGGGGGCAAATCATTGGTCCCCACGGAGAGGGCTCACAACTTAGGTGTCCTCCTGGATGCACGGCTGTCTTTAGAAGAGCACATGACGGCCGTGGCCAGGGGGGCTTTTTATCAGGTTCGCCTGATACGCCAGTTGCGCCCCTTTCTGGATTGGGACTCCCTACGCACGGTCACTCAAGCACTCGTCACTTACTGCCTGGACTACTGCAACGCTCTCTACATGGGGCTCCCCCTGGGGTGCACCCGGAGGCTGCAGTTAGTCCAGAACGTGGCCGCATGGGGGATTATGGGAGCGACGGGACGCTCCCATGTGACACCTCTCCTGCGTGAGCTGCATTGGCTTCCTGTGGTCTTTCGGGTGCGCTTCAAGGTGTTGGTAACCACCTTTAAAGCGCTCCATGGCTTAGGGCCGGGGTTCTTGCGAGACCGCCTTCTGCCACCAATTGCCTCCCACCGGCCGGTTCGCTCACACAGAGAGGGCCTCCTTAGGGTGCCGTCGGCCAGACAATGTTGGCTGGCGACCCCCAGGGGGAGAGCCTTCTCTGTGGCAGCGCCTGCCCTCTGGAACGACCTACCCCCTGAGATACACACGATAACAGACCTCCGGACTTTTCGGTGGGCCCTGAAAATGCATCTATTCCACCTAGCAGGGCTGGCTTGACCCCTTTCTCCCAGTTTTATTTGAATTTGGTTTTAATTGGGTTGTTTTAAATTATTGGGCCAAAATTGTTTAATGCTTTTAAATTGTTCTTAAATTTTGTATGCTATGCTTTTTATCTCAGCTGTGCACCGCCCTGAGTCCCGCGGGAGAAGGGCGGTATAAAAATTTAATTAATTAATTAATTAAATAATTAATTAAATAAATAAATATAACTATGCTAATATTCAAGTTTCATTGAAGGAAATAATCTGCAGAACGGCAACTTGGACCTCCCCTTCACATACATTAGACATTATAAATTGGACATGTTCACCTCAGCTGAGGCAGCATTTGGCCGCAGGGTCTTACAACAGGTCCATGTGGAAGGAGAGACTTCTAACCAGACTGGGGCCCACCCATGACCAAGGGACAATTAGCTTTCATATGTCCCATTCCTGGCTGCTGTATCAGGTTGGTCTTTCCTGATACGCACCTTCTCATTGGGTGGAGACGGCAGCCAGCCCTGCCCATTGGTCAGTCTGGTCTTCACTCATTTGGAATCAACACTGTTCTGGCACATCGAGTCTGTTTCTTCATCTTCGCCAAAAGCTGGGAGGCCCTAGCAACTGGGGCAGGACTTACAACTTTGACAGACACAGTCCTTCAACTGAACAGATGAGTACAACCCGTCTCTCTCTCTCTCTCTCTCTCTCTCTCTCTCTC
>WNWU01000006.1:35424413-35441915 GCA_012654045.1 Ptyas mucosa | reverse complement strand
ATAGTTGCAAGAAAAAGTATGTGAACCCCTTGGGATTACGTGGAGTTTTGCATGAATTGATCATAAAATGTGCTCTGAACTTCATCTAAGTCACAACAATAGAAAAACACAGTCTGCTTAAAATAATACTACACAAACATTAGATGTTGCCATGGTTTAATTGAACATAACATGTAAAGATTCACAGTGCACGGAGGAAAAAGTATGTGAACCTTTGGACTTAATAACTGGTTGACCCTCCTTTGGCAGCAATAACCTCAACCAAACGTTTCCTGTAGTTGCAGATCAGACCTGCACAACGATCTGGAGTAATTTTGGACTCCTGTTCACAAAACTGTTTCAGTGTAGCAATATTCTTGGGATGTCTGATGTGAATCACTCTCTTAAGATCATGCCACAGCATTTCAATCGGGTTGAGGTCAGGACTCTGACTGGGCCACTCCAGAAGGCGTATTCTGTGCTGTTGAAGCCATTTTTTTGTTGAATTACTTGTATGCTTTGGGTCATTGTCCTGTTGCATCACCCATTCTCTGCGGAGCTTCAGTTGGCGGACAGATGGTCGTACATTTTCCTGCAAAATGTCTTGATAAACTCTGGAATTCATTTTCCTATCAATGACAACAATCCATCCAGGCCCTGAGACAGAAAAGCAGCCCCAAACCATGATGCTCCCTCTGCCACGTTTTACAGTGGGGATGAGGTTTTGATGTTGGTGTGCTGTGCCTTTTTTTCTTCACATATAGTGTTGTGTGTTCTTCCCAAACAACTCAATTTTGGTTTCATCTGTTCACAGTATATTTTGCCAGTAGTGCTGTGGAACATCTAGGTGCTCTTTTGCAAACTTCAAACATGCTGCAATATTTTTTTTGGACAGCAATGGCTTCCTCTGTGGTGTCCTCCCATGTACTCCATTCTTGTTTAATGTTTTCCTTATTGTAGATGTGTCAACAAAAATGTTAGCATGTGTCAGAGATTTCTGTAGGTCTTTAGCTGACACTCTAGGATTCTTCTTTACCTCATGAAGCATTCTGCGCTGTGCTCTTGCAGTCATTTTTACAGGACGACCATGCCTAGGGAGAGTAGCAACAGTGCTAAACTTTCTCCATTTGTAGACAGTCTGTCTTACCGTGGACACATGAACATCAAGGCTTTTGGAGATACTTTTGCAAGTCAACAATTCTTGATCGTAAGTCTTCTGAGAGCTCTTTTCTGCAAGGCATGGTTCACATCAGACAGTGCTTCTTGAAACCAGTAAACCCAAAACAGGTGTATGTTTTTAAAGGGCAGGACAGCTGTCAGCAACACATCCAATATCATCACACTGATCGGAGTCAAGGTTGGCTCACACCTGGCTCCAATTAGCTCTTGGAGAAGTCATTAGGCTAGGGGCTCACATACTTTTTCCTTCCTGCACTGTGAAAGTTTACATGTTATGTTCAATTAAACCAGGGCAACATCTAATGTTTGTGTAGTATTATTTTAAGCAGACTGTGTTTTTCTTTTTTTTTTTTAATAAAAAGTTTTTATTGGTTAAGAATATACAATATTATAGTTTACAATATGTTGAATTTTCAATATCTTTATATAAAGATATTTCAATTATTATTTTCTTTTTTTAATTTCTCACACAACAGACATTATTATCTTAAATCAAAACAAACAACCAGGTTATATAAAAATTATATAAACAAAAAAAAGAGTGTTATACAAAATACAATAAAAGAAGAGAGAGAAAAAAAAATGTCAATTAAAAAAACCTTAAACAATAGATTCCCCTCCTTTCTTCATTTCCTAGTTCTGGCTCTTAAAACCATGGTCTGGCCTCCCTCCCCCTCCCGGGCCGCAACAGCTCCGTCCGCCTCCGCTCCTTGATCATCTAATACTTCCCCCTCTTCGGCTCCTGTATCTTCTCCACCTAGGAAGGATTTATGTTGGTCAAAAAAAGCCTTAGCTTCCGTTACATTATTAATTTTCTTCTTACTGTCCTCCCAAAAAATCATCAAACCCTCCGGAATCAGCCACCTAAAACCTACTCCCTTGAGGTACAGCTTATTTGATAAAAAATAATATTTTCTTCTTAATTCTCGTACCTGTCTGGGAATCTGCTTCAGGATGGTGATCTCCTTGCCCCTGTACACCAGCGCCCCCAGTCTTTGTTTTCTCAATATCTCATCTCTCAGTTCCCTTCTCACAAATTTAATATGAATCTCTCTTGGTAGATTATGTAAAATTGCAAATTGTGAGTTTACTCTGTACACCAAGTCCACATCCCTTCCAATAGACTCCAAATCTCTTTCTAAAAATTCACCCAACATTTTAACCATCACTTCTCTCAAATTTTCCTGGTCAAGTTGTTCCACGTTTTGGAACCTGAGAAAATAAGACATCTTATCCAATTGTAAGGTTAACATTGCATTTCCTCTCCCATCCTCCACCTTCTGGAGTGCCCGTACCTCCCCCTCCAGACCCCCCATCTTCTTCTGGTTTTGCTCTGCCAGCTGTTGAACATCATTTAAATCTTTTTTCATAAGTGTCATTTCAGATTTAATTTCAGATAATCCTTTTTGGACGTCATCTAACTTGTCCAACTTTTGGTCCAATATCGCCAGTCTTTCCAAAATTTTCCCCATGTCAGTTGCTGCTGATTTGTGGCCCTTAGCCATCTTAGATCAGTAGAAGATGAGAAATCAAAGGGCAAACCTCCAGAGAAGAAAGAGGGATTAGCAATCAAAGTAATTTTTCAACTGTCCACCAGTGGGCGCTCACAGGAGCAACGAGTCCGAAGTATAGAGTAGGTCAAACAGGAAGCCAGAGGAGAATGTTGTCTTCAATCATAAATAAAGAAGCAGGAAGTCAGACCGCCGCCATTGCCTGCCGGGGAGAGGGGCCACCAGACCTCTCCAAGAAACTCTACCACAGCCATCCTCCAAGGAAAAGTCAGAAAGGTAAGGGGTTTCACCCCATCTCCTTCCCCCTAGTTCTCTGCCACGGCACCTTTCCAGCTACAAGGGGGGGGAAACTCCAACCCCCCCCTCTCGCCTCCAGGATGCCTGCTCCACTCTGCAATCAGTCAGTACAGTCCGTTGTGCCTTCTTAGGTAGCACCGGTCCCCTTAGGCGCTGTGGCGCCTCCGCGGCCTCGAAAAAAAGCCGCCGATCGCCTCCCGCCCCCTCTGGAGCCTCGGGCGCGCCAGCATTGGCCTCCCGGCCCCTGGAAGTGAGGCAGGGGACCCCTGGCGAGCCGCCCTCAAACGGCAAACGCCCCAATAATGGGGCGCTTGGCCCAAAGGGCCTCCAGATGGGGGGGATCAGACTCTGGGGCCAGAGCTAGCCCGATCAGAGTCTGTCGCCAGCGGAACCGGAAGCGGAAGTCCAGACTGTGTTTTTCTATTGTTGTGACTTAGATGAAGTTCAGAGCACATTTATGACCAATTCATGCAAAACTCCATGTAATCCCAAGGGGTTCACATACTTTTTCTTGCAAGTGTGTGTGTGTGTGTGTGTGTGTGTGTGAAATAACTATATTTAAACTCTAATAATGACATGTATTGAAACTTTATTTATATTAAAATATAACTAATTGTGTTCAAAACAATAATTGTATCTGCTCCTGAATGTGCACAGCTAACCTCATCACTTGACTATAAATCAGCCAGATTTTTATGACCTAGATATGATACTTGGGCAGCTGTAAGTAAATATCACAATTAGCTTCGACATACTTATGGATGGAAATACAACTGTTGATAATGGAGCTGGGCAAACCTCTTCCCCTCCTCCTTGCCATTCTATGGGTGTTCATTTGAGATCCACATTCCTGGACTGTGACAGGCTCCAAATCCATCTTAATCTAATCCATCTAATTTGACATTAGTATGTTTTCTTGGTATACATGTGTACACAGCAAAACACTTGCTGGAATTCAATAAAGCAACAGCAAGATTCTTCTCTTGCAATCTATTACAAAAGAAGCAAACCCTACAATGGCTTATCCTACTTCTCCAGTACTTTATTCCTAATGTAATACCATTGCCAGCTTCATTTGAGAGTGCCAGAAGTTCACTGAATGTACCCTGTGCATAAGGCTGTACCAGTGGTGAAATGTAAAATTTGTTACTATCAGTTCTGTGGGCATGGCTTGGTGGGGGGGTTAATGTGACTGAGTGGGCGTGGGCAATTTTTTTTTCTCGTTTAAAACCATTTTTTCTACAACCTCTTCGGCCGAAGAGGTTGTAGAAAAAATGCTTTTAAAAGCCTCTGACAATCCCAGCTGAGCTGCATGATCATCAGAGGCTTTTTTTTTTACTTTTAAAAGCATTTTTTTGGCCGAAGAGGTTGTAGAAAAAATGCTTTTAAAAATATAAAAAAAGGCCTCTGATGATCGTGCGGCTCAGCTGGGCATGGGGGTGGGGCAGGGATTTTTGCTACTGGTTCTCCGAACCACCTGCCACCATCGCTATCAGATCGAGTGATCCAGTCCGAACCGGGAGCATTTCACCCCTGGGTTGTACCCTGAGAAGAAAAGCATTGCCATGGGCAGGATGCATACGTGTGCTCTGCGTTGTCAGCTATGCTTCTAACTAAAAAAAAAAAAGCTATTGTTTTTCTGGCAGAGTCCGATAGTCTGAATGTATGTCCGGTAAGTATGTATTTACCAAATTTACATGGCTGCCCATCTCACACAACAAAGTTTCCCTAGCTGGCATACAGCAAACCAACAATTAAACATTCTTAAAAAACAGATTACAAATAATTAAACATGAATAAAAACAAGATAGCAAGAGGGAATACATCAAGATGTTAACATGTGGTGCAGCCAGTGTCAGGTTCCGATGTTATCTCAAATAAATTTCATTCTCAAACACAAAGTCTTTGATGAAATCTCTCATTTATTGAAAAATAACAATCTGTCCTGAACTCATTTGCAGCTGAAACTGACTCTTTGCTCCCAAACCCCTCCCTTTCCGTTCCTCAAATCCCAGTGTCTCATTGGCCATCTTCCAAATCAGTCTTTCATCCTGGCTGCTTCAAATCACAGGAATTTCCCCCCTCCCTCCATCACCTAGGTGACGTTATCTGCCGAGTGGAGAAGAAACTGGGTGAAAAGCCAAGCTGCTAAAATTCAAACTGCTACTTCTAAATTTTTTTTCCTTTCATGTCAGCGATGGAGCAAGAAAGATTTAGAGTGCTGACAGCCAGTGCCCAAGCTCCCTGTTGCTCCAGTGAGTTTCTATACTGTCCCCAGATCCAGTGGGTTATTATTTCCTCAGGAAACAGGTAGTCCTGTTATGGCAATTTCCCTTGGGAGATGAGCAAACCTATCAAAAGATGAGTGGGGACCTTTATCTGAATGGACTATGCAAGCATGAACATTTGCCACATGGTTTCTTTCCAATTTCCTTGAATTAAGCTCAGATCGGAGATGGAGGGCCTCCTGTGCCACTGATTATAGATTGAAGCAATTTACTAGATGTGACCTCTTAGTAGTGATGGGTTGTCCCCGGTTCAGGCCGGTTCGCAAGAACTGGTAGTAATACCAGTGGGAGGCCCCACCCCCTGCCCCAGATGTCATCATCGGCCATTTGCGCAAAGCGAGCACACACACACAATCCCGTTGCAAACCGGTAGTAAAGATAAGTAGAACCCACTCCTGCCTCTTAGGCTGTTATACATTTTTCATGACTTTGTCTGAAACCAAAGGTGTTGCATCTAGCAGATTGGTGGTCATCCCCAAAACGGAAATTCCTAATACCCACCCACCAGAAGGATCCTGCCAGTGGAAGAGTCTGCTAGCAGACCATTCTGCCAGGATATGGGCGTGCCCTGTGGGACAATATTGTCTCATCATAGTTCTCTTCACCAGTGGAGTGGCCTTTATGCCCCTTTCTATGGCCCTTCAGCTGGCCTTCTGCAAAGGTAGAACTACTTACTACCAAATCAATACATTTGAAGTGAATTTTCCTGATCAGAAAGAATCATACAAATTTTTTTCATCAACCTTATGAATGAAAGTGGTTGCCTCTCTGTTCACCCCGATCAGTGACCTCTTGTTCTTGCATAGAGGGGTGATGGAATGAAGGGCTCACTGGTTTTTGCTTAAACTCTTGTTTTGTTTAAAGTGAAAAAATGTGTGATCGTTTACATTAAGGACATTAGTCCTTTTCCCTGAAAAGCTGGGATTTGCCTGTGGGAATTTTCAGTGCATGCAAAAAAACAAAAAACAAAAAGGGGGAGAGGACAATCTCAAGCACACAGTGGTAGAACAATGACAATTTTCCCACAGAACTCTGGTTAAGAATGCCGTCCCTCTGGAATATGACAAACCCATTACATTTCTAGCCCTTCCTTTCGAAACCGAAGCCCCAAATGCACAGGAAATGAGATATTCACAGATCAAAGAGCATTCCTTCTATTCTGCAATAGTGCAAAGGAAAGTCTCATGGGTGGCTGTTTCCCAAACGAAGAGATGACTGGGTATAATGAATGAATGAATGAGATAATATATCCCAATACCAATTTAATTGGGATTATCGGATGCACTCATGTGACTGTTTCACATGAAAAGATTCAATTCAGTGAGAAATGAATTCAGTGAGGATGAGCCCGATGGCGCAGGAGACTAAAGTACTGTTATTAACTGTTATTAACATCAAGCTGCCTGCAATTACTGCAAGTTCAAATCTCACCAGGCTCAAGGTTGACTCAGCCTTCCATCCTTTCTAAGATAGGTAAAATGAAGACCCAGATTGTGGGGGCAATAAACTGACTTTGTATAAATATACAAAAGTATGAAGGCTATTGCTTAACGCATTGTAAGCCGCCCTGAGTCTCTGGAGAAGGGCGGCATATAAATCAAATCAAAAAACAAACAAACAAACAAATCTATGAGACAACCACATTAACTAGCAAAACCTTGTCAGTGAATACAACTATTTTATACTCAGAATGCCAAGATCTGGGTATAATTGTTGTATTGTTGAACCCGAATATAGCAATTATATTATATAACAATTATATGAACCACAGTGGTGCAGTGGTTAGAGTGCAGTACTGGAGGCTACTTCTGCTGGCTGCTGGCTGCCAGCAGTATGGCAGTTCGAATCTCACCAGGCTCAAGGTTGACTCATCCTCCCATCCTTCTGAGGTGGGTAACATGAGGACCCAAATTGTTGGGGGCAATATGCTGACTCTGTAAACCACTTAGAGAGGGCTGTAAAGCACTGGGAAGTGGGTATATAAGTCTAAATGCTTTTGCTATTGCTATTATACCCAGAATGTCAAGGTCTGGCTATGATCCCTTTAGGTAGGAGAATACAACTATTATTATCTTTACTTTTATGTTCCTTTGCATCCAAAAGGAGATTGATATTTTCATAAAATAAACATGCCACTCCATTCCATTTTGACAAGATAAACATTCTGTGTTACATGTCCATGAAAAGTATTTGGGGTAATTTAAATCATATAAAATAAATTTATTATAAATAGAACTATCAATCTAGATCAGGTGTCAGCAACCTGTGGCTCCAGAGCCGCATGTGGCTCTTTGGGCCCTCTGCTGTGGCTCCCTGTCGGGTGATCCCACCACTGGCTGGCTCCTCCCCTTGTCCTCCCCTCCCAGTCATTCCTCACCTGGCCTGAGAAGGTAAGGGCAAAGGCGGGGATGGAGAAGCAGCCGGGGGAGAGACAGAATGATACAGAGAGAGGGAGGGGAGAGAGAGAGACATAGAGAGATACAGAAAGAGGGCGGGAGAGAGAAATAGAGAGATGTCAAAAGGGTTTTGTGGTTCCCAGTGTTTTTTAACAACCAGTTCTCTGCCCTAATGACTGGCTGGGTAGGCATGGCTTGGGGGGGGGGGGGTCATGTGACTGGTGGAAATGAGTGACGTCAAGTTGGCCACACCCACCCTGGTTTTGTGGCTCCCAGTGTTTTCTTTTCTGTGGGAAACAGGTCCAAATGGCTCTTTTAATGTTTAAGGTTGTAGACCCCTGATCTAGATAAACCAAGGCAATGTGTCTTAAGATACAAGTCCATAACATGTGAATAAAGAGTCTTTATGGGGAGAAGGTATAAATTACAAGTGGAAATCTCCTTCTATTAGAAGATCTGCATCTTCTCCTATTAGCCCAAAGGAGGCATGGATGATGTTTCTAAATAGCAAGAAATTGAAATACGGAAGGGAACTCCTCATCATAGATATTTGTAGATTGAGCCTGTTGTTTTCTCACAATCCAGGGAGTCCCCGAATTACAACAGTTCATTTAGTGACCATTCAAAGTTACAATGACATTGAAAAAAGTGACTTATGATTGTTTTTCACATTTAGAACTGTTGCAGCATCCCTATGGTCATCTGCTCAAAATTCAGATGCTTGACAACCAACTCATGATGGTTGCACTGTCTCATGGTCATATGATCATCTTTTGTGGCCTTCTGACAAGCAAAGCCACTGGGGAAGCCAGATTCACTTAACAAACATGTTACTAACTTAACAGCTGTAGTGATTCATTTAACAACTGCGGCAAAAAAGGTCGTAAAATGGGGCAAAACTCATTTAACAAATGTCTCGCTTAGCAACAGAAATTTGGGGCTCCATTGATGTCGTAAGTATAGCTTGAATTTTTTTCTTTCTCAACTATATGAGTCGGTTTTAGCACTGACTAAATAAATGGGTTTTTTGTTCCTGGCAGCTGGCTAATGATCTAAATTAACCTGGGAACTATTCATATTTTCCCTTTAATTTTTAGTATTATAGCCATAATTATCATATTAACAAGTGTGCAAAGTCATCTCCTTGAAATCCATGGAATATTCACACACATCTTCCTTCTCTCTCAGACACGTACATTGCTATAATTTTTTTTTCTCGTCTCCTAGTTATTATAGGAGTGCAAATACATATCTCAAGTCTTAATTTCCAGATGACAATCGTGTGCTTATTTGCACTTCTTAGAGGCCTGAGGAAAACCTTTTTACACTTTTGCACCTTTTTAAAGAAAGGAAGTTCAGAATGTGTGTTGCTTCTCAGCTTCCAGAAGGATGTGTTACTCCTGTATTGATTGTCATAATAAAAATGGAATAAGTGATGTACACCAGTTCTGTCACACGGTACCATTAATCCTGATGCAGTGCATACAAACCTTCACAGAGTTCACAAATTTTGGCCAACAAAAGCATGAGTGAGTTATCAGGATGCATGGTGTGATATTTAACACCAAGGTTGAAGTAAATGGTAGTGTGCTAAAACCTAAGTGTCATCTTACATGATGCTATACATCTTTGAAGTTGTTAGCTGATGTAGCCTCATGTAGATTATAAGAATTCTATCAGTCTGCTTGTGAAGAATGCTAAACATAAAACAACTTGCCTCCGCAAGTTGTGAATAGCAATAGTACTTAGACAGTGGTGGGAGTCAAATAATTTAACAACTGGTTCTCTGCCCTAATGACCGGCTGGGTGAGCATGGTCATGGTGAGTGAGGTCAGGGGGTGTGACAAGCAGCACTCAGCCTCCTGCACCCCCCTGGGAGCAAAAATGGGCCAAGGGGAGGACGCACTGCTCCCCCCCAGTGCCCCGTGTTGGGCCCAGTAGGCCTCCCTGCACTTACCTGGGAGCCAAAATGGGGACTCCTGGAAGGGGCGGGGCAGGGAGGGGCGGGGCAGGGAGGGGCGGGGCCACCCAGCAATTTATCAGTTCTCCCGAACCGGCCGAACTGGCTGAATCCCACCACTGCACTTAGACAGTGCTTTACAGCCTTCTCTAAGCAGTTTACAGAGTCAGCATATTGCCTCCAACAATCTGTGTCCTCATTTTACCGACCTTGGAAGGGTGGAAGGCTGAGTCCACACTGAGCCTGGTGAGAATCGAACTGCCAAATTACAGGCAGCTGGCAGTCAGCAGAAATAGCCTGCAGTATTGCATTCTAACCACTGCACCACCATGGCTCATGTTGCCTTAAAAGTTCCTGGAAACCTTTCTTGAATGTCGAACACTGGAAATTTTTAAGAAGAGATTGGACAACCATTTGTCTGAAGTGGTATAGGGCTTCCTGGCTGAGCAGGGGTTTGGTTTAGAAGACCTCCAACGTTCCTTCCAACTCTGTTATTCTGTTAAAATAAGGAGCCAGGAACTTTTAAGCCAACATAAACATAGAAACATAGAGTTAGAAGGGGTCGGTTTGGTTATCAAGTCCAACTCTTGCTCAAGATAAAAAAATAAAAAAGTCCAGAATTCTGCTTGTCTGTCTATCCATCAGGATCCATCAGCAGGATAAAATCTCCAAAAACTGAACAAAACAGGACCAATTTTTCTGTCGGGAAGGAAAAAAAAAAAGAAACAATTGGGTTCAAAAGGGTTTGAGTTTCCCCAAATCCCTCCAATGCATCTCTCTGAGAAATATGATTAGACAGAACTCAGAATTAATGGCTTCTTAAAGTTCAACTCCACCTGGTCATATGATCCAGAATGGAGTGTAGACTGTCTGCCACATATTTCTCAGCACACAGCCTCTCAAATCCAGAATCATTGGGGAGGGAAGCAGAAACACACCTAGGTGTAACAAGCACCTAATATGATCGCATGGGCACAGTGTGACATTTTACGATAGTTGGAAGTGTTTATAGGCTGTAAAGCACCTTTTCCAAGACTGTCATAACTTTGAACAGTCTCATTAAACAGCTGGTTGTTAAGTGAGCACTTCCTGCACTTGGCAAAATATACCAGTGTTTCCAATGGCTACTGCTGGTAAAAAAGACATAAGAATTCAAGACGCTGCATGCTGTATGCTTTTCCTTCCTTGTTGTTCTTGCTGAAAAAATTACTGTGGGTAATTTCCAGTTTACTTTGCAGCAGGGGTGAAATTCAGCAGGTTCTGACAGGTTCTGGAGAACCGGTAGCAGAAATTTTGAGTAGTTCGGAGAACCGGCAAATACAACCTCTGGCTGGCCCCAGAGTGGGGTGGGAATGGAGATTTTGCAATATCCTTCCCCCAGGAATGGGGAGGGAATGGGGATTTTGCAATATCCTTCCCCTGCCACGTCTACCAAGCCATGCCCACCAAGCCACACCACACTCACCAAGCCACACCCATAGAGCCAGTAGTAAAAAATTTTGAATTTCACCACTGCTTTACACCCAGCACATTCTCAGTAAGTTCAGCTATCAAATATGCATACTGGTGTTCATTTAGTAAACTGGCAAAATGAAGCACAAATTAAGACAGACAGAGGCAGAGAGAGATGACCAACAGGCAAGAATTTACATGATCTCTGTCACTATCTATCTTTCCAGAGCTCTAGGTATGATAGTTAAGCTTTGTGATTTCAAGTTTTACCAGGTGCTGTCAATCTTACCAAGTGGACCTAGTCTGAAATTCCACTTCTCCCCCTGTGCCCTTTACACTTTCAGAAATAAGGGACTTTGCCCTGCCCACTATTGTAATTGCAGACTATGCTGATTCTTATCTGACCATTCCTGTGGCAGGTTTTCTGGAGCCAGGTTCCCAAATTCATTCCCACACACCATTACAGGTACTGATGTCAGTTTTATGTTGTGGCAGATGCACTAATCTTTCCCAAGAGAGGAATCAACTGTATTATTCCAGTGAAATTAAATAACTATATTCAATATAATTTTTATTAGTCCAGATAATGTCCTCTGATCCTGGACTGGGACTAATAATTAGCTCAATAAAACAAGATGTTCCAAGCGCTCTACTTTTTCTCTGACCGACAATGATCTCTCAATATTCAAGAAATTGTTCATTTTTACAGATATCTATTCTTAGATGTTAGATGTCAGCCTCCACTTCCTCTTCTCTTTCCTCTTGGTGCTCTACAGATGCAATAGGCAATAAATTACAATATTACATTCCTCAAGTAGACTTCTCATATAATTCAGAATTAGACTGGATGGACAACCATTTGTCTCAAAATCTTTGTGTGGGTTTAAAGCTCAGCGACCATTGTGCTGAAATTATTCCAGTAATATCCCATCATCCTGATGTAGGAAATCAGTGAAATCTATGAGCCTTAAAATAGACCTCTCTCACACACAAAGAGACACAACACATACACAGAGGAGAATCTTACCATCGTTTGTGGCAATCTGCAAAATTATTTTTCTTATCTGGTATGTGATGTCTTCTATTAATCTGTGGAAAACTCCCCATTTCCTGCAGTTCTTGACCCTCTACCCTGCTTTAAAAAAAAGTGCAGCTTTCAAATTATTCATCATATCCTAAACATTACAGCAATAACTGGATCTAATATAGCTGTGCAAGTTTTCTCCCCATAGCATTCTCAGAACACAGCAAATGAGGCTTATTATGGGAAGCAAATTCAATTTAAGAGGTATAACTCAGATTCCATCACTAATAGGATTGCAGCAGCTAAAAGATGCAACTTGTTCAAAGAAAACTGAAGAAATAGAAAGGCATCTGGAAATTCACCGTAGATTTAAAACATCCTTGTGTGCAGAGAAATTCAAGGGAATGGATTTGGTGGCTTTGTTAAAAGCATCTGACTTAAAACAAAAACAGTGCCCCTGGGTGTCCATTATTTACTATATCTCTAAGGAAAATATAGGGATGATGATTCATAATAACAATTCGCAGATTTTTCAATGGGACTTGGTGTGGAATTGTGGACTTTACCTTGACAAGTGAGATCCTTCATAAGGGGAACCACAAGTAGATCAGGTTGCATTGACAAAAATCTAGCTGATGTAGTCCAGACAAGAAGCACAATCGGGAACATCAGCGCTATCTTTATTGTAAAATTACATTAAACAGAAACTCGCAAGAATGAAAGTCTTTCTCCCACGGTTTAATTTTTTAGACTTTGTTTGCCAGCCATCTTGCTGCAAAGGGTTAGACTGCTAGACAGCAGATCTTCCAAGGTCATTCTCACATACCATCATACCAGTGAGGAAGACCTAATAGAAAAAGTAGAAGGAGGGGGAACTTTCGCAGAAGGTTACCATGCATATCTGGAATTCCTAATACTAAAACTATACGAGAAAGTTATCAAGTGCATTTGTTGCCCTGTGAGAAAGTACTCTACTTGTAGGTCCTGGTCAATGATGGGGTTGAGGTTTTTTTGTCTTGGACTTAAAGTCACTGCTGGATCTGTGAGCAGAGAAGGCAACACAGTTGCATAATTCAGAGCATGAAGCGGGGTGAAATGCTCCTGGATCGGACCGGATTGCCCAGTCCGGTAGCGATCTTGGCTGGCGGTTTGGCAATCTGGTAGCGATGGTGGAGCAAAGCTCCACCCACCTGCCTGGGTGTCCTTACTTCCTGGTTTTAACTAGGAAGTAATGTGTTTTTACCTTCTACACATGCACAGGTTTTGTGCATGCGCAGAAGGTCTGCGCGCACATGTGATGCACAAACGCTTCCAAACCGGTAAGGAAGGTAAGTAGATTTCACCCCTGGCATGAAGCCATTATGGCAATAACCCATCTCCTTGTCACCTCTAGGCTGGATTACTGCAATCTACTTGACCATAAGGCTTTGCAAATTATTCAGAACCCTTAGTTAGTATAGAAAATAATAACCTGCCTCTTGGCAGGTAAGAATTGTTACCACACTATAATATCACTTTTATAATTGAACTACTACTTCAACTCAAAATGCTGGATTTAATCTATAAAGCACTATGGGCAAAGGCCTAAGAAGACCTCATCTCCTTAAAAATGAGCCTGCCTGTACACTCAGTTGGGAAATGTTATGGATACTTTTCCTCCAAAACAGTGGTGTTGTAAGCCTCTCTCTGCAATAGCCTCCACCTGTGGATCCAGAGAAAACCAACCTGCTATTTACTTATGTGTTATAGTAGAGCTGTTTCAACAGACTTTGGAGGTCTGATTGTCTTTGGGGAAAAGAGCCCTTAGACATAGCTACATCTTACCTGAGAGAAATGGTATCCAGTCATGTCAGTACTCTGATTCATATTCATATGTCAGGAAACTTCCATTTAAAATGTTATTTACATAGATAAATATAGATTACATGGAATGCTAATACAGTTTTTTTAAAAAAAACCAAAACCCTATCCTCTGTAATGTCATCTTGCAGTGATTCTACTATAGAATAAAACCAACCACTGCAAAACTCATATGACAAAAAATTCTTTCTGGAACTCAGAAATAAGCAAAGGCTTCCTCCAATGGAAAAGCATCTAAAACAAAGATCTGCATAAAAGCAACTACATACAATAGCTAGCTGGTATAGGGAATCTAGGTCACCCTTCTTTTTGACTTGGTGCTTTTCAAGGCATTGGCAAATTCTAGTCTAGCCAATTTTGGAAGTTACGCAGCATGCAATCTGTAACATCATGTTTAATATAGTTCAGTAGGCACAATTAAGTCACTATTGTAAACACTATGAACTTAACACTGGAATTTTCTTGAGAGAAGGTATGGATGGGACTATCCTGATGAGGGTCTCTTTCCAGATTTTGGTTGAAGATTTACATTTCATCTGATGTTTAGCTGCCCTCTTATCAGTGGTGGGTTGCTCCCAGTTTGGTCCGGTTCTATAGAACCGGTAGTAAAACTGGGGGGAGATTCCGCCCACCTACCACGACTTCATCATAGGTCTGTGATGACGAACCTATGGCACGGGTGCCACAGGTGGCACGCAGAGCCATATCAGTGGGCACGCGAGCTCAGCTCTGGCATGCATGCATGTGCCACCCAGCTGATTTTCAGGCCTTCTGGGCCCACCAGAAGTCAGGAAACACACTGTTTCCGGCCTCCAGAGGGCCTCTGGGGGGTGGGGAAGGCCGTTTTGCCCTCCTCAGGCTCCAGAGCCTTTCTAGAGCAAAAAATGGGCCTACCGGACCGACCGTGCCATCTCATGCCAAAAGCGGGGGTAGCATGGGGGGGCAGGGCGCATAGAGTTATGGATGTGGGCACGCATGGGTGTGACCCCACCGCGCTCCCCCAGCTTTTGGCACACGATGGCAAAAAGGTTAGCCATCACTGTCATAGGTGATCTGCGCATGTGCAGAAATGCGCATTCCCACTGTGAACAGGTAGTAAAGGTAAGTGGAACCCACCCCTGTCTCTTATGTATATACTTCATGCAGTGGGAGAAAGGGGAATCATTTTATAGCCTTCTGTACTCAGTTTTTTTTCATCCTCTTATCTACTTATTATGTATTTTTCCGAACTAAAATACATCATTGCAACTTGAAGGAATTATCTTTGCAGTTCACTGAAAAGTACAATCATGTGGCAAGTTTTTTTAAAAAAACGACTCTGCATCACGACCTTGAATCAATCTTGTTTTCTGATCTCTGTACCACTAACAATATTTCATCAGTTTTGGACATTTTTCCATTATTTCCTCCTACGTAACGTTCCAGATTTGTTTTCTTTCTCCTTAAATAGGGAAAAGATATATAAATATTATATCTGATTTTCATGATTACCTTTGCTGTTACTAATGCTATTTTTTCATACATTGGACAATAAAAAGATCTTCTCTATCCTTTTAAACTATGGAGCAATATGGTGACATTTATTCACTCTTGATATTCATTCCTGAGGGTCATCTCTGTGGCCAGAACATTTGGCTCTGCCTGTTGTTTGTGTAGACCAGAGATGTCAAACTCAATTTCATTGAGAGCCACATCCGGGTTGTGTTTGACCTCGGGGGACCAGGGTGGGCGTGGACAGCTTGACATCACTCATGACGGAGGTGCCTGTGGTGGCCTGAGCACTCTGCCAGTGAAAATGGGCTCCTGAGTTCTGTTTTCAGCTGCGATGGCCTCCTGCAACCCTCTGTCAGTGAAAATGGAGCTCAGATGGGCCATGCGCGGCCTCCCAAGCTCCGTTTTCAGTGGCAGAAGCATTGCAGGCTGCTCCTTCACTGTTTCTAGGGTGGCCCTGTGGGCCAGATCTAAGCAACCTGTGGACTGGATCCGGCCTGCGGGCCTCGAGTTTGACACCCCTAGTGTAGACAAATAAAGTGACTATTTTATACTTTCATTAAATATCCCCTTATCAATCTCCAGTAATTTCTTCTAAGAACAAAGAGCACTCATTTCTACATGGAATTTCTTTAAATAGACTTATTTTTCTACCCTTTCCACATGAAAGTAAAAGAAAAACCAAACCCCACAAAAATGTATGATAACAAAAGAGACAAGACAATTATCGGTCTTAAATCTATTAGCAGAGGAGATGCCGTTAGGAATAAAGGTTCAGGAATCAAACTAGTAAATCAGAAAGACAAACTAAAACATATGCCAGTGATACGCTCACCGTCATTCCTCCAAGGGACTCTTGGAATCTTTACAGGAACAAATATAGCAATATGGTTAGATATCACAATATTGGATTAACAAGAACAAGACTCAAATGATTATGTGGAATTTATCGGAAGGGGAAAAGTAATACTTGCAGCAAGCAATAGAATTGAATATCACTATTCATCTGATTGAGTCTGAGATTCTATTTAATAAAGCCCTGTATTTATTCATGAACAACTATTCACAGATTTGGAAAAAAATGTAATGATAGATACATGGAAATGGAAAAAGGTAAAACATGTATTTGTTAGGAAGAATATCAGCAATAAAAAGGAATATTTTATCAAAAATCAACTTCCTGTTTTAAATTAAAGAAAAATACTGAATGAGAGACAAACTTTAACTTTATTTGATCAAATAAATTGTAGTCACTAAAAGAGGACTACTTGTAAAAAAAGTTGCCTTAAAATGAACTTGGTTCCCATTGATTAATGGGGTGTGTATTTGTGGTGTTGTGTTTATAGTATCTGTATTTATAGTGCTGTAGTGAACAAAGCCAACTAGGATGAAGAAAAAAATAAGTTGTATACTGAATTGAACATATAAAAGAAATTCTTCAATCATTTCTGTGAGAATAGATTTGAAGATCCACAAAAACATCTGCTAAAGCATAGAATCCACTAATGCCAATATACACACAAACAAACAGACACTTATTTGTGAAAGTAGAATTTGAAAAAGAATGTTTTTGAAGGTTGCTTACAAAAAGGAGTCAATATATTTGAGAGGGAGAGCAAGTAATCCCAATGGTAATTGGGACAAGGAACTCCATCACTAAACAGCAGGGTGTTAAAGGATGAAGTCACATGACTACACTGATGTACGACGACAGTTCTGGGAGTTGCAGTTGCCATCCTTAAGTGAATGTCATGAAAATACAAAATCACTGTGGTCACATGGCTGCCATTTGAGATCTCCTGCCAGGTTCCCATTGGTTTTGCTTGTTGGAAACCAGCAGTGAAGGTTGCAAATGGCGATCACAGGACTGCAGGTTGCTGCAATGTCATAATTGTGAGCCAGATGTCAAGCACCCAAATCAAGGACTGATTGATCGCACTTTTCTGCAGCTAATTTAGTACAATTAAAATGTCTTATAACAAAAGTATCACATCTATCATTTAGCTAGCTTTCATCTATATCTATCTATCTATCTATCTATCTATCTATCTATCTATCTATCTAT